>JAGTTD010000007.1:11870589-12470589 GCA_018398585.1 Simmondsia chinensis
ATGCCATTGAAACCTATCATACATCGTGCATGATAAGTCATTTACCACTAATTACTTGAAACATACATAAATAAGTTCATTTAAACCATTATAACTCATCATATAGAGTGTATGATTCATCGTACTCCAATAATTACTTGAACATAACTATATAAGTTGAATTCACACCCTTATACCACTAAGTACTTGAAAAAAACCTGCAAAGGTTGATTTTATACCATTAAAACCTATCATACATCGTGTATGATAAGTCATTTACCACTAATTACTTAAAACATACCTAAATAAGTTCATTTTACACCATTATAACGCATCATACACAGTGTATGATTCATCATACAGCAATAATTACTTGAAACATAACTATATAAATTGATTTCACACCATTACACCACTAAATACTTGAAAAAACATGCAAAAGTTGATTTTATACCATTAAAACCTATCATACATCGTGTATGATATGTCATTTACCACTAATTACTTGAAATATGCCTAAATAAGTTCGTTTTACTCAATTATAATGCATCATACACAGTGTATGATTCATCATACACGAATAATTACTTGAAACATAACTATACAAGTTGATTTCAAAAGATTATACCACTAATTACTTGAAAAAAACAAGCAAAAGTTGATTTTATACCACTAAAACCTATCATACACCGTGTATGATAAGTCATTTACGACTAATTACTTGAAACATACCTATATGAGCTCATTTTACACTTTTATAACCCATCATACACCGTGTATGATTCATCATACACCGTGTATGATTCATCATACACCAATAATTACTTGAAACGTAACTATATAACTTGATTTCACACCATTATACCACTAATTACTTAAAAAAACTGTAAAAGTTGATTTTGTACCATTAAAACCTATCATACATCGTGTATGATAAGTCATTTACCACTAATTACTTGAAACATACCTAAATAAGTTCATTTTACACAATTATAACGCATCATACACAGTGTATGATTCATCATACACCAATAATTACTTGAAACATAACTATATAAGTTGATTTCACACCATTATACCACTAATTAAGTGAAAAAAAACCTGCAAAAGTTGACTTTATACCATCAAAACCTATCATACATCGTATATGATAAGCTATTACAGCTAATTACTTGAAACACACCTATATAAGCTCATTTTACATCATTATAACCCATCATACACTGTGTATGATTCATTATACACCAATAATTACTTGAAACATAACTATATAAGTTGATTTCACACCATTATACCACCAATTACATGAAAAAAAACCCTGCAAAAGTTGATTTTATACAATTAAAACCTATCATACATCGTGTATTATAAGTCATTTACCACTAATTACTTGAAACATGCCTAAATAAGTTCATTTTACACCATTATAACGCATCATACACAGTGTATGATTCATCATACGCCAATAATTCCTTGAAACATAACTATATAAGTTGATTTCACACCATTATACCACTAATTACTTAAAAAAAACCTGCAAAAGTTAATTTTATACCTTTAAAACCTATCATACATCGTGTATTATAAGTCATTTACCACTAATTACTTGAAAAATACCTAAATAAGTTCATTTTACACTATTATAACGCATCATACACAGTGTGTGATTCATTGTACACCAATAATTACTTGAAACATAACTTGTTTAAGCTGATTTCACACCATTATACCACTAATTACATGAAAAAACACCTACAAAGGTTGATTTTATACCATTAAAACCTATCATACATCGTGTATGATAAGTCATTTACCCCTAATTACTTGAAACATACCTAAATAAGTTCATTTTACACTATTATAACGCATCATACACAGTGTATGATTCATCATACACCAATAATTACAAGAAACATAACTATATAAGTTGATTTCACACCATTATACCACTAATTACTTGAAAAAAGCTGCAAATGTTGATTTTATACCGTTAAAACTTATCATACATTGTGTATGATAAGTCATTACCACTAATTACTTAAAACATACCTAAATAAGTTCATTTTACACCATTATAACGCATCATACACAGTGTATGGTTCATCATACGCCAGTAATTACTCGAAACATAACTATATAAGTTGATTTCACACCATTATACCACTAATTACTTGAAAAAAACTTGCAAAAGTTGGTTTTATGCCATTGAAACCTATCATACATCGTGCATGATAAGTCATTTACCACTAATAACTTGAAATATGCATAAATAAGTTCATTTAAACCATTATAACGCATCATACACAGTGTATGATTCATCGTACTTCAATAATTACTTGAACATAACTATATAAGTTGATTTCACACCCTTATACCACTAAGTACTTGAAAAAACTACAAAAGTTGATTTTATACTATTAAAACCTATCATATATCGTGTATGATAAGTCATTTACCACTAATTACTCGAAACATACCTAAATAAGTTCATTTTACACAATTATAACGCATCATACACAGTGTATGATTCATCATACACCAATAATTACTTGAAACATAACTATATAAGTTGATTTCACACCATTATACCACTAATTACGTGAAAAAAAACCTGCAAAAGTTGACTTTATACCATTAAAACCTATCATACATCGTATATGATAAGCTATTACAGCTAATTACTTGAAACACACCTATATAAGCTCATTTTACATCATTATAACCCATCATACACTGTGTATGATTCATTATACACCAATAATTATTTGAAACATAACTATATAAGTTGATTTCACACCATTATACCACCAATTAAATGAAAAAAACCCTGCAAAAGTTGATTTTATACAATTAAAACCTATCATACATCGTGTATTATAAGTTATTTACCACTAATTACTTGAAACATTCCTAAATAAGTTCATTTTACACCATTACAACGCATCATACACAGTGTATGATTCATCATACGCCGATAATTCCTTGAAACATAACTATATAAGTTGATTTCACACCATTATACCACTAATTACTTGAAAAAAACCTGCAAAAGTCAATTTTATACCATTAAAACCTATCATACATCGTGCATTATAAGTCATTTACCACTAATTACTTGAAAAATACCTAAATAAGTTCATTTTACACTATTATAACGCATCATACACAGTGTGTGATTCATTGTACACCAATAATTACTTGAAACATAACTTGTTTAAGTTGATTTCAAACTATTATACCACTAATTACATGAAAAAACACCTACAAAGGTTGATTTTATACCATTAAAACCTATCATACATCGTGTATGATAAGTCATTTACCCCTAATTACTTGAAACATACCTAAATAAGTTCATTTTACACTATTATAACGCATCATACACAGTGTATGATTCATCATACACCAACAATTCCAAGAAACATAACTATATAAGTTGATTTCACACCATTATACCACTAATTACTTGAAAAAAGCTGCAAAGGTTGATTTTATACCATTAAAACCTATCATACATTGTGTATGATAAGTCATTTACCACTAATTACTTAAAACATACCTAAATAAGTTCATTTTACACCATTATAACGCATCATACACAGTGTATGATTCATCATACGCCAGTAATTACTCGAAACATAACTATATAAGTTGATTTCACACCATTATACCACTAATTACTTGAAAAAAACTTGCAAAAGTTGGTTTTATGCCATTGAAACCTATCATACATCGTGCATGATAAGTCATTTACCACTAATTACTTGAAACATACATAAATAAGTTCATTTAAACCATTATAACGCATCATATAGAGTGTATGATTCATCGTACTCCAATAATTACTTGAACATAACTATATAAGTTGATTTCACACCCTTATACCACTAAGTACTTGAAAAAAACCTGCAAAGGTTGATTTTATACCATTAAAACCTATCATACATCGTGTATGATAAGTCATTTACCACTAATTACTTAAAACATACCTAAATAAGTTCATTTTACACCATTATAACGCATCATACACAGTGTATGATTCATCATACAGCAATAATTACTTGAAACATAACTATATAAAATTATTTCACACCATTACACCACTAAATACTTGAAAACACATGCAAAAGTTGATTTTATACCATTAAAACCTATCATACATCGTATATGATATGTCATTTACCACTAATTACTTGAAATATACCTAAATAAGTTCGTTTTACTCAATTATAATGCATCATACACAGTGTATGATTCATCATACACGAATAATTACTTGAAACATAACTATACAAGTTGATTTCAAAAGATTATACCACTAATTACTTGAAAAAAACCAGCAAAAGTTGATTTTATACCACTAAAACCTATCATACACCGTGTATGATAAGTCATTTACAACTAATTACTTGAAAAATACCTAAATAAGTTCATTTTACACTATTATAACGCATCATACACAGTGTGTGATTCATTGTACACCAATAATTACTTGAAACATAACTTGTTTAAGTTGATTTCACACCATTATACCACTAATTACATGAAAAAACACCTACAAAGGTTGATTTTATACCATTAAAACCTATCATACATCGTGTATGATAAGTCATTTACCACTAATTACTTGAAACATACCTAAATAAGTTCATTTTACACTATTATAACGCATCATATACAGTGTATGATTCATCATACACCAATAATTACTTGAAACATAACTATATAAGTTGATTTCACACCATTATACGACTAATTAAGTGAAAAAAAACCTGCAAAAGTTGACTTTATACCATTAAAACCTATCATACATCGTATATGATAAGCTATTACAGCTAATTACTTGAAACACACCTATATAAGCTCATTTTACATCATTATAACCCATCATACACTGTGTATGATTCATTATACACCAATAATTATTTGAAACATAACTATATAAGTTGATTTCACACCATTATACCACCAATTACATGAAAAAAACCTGCAAAAGTTGATTTTATACAATTAAAACCTATCATACATCGTGTATTATAAGTCATTTACCACTAATTACTTGAAACATGCCTAAATAAGTTCATTTTACACCATTATAACGCATCATACATAGTGTATGATTCATCATACGCCAATAATTCCTTGAAACATAACTATATAAGTTGATTTCACACCATTATACCACTAATTACTTGAAAAAAACCTGCAAAAGTTAATTTTATACCTTTAAAACCTATCATACATCGTGTATTATAAGTCATTTACCACTAATTACTTGAAAAATACCTAAATAAGTTCATTTTACACTATTATAACGCATCATACACAGTGTGTGATTCATTGTACACCAATAATTACTTGAAACATAACTTGTTTAAGTTGATTTCACACCATTATACCACTAATTACATGAAAAAACACCTACAAAGGTTGATTTTATACCATTAAAACCTATCATACATCGTGTATGATAAGTCATTTACCCCTAATTACTTGAAACATACCTAAATAAGTTTATTTTACACTATTATAACGCATCATACACAGTGTATGATTCATCATACACCAATAATTACTTGAAACATAACTATATAAGTTGATTTCACACTATTATAGCTCCAATTACATGAAAAAAAACCCTGCAAAAGTTGATTTTATACAATTAAAACCTATCATACATCATGTATTATAAGTCATTTACCACTAATTACTTGAAACATGCCTAAATAAGTTCATTTTACACCATTATAACGTATCATACACAGTGTACGATTCATCATACACCAATAATTACGTGAAACATAACTATATAAGTTGATTTCACATCATTATACCACTAATTACTTTAAAAAAACCTGCAAAGGTTGATTTTATACCATTAAAACCTATCATACATCGTGTATGATAAGTCATTTACCACTAATTACTTGAAATATGCCTAAATAAGTTCATTTTACACCATTATAACGCATCATACACAGTGTATGATTCATCATACGCCAATAATTCCTTGAAGCATAACTATATAAGTTGATTTCACACCATCATACCACTAATTGCCTGAAAAAAACCTGCAAAAGTTAATTTTATACCATTAAAACCTATCATACATCGTGCATGATAAGTCATTTACTACGAATTACTTGAAAAATACCTAAATAAGTTCATTTCACACCATTATAACGCATCATACACAGTGTATGATTCATTATACACCAATAATTACTTGAAACATAACTTGTTTAAGTTGATTACACACCATTATACCACTAATTACATAAAAAAAAACCTACAAAGGTTGATTTTATACCATTAAAACCTATCATACGTCGTGTATGATAAGTCATTTACCACTAATTACTTGAAACATACCTAAATAAGTTCATTTTACACTATTATAACGCATCATACACAGTGTATGATTCATCATACACCAATAATTACTTGAAACATAACTATATAAGTTGATTTCACACCATTATACCACTAATTACTTGAAAAAAACTGCAAAGGTTGATTTTATACCATTAAAACCTATCATACATCGTGTATGATAAGTCATTTACCACTAATTACTTAAAACATACCTAAATAAGTTCATTTTACACCATTATAATGCAGCATACACAGTGTATGATTCATCATACGCCAATAATTACTTGAAACATAACTATATAAGTTGATTTCACACCATTATACCACTAATTACTTGAAAAAAACATGCAAAAGTGATTTTATACAATTGAAACCTATCGCACATCGTGTATGATAAGTCATTTACCACTAATTACTTGAAACATACCTAAATAAGTTCATTTTACACCATTATAACGCATCATACACCAATAATTACTTGAAACATAACTATATAAGTTGATTTCACACCATTATACCACTAATTACTTGGAAAAAAGTGCAAAGGTTGATTTTATGCCATTAAAACCTATCATACATAGTGTATGATAAGTCATTTTCCACTAATTACTTGAAACATACCTAAATAAGTTTATTTTACGCCATTATAACGTATCATACACAGTGTATGATTCATCATACACCCATAATTACTTGAAATATAACTTGTTTAAGTTAATTTTACACGATTAAAACTTATCATGCAAAGTGTATGATTAATTATACACAATTAATGACTTGAAACACGCCTAAATAAGTTGATTTCACACCATTAAAACCTATCATACACGGTGTATGATATATCATACACCACTAATTACTTGAAACACACCTAAACAAGTTGATTTCACACCATTAAAACCCATCATACACCATTAACGAGTTGAAACAAACCAAAAGAAAATTATAATACACCATTTACACCAATCATGCACCATAAATGACTTGTAACACACCAATCTCATATGATAGGGACCCATTAGCAACCAATGCATGAAATGATCATTTTACCAACCGTGAAATGTGTAATGACTCAACCTTGAACCTACCCCAATGCCACAATGCTTCAGGCCCTTTCTTACAATGCCTTCTTCTTCTTCCAAAGCCACCACAAACAACTACCCAAGGGCCCAAGTAGGACGACGAAACACGCAGGACGCTGAGAATGGAGCTCGAAAATTTGAAAATAATATATGTTTTTTTGACAAAAAAATTCAAAAATAATAGAAGAAGAAGAAAGGAGAGAGAATGAGATATCTCTGTTCAAAAAAAAGAGAGAGAATGAGATATGAGAGAAGGAAGACAAATGGATGGGAAAAAAATGGAAAGAAAGAAGGGAAAAAAGTCAAAAAGTGTCATTTTGCCTGCCTTGCATTAAGCGAGGAGAGAGAAGGGGAGAAGGAGAGTGCACAGATGGGGTTTTGAAGAGAGGGGACAATTTTGACCAAAAAGGTCTATTTAAGGTGAATGGGGTCTACTTAAGGTTAAAAGGGGGCTGGGGGTCTAAAGGGGGTGATTTCCCAATAAATTAATATTGTACTTTCAATTTTCTTTTTTTGATTAATTTATTATTTCAGAAATAAGCTTAGATTGTTATCTCATTAGCAGCTCAACTCTTCTTCACTTTGTTAGATAAGATGTATTTCTTTTTTGCTAATGTCTGTTAGTTTTATTTGAAGTCTTATATTTTTTTTGGATACGCTATTTTTTCTCATCATGCTCTATAGATTATGTATAAACTTATTTATCTTTTTTTTTTGGCAAGCTAATATTCTTCTAAGAGAAATATTGAATGTAAATGAATTAAAAAAAATATTTTGAATGCTTAATTTAATTGAGTGTATAGTTGATATGATTTTCAAAGTTCCACAAATTAAAATATTATTTTGTTTTCAATTCGGTCCATAATCAGGTCGGTCCAGTCCATATCGGTTTTAAATCGGTCTTGGACCGGACTGACCCGTTACAAATCGGTTTGGTCAACGGCCCGCCATTTTAGTGTTATTCAGTCCTAGGTCCGGTCCAGCCCGATCCTGTTTGGTCCGGTCTTGGACTGATGTGCAACCCTAGCTGCGGTGTACCCGATGCAGAAAGCTGGGATCTATTCCCACTTTCAGTCAAGAAACATAGAAACTCTCCTAAAATATACTCACCACCCTAATCCAATCGAAGTAATTTGATGTGTTTACCCATATGATTCTCGACCATGGCCTTAAACTCCTTGAGCTTTCAGAAGAGTCAGACTTTTGTCTCATCAAGTAAACATAGCCATACCTAGAGTAATTATCAGTAAATGTGATGAGATACTCATAGCCTCCTCTCGTCTGAACATTCATTGGTCCACATACATCTGTGTGAACCAGCTCATACAAGTCACCAACTCTATTGCCTTTATTCTTAAAGACAGACTTAGTCATCTTTCCTTCTATGTAGGATTCATAGACTGGTAAAGATTTCACGTGCAAAGACTCAATTAGTCCTTCACGTATTAGTCTTTAGATCCCACTAGAGTTAATATGACAAAGCTGTTGGTGCCATTTGAAGTCGTTGTCAGTTTTAGGATTCTTTCTTTTAAGAGTTACAATTAGTTTAGCAGTGTTAGATTCGAACATGCAATTAGTAGAGTTTTGATCAGGTGTCAAGATAAACAAACCATCAACAACAGTACCTTTGCAAATAAACATTTTATTATGCTCAACGAAATCAATTCGAAATGAAATAGAATATCCATCATCGACTAGTCATGAAATTGAAATCAAATTCCGTGTAACGCAGGTACATAAAGACAATTCGTTATAACTAAAACTACACTCCTAAATACTAAGCTAATGTCTCCCACTCCTAAGACTGAGAGCTGCCTCCGATCTCCTACGGTCAGGCCTAGCTCTCCATCACACAACTTCCCAGTTAGCTTGAGCCCCTGCAACATATCGCAGACATGGTCAGTCAAACCTGAGTCTACACACCAGGATGCTGGTGGACTTTCAACTATACATGACTCAACCATATAAGATATCTCCATACTTTGTCAGATGGATTCTTCATCTTAGAAGGAAGAATTACTAGGTACTCAGGGCAGTTCCTCCTCCAGTGGCCATCCTTCCTACAGAAGAAACACTTTCCTTTGGCGGAAGGCTTCCCTTTCATTTGCTTAGCTGCTACACTATCAGTTTTGCCCTTATTCTTCTTCTTCCTTGACTTTATTTCGGGAGACAACCTGTTCCCTATCCTTGGTGCCTGGGTTAAGAGGACAATCCCCATAGCCTTCATCACCCCTTTAACAACTTGCAGGTCCTTCATCAGCTTAGGTAATGAATAATTTTTATTTTTCATTTTATAGTTCAACCTGAACCGAGCGAAGGACTTTGCCAAAGAGCCAAGTCTCATGTCCTGCTGAGATTGACTATCAATCTTAGCACCTAGGAATTCCAGTTCATTTTGATAAGCCATCATTTTCAAAACATGTTCTTGAACTGGACTTCCCTCATGCATTTTCATGAAATTGAGATTCCTCATTAGCTCTTGCTTGCTGCTTTATCTTGCCCACTGAACATCTTCTTAAGATGTTCTTTCATTTCTGCTGCCCTCTTCGTCTCAAGTGTCTGAAGCTTGAGAACGTTAAGCACGGAGGCCAAGATGTAACACCTAGATAAATCATTGGACTTAATCCATCAGTCATAACGTTCCTTAACAGCAGTAGTGGCATTATTAGTAGGCACAAGAGGACAGGGTTCAGTTAACACAAATTTATGTCCCTTGTGGATTAGCATAATATCTAGGTTCATCTTCGAATTTGGGTAATGAGGTCCAGTACGGAGGTTATCCTTTAGTATGGAATGCAATGCACCAACAGTTGTCACTTTCACACAAAAAATATGTAAATAAAGCGTACGGGTCATGCATCTACTAGTGATATTATTTTCCTTCAAAATTTTGCAATTATAATAAATTAGGTATCCACAGCACCTTATTAAAATAAAAGCAATGATGATCCAAACTATCCACTCGTCACTCCTCATCGGCGAGACCGCAAGTAGCTTAGCTTTGCTGAGAATGTTTCTCTATTATTATGTTTTCTTGTAAACTCTTTTTCTAAATATCAATAATTCACCATCTTGTCCTTAGTCTCTGAAATAGTAGAACAGAACTCCTCAAGGAGGCCAACGTAATATTTTAGTCAAGTGTAAACCATTATGTGAACATCAACACAAAGTCTTGATATACTCCACGTAGGCGTGGTCGTACTCGATAGCTTGAATCTCAATGCTTCCTAACTGAAGTCTAACCCCATATTCCACGGATCAACATCCTCCTCGGGGAGTAATGCGGACCCATTGTATTGTTAGACCAGCAATGGAGACTGTGAGTTTTTCAACTTTTGAACCTCGCTTCTACTTGATTTTTAAAATAAACTAGTGGATTTTATTTATCTTAAGTTATCACATAACTTAATAAAGTTAATATAACAAGAATAATTTTAATTACCATTCTGATCCAATCAGTACTAATTAAATTATCCACAACTGATACTTTTGTCATTAAAACTCCCTTTTAATAACAATTTAAATCAAAGTTTCACTTTATTTCCTTTCAAATTTCTTTTAGAAAAATAAAAATTATTACATAATCTCTTTTAGAATCATATTCCAAAATAATAATATAAAAAAAAAATTTTCTCAAAATTAAATTAACATTAGCCTCTGATGTTAGCAGATCTGACAAAAAAAATTTATTTTTTATTTTCTTGGGTTTTTGATTTAAAATTTTTTTTCATATTCTTATTGACTATAATCTCGTTATATCAATTAATCGCATCTAATCCAATTAGATAATTGCATGAAGAATTTAAGTTAACATGAGAATCTTATTCTCACATTCATAAACCAAAAAACTATGCAATTATTGATGAATACATTCCTTTAAATTGAATTTTAAATAATTTAAACAATCAATTAAACATATAACAATTTATACTGATATATTCAACAATGACATTATGCTTTCACACAATCTCATCTTGAATCCGTATTTAAAATGTTTTGTCTATCATGTCTACTGATGACCCCATGCACATCATGAATAATCAGAGTCCAGCTCTGATACAAATTGTTGGATGGGTAATTTTAATTTTGTAAATTAAAATATGCAACGATTGTATCTAACGCAGTGGAATACTGATTTAAAATTCTCTAATTTCAAATTGAATACATGATCATGACTCTAATTATACGTAACAACGCATGGCATCGGAAGACAAACCCACGAAAAATGATTAAATACGAATGTAAAAGTTTTGGACGAGATAGCCTTATACCTCGTTGTAGACCGCAAGTGTATAGATGCTCCGAACGATGCCTCCGAGATCTTCTCTGCAATTCCTCCTTTTACACCGAACGAGTGGGCGTTGTGAAATTAAGTAGTTCTTAAAACAAATTTTAAGAACTAATTTTGGAAGAAATTTTCTTTAATTAGTTCTCTAACTAGTCAAAGGAAAACCTAGAAGAGAGCCTTTTGTTATGGTTGAATAAAATAATCAAAATCAAATGTCCTAACTCTATTTATAACCAGGCTCAAAAATCAAAAAAATAAATAAAAATATATTGCAATCTTTTATCTAGATAAAAATAATATCTAGAAATAAAATTAAAAAAAGGCAAACTAATTTCTCACTAACCAAGTCACAGGGTGCCACATGTTCATGAGTTTTTCTTTTGTTTTTTTTTATTTTTCTTATAAAATTTATCCCATTAATTTTTTTAGGATTCAACCATAATTAATTTTATTTAACTCTTGAAATAGAATAATTCATCTCATGAATTCTCTTAATTTCTAAAAGTATATAATGTTAGAGGCTTGGGCAGGGAAATGAAGGACAATTTATTTTTAGCTCCAAATATGTAAAATCTGATTATCATCTGATGATAACAATTGAACATCATTTAATAAAATTTAATTCTACTAAATAAATATTATTGCACTCTAAAAATAAATATATTTACTCATTAAATCTCCCTGTAAAATTTTACTCACAATTGAGCCCTCCAATAAATGTCATTGAGAAAAATAACTTAAACTACTATTGTTATTCTTTCACATTTTTCCTTCTTAGTTCTCAATTCGCCCCTTTTTGAATAATTCACTAACACAAATAAATAAATCTGTATTAATTTCTAATGTTCAACATAAGGAATGCTCTGACCAAAGTCTCTATAATCATCTCAAAAACTTACGAATTAACTAAGGGGACATTTCGCAAGGTAGATTCCTGATAAAACATCTATCCCTGCCACACTTCATGCAATTTCCTAGCGAACATTAGACTTCAGTTATTACCTATAACCTCGTCATTTTAGTGTATCAAAGCAACCAACACTCCATGCACAAGTGTAGACCATTTTATTGATTAAGAATCATTTTATAAACAAAATACATGAGTCGCTCAATTCTGATAGTAGTACAGATTCGAGTAAATCACGCGGTCTTGTTCAGTATGACAATCTCATTGTAACACACCAACGCGATGTCCTGGATCGCTATCAATATAGCCAAGACAAGTTATCTAAATGTTATGTTGTAGTCTTAGCAGACAAGTAGCCCAAACTCATCACTGACTACGACCTAATTGTTAAATAACATTTATATCCATTATTTAGTGCATTTGTGGAACAAGCATTAATCCATTAAAAATAGATATCCCAAATATCATTTAGGGACTTCATCCATCTCATGGCACGTGCTTTGATAGAGAACAAAATCACATGCATAATGACTGGTTAATAATATCAAAATTAGATGATAATGCTAAACAATTTTTATTCACAAATAAAAAAGTTCACATAAATGGGTTCCCTAGGACTGCAGCTCTAACAACCAACACCTTTGCAAAGTCTCATAAGGAAAGTATTGATGGAATGTTCTTCCCTTAAGGGAACTAGGGCAGTATGGTGCCAAATGTCACCATATACTCCTAAAATGACCCGGTTTGTCAGAGTTTCGATAGGTCTGCTATTAGGTCCTCATACACATTCCCAAATTGTTCAAAGAGCCTTGCATGTGATAAAGGGTTCATTGTTACATAGCTAGTGTTGATGCCACCGGTCGGTCGAACCCTCCATGTGGTCGGATGCAATGTCAATTTTAACACTAGGAGGAATGTATCAAACGGAAAAATTGTTCACACTTATATCTCCAAGTTTTAACATCATCGCCACAAAACTTAAGAAATTAGGGTTTAGCCATTCGTGTAGTGAATTGATAATTGGGATTATGTGATTGCATATGGTTTGTTGTGGGTAATTGGAGGGGTGTACAACTTCTCATCTAACATTTAATAGGTCTATTTGAGAAGGGGAAAAAACTTAGGGGGTTCTAGTAATGTGGCCAAAGGGGGCATCGAGACCACAATGGGTATCAACAACAACGATCCCTAACAAAAGTGAAGCGATGACGGGGGAGATGATGCAAAGTCGGTTTACCTATCGAGCGAGACGGATGGGTTGGTGCTTTGGATTGATGATCCCTGCACTGCCATCACGCCTGACCCCATTACTAGGTAAAAAAATTTGAAACAGCGGTTAGTGACCCCGGAGCTATTTCATATGATCCAGATGCAATACTATGTTCTAGGTCATGCGTGTGGTTTGTCAAGGTTCTTGGCATGATGAGGGGATGTCTCGATTGGGACGCTGAGCTTGCCTCCACTGCTATATATTAGTGATGGATTCGGGTGGGGATGACATTGAACAGAAAATATAGGTCAAGGAAAGAGAGTTTATGTTGATGTATTTTAAAAATAAATTATTTCGATTGTGTATTTGATGTGTTTTGGCTTAAACAAGGGGGGAGGGTGTGGACACGTACTATGTGTATGTCGACAAACATAATTATAGAACGCTCACTAGAAAGTGTGTGTCGACACACAATCTTACAAAAGTTTCCAAACCCAAAAATTGGGGTTGTGGGTCGACATAGGGCGGTTTTGGCTATTATTTTCCATGGGGGTTTTTTTTTTTTTTTTTTTTTTTGTGCCATTTGAGAAATGTTTCATAGGCCTTTATTAAAAGTTTGTGTACCTTCTCAAAGGACACTTATTAATCTATATAAAGCTCCACCAAATCAAGTTTGAAGGGACTTGAAAAATTACTTGATAGATCCGTATTATTCCCTACTTCTTTCATCTAGGAAATGCACCCTTCCTACATTCCTTCTCTCTTTGTGTTCTATGGCTATCATTCTAAACTAAAGCCTCAAATCTTAACTTGTCAATTTTGGGAACAGAGTAAAACGAACAGTTCATAGTTGAAGCCAGAAGCACTGTATTACTGAATAAGTAAGTACATTAAGATCTATGCTATGCTAGACTAAGTTAAGTTACACTACTCCCATGAAAAAAGCACAAGTGTACTGTAAAGAAACTTAAAAAAGTTTTATGAGTGTGTGCACTACTTTGGACTAGAAAAAAGTTGCTTATTTATAAAAAAAAAACTAAATAACGGCTGCCCCTTATTTCTGCAACACTTTGTTCCCATGTCAGGCAACCATGCTCTTGAAGCGTGTGAATGATCAATGAAATTGCCCTTGATTTGGTGCTCGAACATAATTCATGAAGTCCACTTATGTATTTTCAGCTGAAGTCTCTTCTAGATACTCAATATTCTCTTGGATTAATCTTGGTGACCATGCATATGAAATTGTGTTCCAAGTAATTTTCTCAAGGTTGGGAACCCCCTATCTTACTGCTTTCTGGAAGTCTCTTGAGCTTAAGCTCCCTTTTTCCTTGAACCATCTTGAGCCACGAGTGGCATATACCCTTGACGAGGTGATAAACTTCCCAAGATACTAGGCTCGAGACACCACAATCTTAGTGCCTGGAGGTCTGATTCTCCTCAGGGAGGACCTCATCTGATAAGCATGTGGCACTTTTCCCAAAAAGGCGTTGGTAAATTCAAATTTGAAATGGGTAAAAATCTACTTGATTTGACTTTCGACAGCCACAAGGAGCTTGAGGGAATGTTGTTTGGCACTTGATCTTCTTTCTCACATGTCTATAAGGATGATAGTTAGGGCTTTGAATCTTCACTTTCCTTGCTCTATGCTCTCTCTTTGGTATAATCAAGTGCTCCGAAAACACTTGCTCTATGTTCTTGAACCCTTGATCTTCGTTGCTAATTTGCTTTACTCCCCTGCAGTTCTTTGAATTATGCAAAGATGGCTTAAATTTCTTAGGCTGTTTTTGCTCCAATTTCTCAAGCTAATAGCCTTATCAAACAATTGGTTTGTCTGGTTCAATCAAACACCTCAATGGTCTTTGATGGGCTTAAGATCCCTATTGATCTTGGTGCCGCCAAGGAGGATTGTTCTTGGTTGTCTAGAACTAGCAAGCCTAGCATCATTAGATTCACCTTCTATTTTAATGTGCAAAACCCTTCTGATAGGTTTTGGCATCCACACTTATGGACCTCTTCTAAGAGCCACGTGGCAACGAAGTCTTTTCTCTGCGTGAATTGGGTGGACAGCCTCCCATGGCCCATGAATTGGGTGCACTGCCTCTTCACACCTCTAGTATGGGAAGTATTCTTGTTCACTTATTGAAGTGAACATTTTCCCAGCCCCAATGCTAATGCACAACAGGTCCGCAGTCCACACCCTGGTGGTTTTCGAGTTTGTAAGTGGCAAACCCTCCTTAAATTCCAAACCATCTATATCTTGCCCTTTTAGATTTTCTGAGGATTTCTTAAGAAATCTAACATAGACTTAAAGTGACATTGCGTATTCTCTTACGTTTCCCAGGAGTTCCCTAAGCTTCAAAATGGAAGGATCTAATCTGATATCAGTAAGAGCTTTTACAACCGTTTCAAGAGAGACCAACTTCCTTAACAACAGGAAGGAAAGAAGCTATAATCCATATCTTTCAGAAGCATCCTTAGAGAAAGTCCCTAGTCAAACTTAGGACAATATTTTTGTTTAGCATTGTCAAGAGGCTACTTAGCCATATGTTGTATTGTTTTGTATACACCATATACTCCTTAACGTTATTAATGAAATACGCATTTTGGTCAAATGCGTGTCTCAGTTTGGTAGTTTCTTTTCGTTTCTTTTCTTTTTCAAAATGAAGGATCATGGGGTTGATCCCCCAAACGTTGAAAATGAAACTGAGCCCATAATTCAAGGAATCTAAATAGAAGGACTTCCTTATTAGAATCCCAAATTGATGGCACTTATTTCTTTAGGAATCTTCCATTGATGGCCCTTGGGTGAGTTCTCCCATCTAGGTCTTGAAGTAAGTTAGCATTTTCTCCAAATACCACCATGAATCTGAATGGACCCGCCCCGTTTGGTGACCATTTCCCAAAGACGTGATCTTTCTGGCCAATGGGTAGAACCACTTTCCGGACTAAGTCCCCTAAATCGAAGGACCTAGGTTTGACCCTTTTTGTTGTAAGCATTAGCAACCTCTTCTTTTACTTTTCTTTCTTGTGAATGGCGTCAAGCTGTTACAAATCATGAATCCGAGGCATGGGTTTAAACTTGCTAAATGGCGGGAAAAATTGTTATAGGTTAAAATTCTGTTTTGGGCTGCTGAACTAATGTTCTGTTGTTGCTGCAGATCTGTTTTGCTGTTGTTATGGGTGCTGCGTGAGCTGCTGTTAGTTGTTACTGGTATTAGTTGTTGGTTAGTGTGATTAATTAGTCAAGAATGCATCTGCTTGGTAGTTATATTGGTTGTTGCAATTGTAATAAGCTGTTAGTTTGAATCTGCAGCAGCAGGGGGTCGGTTAACAGCGGGACATTAGCATGGGTCTGTTAGGTTAGTGTTTTAGCACCAATAATTAGGATTTAAATGGTAGTTGCATAAATTCTAGATACTTCTAAATGTTTCCTAAGTTGGTTAGCTTGAGTAAGTCTTGATTCATTGTGTTGCTTGCTTAAGCTTGCCTATAAATAGTGATGGATGTAATAATCAGAGGAATGCAATCAATGAATGAAATCTGAAACATTATCTCATTTGAGATTAAACTCCACTTTCTCATCACCTTTCCCTTCTTTTCCTCATCTTACTCTAAACTCTTCTTTCTCATCTAAATTCTATATTCTTTCTCATCCCTAACTCTCAATTCTATCCAAATTATATTAGTTTACGTTCGAGGTTTAAGCCCGAGCGTAACACAAGCCTAGCTCGGTCCAAGTTAGTCAGCTCATACTTAAGTTCAGAAAACCTCCCTTAACGAGCCAGCCTAATAGACTAAACCGTGACTTTGAATGGGAGTACAATATCATGGCCATTTATTAAATGTACGGGGGTTGTCCTAGTTTCATCATGTTTGGATGTTCTTTAAGCCCAAAGGGTGCCATGTAGAAGTTCATGCCACTATCTGTGATTATCCTCATTCATTTTCTTAATATTTGCTTTTAGAATTGATTTATTAATATTTGTGGCTTCCTTGGTCTCCAGGTTACAATGTTCTCATGATGACTCGATCTTCAGGATGGGGGTCCTCGAAAACAGCCTCTCTTCTGCTCGGAAGAGTTTTCATGTAAGGCCACAAGTGTGCGTTTTGTTTCAGCACATTGATTCACAAAAAAACTTTTTCTTTGCTTGCTGAACTCTTTGATCCATGATATGACATTTGAGCATAGCCACAAAACTCTTTTAAGAATAGCCATCAGGCCCAACACGATCTCCTTCTGGGATGTCTTCATCACCATCGCTTTCGTTGCCGCGGTTCTGACTGGTTTCATCATCTTGTGATATAGGGTTGTGTTATAGAGGATATTCAAGTGGGGTCCAGAAAAGGCTGTGCCTTTTGGTTTCATCCCCTTGAGATTACGTTATGGTAATCCACGACTGAGTTGAGGACAATGAGTCTCGCTTTAAGCCTCCCACTATGGTTTCCAAAAGGCGTGTTTGCAATATTCGTTTGCAGTTAAGTTTGTTGTGGTCATTAGAAATAAAAATGTAAACAATTGTGCAAAAGGAACTCACAGACTAGGGAGGGAGCCTAAATCCAGACCGCACATCATTGACCTCAACCACTCACCATTTTCTAGAGGTGGCCACCGGGCCGGGCTGGCCCGAAAACTGGCCTGGCCCGCACTGTAGCGGGCCGGACCGGACCTGAGCCCGGGGTACCCCGAGCCGGGCCTGTTTTTGTAGGCCTCAGAGCCCGGCCCGGCCCGGGCCCGAGCCCAACGGCTCTTTTGATTAGACCCGTTGAACGGCTCTTTAATTAAAAAAAAAATTTATATTTTTTTTCCTATAAATACTTAAACCTTCCCAACCCATTTCCTCACCAAATCTTCAATCCTCTCTTCTCTCTCTATATATTCATCATCTCCCATCTTCTCTAACTTTGCTAATTGCAAAAATTGTGCTCTAAAGTTTGAAGTTCGTAAAGTATTTGGCTGAAGTTCGAATTTCATTTTTCTCTCGTTTCGGTAATTTTAGTATCGCAATTTTATTTGATTCGCATTTTTAGTTATTTAATTTGCATTACTACTTGCATTTTATAAATACCAATCACTTATACTAATATGACACACAACTCTTCATCATCCTCTGGAGCCGGTCGTGCTAGTTCTAGCTCTTCTCGGCCACCAAGAATCCCTAAATGGAGTAGACTTGTCTTACTTGATACTGAAGAACGAGCTTTTTTACAACCAGACCCAACACCCCCATACACTGATGATAGCATAGATTATGACTTTTCACAACCGCAAGATTATCATGAGTCAAGTGGTGGTGGGGTTGGAGACTCACAAATTGACGAGGAACCCACCCCCACCACCGAAGCCCACCTTGAAACTAGCACCGGTGCTAGTAGGCGTACAACTAATGGGGTATGGAAGCACTTTACCCTTAATAAGACAACTAATAAAGCAACTTGTAAATTATGTGACCCACCTAAGGATTTTAGTCATCAACCCGGTAGTGGGACGGGCATATTAAGCAGACATATACTTAGGTGCCACCCCGAGCAATACCCAGAAAAGAGCCAACAACGTTTAGTATAGCAAGTGACCGGTGCACTTGCTAATTTTAGGTTCTCTTAAGAGAGCAACCGAAAGCGGCTAGCTAAATATATAATTTTGAATGAAAGGCCTTTTAATACGGGCGAAGACTCAGATTTCGTCAACTACCTCCAACGAAATGTGAATCCCGCCATTGTGAGGATTCCTCGGAACACCGTAAAGTGGGACGCTTTTACGTTATACCACGGGATGAAAGCTGGGGTCTTCACACATTTTGCGACGAACACGAGCATGTTTTCGTTGACGTCGGACGTATGGACGTCGAAACCCGGCCAGCCTTTTATGTGCATAACGGCACACTGGACCGATGAATCCTTCATCATCTAAAAGAGGATAATTCATTTTGGACTTTTAGATTGCCCCCACAATGCCGAGGTAATTACGAGTGTGATTATGTCAGTGGTCCGCGACTGGGGCATAGAGCGACGTATCTTCAGTATTACGTTCGACAATGCTACCAATAACACTGCAGCCGTTACACATTTAATTAGGCAAATGAGACCCATGTTAGGTGGGAAGTGTTTCCATAGTCGTTGCATTTGTCACATTTTTCATTTAATGGTAATGGATGGTTTGGATCTTATAAAAGCATCCCTTACCACCTTAAGATCCGTAATAATATCTGTTAAATCATCCAGCACTAGAAAAAGAAAATTTAGAAATTTATGTACGTTGCATAACATAGAATATAAACAATTCAAATTAGACTCCCAAACTAGGTGGTCGTCTACGGTAGAAATGTTGGAGCGCATTCTACCATACAAAGACGTTCTAATGGAATTCGACCAGGAAAATCGTACAGAATGGAGCAATTACAACCTGGCCGTTGGGAGACAATATATCAAATTTGTAACTTTTTTAGCATGTTTAAAGAGGCAACGACATTTTTTTCGGGTTGCTACTATCCGACCATGCCTCAAGCAATATCAAGATTGCTTGATATTGTCAATTGGATGGTGGGTAATGAATCGAACCCCGTTTTGTCCGCATCGATTCAGGCAATGTAAGAAAATTTTGCCAAATATTATTCTGAACTACCTCTTACATACTGCTTGGCAACTATTTTAGACCGTAGTTGTAAACGCGGGGGTTTCAACTTGTTTTGCCAACATTTTTTCAAGTATTTGCATCCTACTCTTAATATTGACACTTTCATTGCCGATGTTTATAACAGCTTGCATAGTTTATTTTCTCAATATTTCCGTCAATTAGCATCCAATAATCCTAGTATTGCTGCAGTAGGATCTTCCACATCTAGTGGAAGTAGTTCACACACGTCATATTCGTGGAAGCTGTTGGAGCAATTTACGCCCACAGTAGCCCCCACGTCATGTGACAAGCTAGATTATTATTTGCAGACACCGATGGTCCATATTTTCGGGCTGTCGGCCAACCCGCATTTTGACCTTGTACAATGGTGGAACAAAAACCAAACCCAGTATCCCGTGCTTTCCACCATGGCACGTGATATACTAAGTTGTCCGATGTCTTCAGTAGCATCGGAGTGTGCTTTCAGTCTTGGTGGCAGGTTGCTTGGAAAGAAGAGGGCGAAGCTATCGCCGTCAAGCTTGGAAATGTCCGTGTGCTTGAAGGATTGGTTGCTAGCAGAGGCAAGAGATCAACAGAGAATGAAGCTGGATTCATCGAGCAATAAAGAAGACGACCGCACAACTGATACCTCAAATGATGGCCTAGATACCCCCCAAGGCGACTGATATCAACATTTTTGTATGTCAATTATTTACTTTTAAATATTTACGTTAAAAGACGACCGCACCCCCCATATGTCGAACTTTGTGTTTTTTGATAAACAAAATTGTAATTTTAAATATTAGGCCCCAACTGCGTTGTATTTGTTACGTTATTTATGTGCCATTATTTTTTTTGATAAGATATTTACCATTATTTATTGTATATTTTATTTTATTACATATTTTTAACATTATTTTTTTTTTAACATGTATATTTAGCATTATTAGTGCTTGAAAAAAAATGTATTTATATCTCATATTATTTATCAATGAATTACAATAATTTTAGTACAAAATGACTTTGTATTATTTTAATTTTTTTTCTTTGAAAAGGAGGGGCCCGGCCCGGCCAGTCCCGCCCTCACTGTAGCGGGCCTCGGCCCAGGCCCGGCCCAGCCCACCCGTTGGCCACCTCTACCATTTTCGAAGAAAAAGAAGGTGATATTTTAGTGTATCTAACTTTGGTTAATACATGACTTCTACTTGTACTCCAATTAAGGAGACTTTTTTAATTTTTTTATGGATTTTTGGATATATATTTTGACAGAAATTAAAGGGATATAGACGTCACTCAAGTGGCAATTACAGTGACAGAGCAGGGCGCACAGACACCTTCCTGTGTACACTTAAAAGTTAGGAACTTGGGTAGAGACAACCCTAAGAGCTTAGCAGTCCACTTACGAGCCGTAATCTGCAGATTTTTTGGCGTAGTACCCTTGACTTATAATAACTCGAATGAATTAAAGCCATACAAGATTTAGATGGAGCAAACCGTATTTGGGTCACTGGATTAGGAACAATACAATCAAGGTCAAGCCTTGGCTGCCAAAGCCCTAAACAATGGTATAAACCTAAGTTCACCTAACTTATTAAGCAGTGATAGTAGTGTTAAGACCAACGCAACCAAGGTAAAACTTTGGCTGTCAGAGCCTTAAACTAAAGCTGCAAATCTCAACTTGTTGATTTTGGGAAAAGATTAAAATCAAGAGGTCATACTTGGATTGTACACCGCAATTGTCATCCGAAAAGAATCATCGAAATCGCGAGATCTTCGCAATGAACCCTTGACTATGAAGAATATGAAACGTATTGAAAGATATATTCTATCTGACTATGAAAATATGCAAGATTTATATTTATACAAATACAAAATTTACCTGAATGAAGATGATCACACCCGGAGAGTAAGCTTGAAAAATATTTATTAGGAAGAATTTCAAAGAGAAACTCCTCATTTTCAATTTTCCACAAAATTAAATTTTTAGAAAAATATTGAATTGCTAAACTCAATAATCAAGACCCTTTTTATAATAAGGAAATGGGTAGAAATCACTTTAAAACATCAATGTGGGATTCCCAAAAATAAAAAATAAAAAAAAGTTAGTAAAAATAGTAATAATAATAACTAAAGTGCATTATGTATCAAACAAAATGACGCCGCATCGCTTAGCAAAAATAGCAATGCGATTCTTTAGTCAACTCACCACATGGCGCTTCCGAATTGGCCACACCTAAAGGGTGTGGATTTAAGCCAGGGAGCAGCATGTGCCGGGCCCTAAGTGGCTATCACGGCTTCACGCGAAGAGCCATCCAAGCTGGGATCTGCGGCCCAGTGCGCGGCACTCCCATATCTAGATGTGCGGATTGCATCGAGGATTTTCTTAAGTTTTGTTTTTTTTTTTTTTTGCTTTTTGTTTTATAAATTCCCACGTTTATATATTTTGTTTAGCAAAATAAATTTATTCATTATATGAATAAATAGCTCATTTCATGAATTCTTTTGAAATATTTTTTAAACGGTGTACTTTTAGGGACTTGCGAAGGAAATTCAAAGGCAATTTAATTCAACCTCCAAATGGTTCAAATCTAATTATCACCACTTGATAACATTGATTAGCATTTAATAATATTTAATTTTATTAAATAAATATTACTGCACTTTGAAATTAAATATAATTAATACAATAAATCTAAAATAATTTTCATTATGACAATTAACTCCTATATTAGATCCATGACAAAAAGTAGCTTTCGCCAAATGGTTTATCCATGACAATTATCATTATTTTACTCACATATTTAACCTGACTCACCCTTTGTGAGTAATTCATTAACATTAAAAGTGATTTCTGTGTTAGTTTTAAATGTCAAACATATGGAACACTTTCACCAAAGATTCTCCAATCTATTCGTAAGCTTGCGATCAACTAAGGGCACATCTTTATGTCTTAGATTCCTAGTAAAATATCTGTTCCTGCTACACTTTATGTCATTACCCAAGGCACATAAGATTTCAATCACGTATTGTGACCTTATCCTTTAAGGACATCAAAGCAACGAACATTCCATACATAAGTTCGAACTATTTTCTAGATTTAAAGTTATGGTGTCAACAGAATTAATTATTTCTGATAGCAGCTGAGAAATAAATAATTTAGGTGGACCAGCTTAGTGTTCCAATCTTAAATTCAGCACCAATAAAACACTTTTGAATCACTATCCACATGATAATAAAAAGTCATATATAGTATCATATTATAGTCTTATTAGACAAGTTGTCCAACCTTATCACCACTACGAGCATACTTTGACAACATATCACTAATTTAATTTAAGTCTATCTATGACTCAATCTTATTGACCATTTAAACTAAATTTGACATGTCATCTTGGACTACTTCCATCTCATGGAACGTTTTAGAAAATAATCTCACGTACATTTGACTTGTAAAACATAATAAGATAATAAATAAATAAAATAATCTTATTTAATAAAATAATTGAGCTTTCAAGACACCAATTACAATAGTTAGGATGGCCTAATAGCCAGTCTATGAGGGGTTTCCCTTGGGCGTGCCAAAGGCACAAGGGTCTTACAATGTGGCTAATCAACTAGCTGGCCACACTGACCGAGGGAATATAATCCTTCATATGTAGGACAACATCCATTCCCCATTCGATCTTCATGGGAACTTAGGGGTATCTCTCTGAACCCCCTCGAGATGTTCAACCCATTGAGGATAATTGCAGCTGCCTAACCAAGCACTAAACCTACCCTTCCAAGACCAATTGGTCACCCTCATTGAGCAAATGTATGGACCAGGCCAAAGAAGGGTCAATAGACCCCTCTATAATAAGTCGTACCATGACTGTATTGACAAGGACTACCCCATTCCCTCGAGGATATAAAAGTCCCAAATTTTACTCTCTTCCCTGGACAAGAGTGCATATTTGCACTTGAGCATTTGGCAAGGTTTAATTGCCAATGCCAAGAGGTGGCCGATAGCCCATATCTAAAACATAGGCTGTTCCCTTTTCCTATAATATGGACTGCCTTCATGTGGTACATAAGTTTACCACTTAACTCAATCTATAGTTGGATGACATAGCCAGGAAATTTCAGGCCCAATCCGGGGATGGAATTAGGGACCTCTATGTCACACCTATCTAGAATGAGACAAAAGAAAGGTGAATCCGTAGAGGATTGCATTAACTGGTTTAAGAGAGCCAGGTTAAAGTTTATTGTAGCTCTTCCTAAAGTTGAATATGACAAGTTGACCTTGAATGGCTTGGACATCGAATTTTGGAAGAAATTTGAGGGATCAAATTACACCAGTCTCCTACACTTAGCAGAGTGTGCCACCAGATACGAGGTTATCCTAAAAGAGGAAAGCCTTGAGAAAAATAATGTTTATGCATGCACAATTCGATTGACAAGGAAGAGATTCCTCCTTATGAAATTGACGTTGCTGGGTACGTCAAATGACCTCCTATGGTTTGCAGTCCTTTTCTAAAAAAGGATATGAAAGCCAGAAAGTCAAACTAATCCCAAGACATGGGGGAATAATCATTTGACCTGTCAAGGGCTGACATAATATTTGATTGGCTTGAGGAAAATAATAAACTTAAGGTTAGAGGAAAACATCGAAAACCTGACACTAATTCATTGAAGGGGGTGGTCCATATAAGTGGCATGATTCCTTCACCAACTGAAATAAGAATTGCGTTATCATTAGAAATGTGGTCATGGATGCTATTGAGGTAAGGGAACTCATTTTGCCTAAGGACGGGAAAATGGGTATTAATAAGGACCCATTCCCAAACCCAGCCCAGGATAATATGGTTGAGGTAATGGTCTTGAACAACATCCAGAAGGCAAGAGTCACAAACCGTCTATTTGACAGGGTGATTATTTATGGGTCACTAAGATTTTCAGGATCTAAGAGTGCTTTAGCAGATGAAATATGTCGTTAGCATATCAGAAAACTTCATAGCCCCATTAAGTGCTTAGTTTTGAGAAACCTATTAGTTACTCTCCTCAATAAATCAGCCATCTAGTTATTAGTGGCTGAGAAATTAGCAATGGAAATTGGTTGTACTTTCAGAAAAACTTTAAGTTTTCCAAGCTGTGCGAGGGTATCTAGAGGAAAGGAGAGGGTTTCTTATGAGGTTTGTTGAGAATTTTATGGGAAGATATATGGGGTAACGAAGAAACTCGAACTCCTCCCAGATTATATCTCGCAAGTGGATTCCCTCATGGAAATAAATATGCCATTTGAGACGTCTTATCTCGATGAGCCAACTAAGGATTCTTTCTTAAAGACTCGGTTAATCATGAGCACTGGGCATCCTAAGAGGAATCCGGGATACCATAAGGTCGAAGTAGATACCACCCAAGCTCCACAACAGCCAATATAACAACTCTTAGGGGTTTGATTCAATAACATTTGGAGGAAAAAATAGCTTAAGCAAGAGAATGCCGGTTCTTCTAAACTAACAAGGACACAAAAAGAGGAAGAAGCTTCTTAAGAAGGTACTAAAAAAAGAGCCCCGCTTGACTCCTGGACGACCAAGAATGAGGATGCAAGCTATAAGAATAAGAGCGTCAGTTGCCTAAAATACACAAGGCAAAAGCCGAAGTCACGAAAGCTAACTACGATGCCCAAAAGGAGCTTAAGAGATGGGCTAGTCTCTCATCTTTAGAAAAAAGAAGTGGGAGCAACTTGCCGAGGATACGTGGGCTCATAAAGTATCTGATGATGAGGAGGATTATAGTCCTCTCAGTGTCTTTTTAGAGGAACCTCTGGCCCGAGTCAATTGGACTTGGTCTGATGTTTAGCATGACTACCACTAGAATGACTACCCCATGCCAATAGAGGAGTCTAAAACCCCTGATGTTGAATTGAAGGATCAACCTCAAGAGCATGACATACAAATTTAGAAAAGTCCTGGGAAAGTGACAAATTCAGGGCTCCATATCTAGTTTGGATCACTCCCAAAAAAAGCTGATGTTAGGATTGCTTTGCTCCGCCATCTTGAGTTCATGGCAACTGAGGTTCAAGGTAGCCTCAAAGGGGACATAGTAGCAGCAGACAGAGATCCCCAGGTGGGGCTCGTGGCTGAAGTGGCAACCCCTAAAAGTATTCCTGATCCTTTATCTTTTAACATTAAGTCTCTAACCTTCAAATCAACAGATAATTTACTAGATGTAATGAAGATGATGTTTGATTGGCCTACTTCAACCGCAAACACATTAAGCCTCTATACATCACTGCCAAGTTCGATGGCATTTTGGTGAATAAGGTGTTAGTGGATAATGGCGCGGCCATCAACATCCTACCTTCTTACATGCTTGGGGTTATCGGTAAAACCCAAGATGACTTAATAACTTCTGGTGTGTTCGTGGCTTCTCTGGGGCCATCATCAAGTCTGAAGGGGTCATCTATAAATGAATTAATTATGGCACTTTGAGTAAGCTAATAGCTTTCTTTGTAGTGGATACTATCTCAAGCTACAATGCATTGCTTAGGAGGGATTGGTTGCATGCCAACTATTATATCCCATCTTCACTTCACCAGTTTTTTATCTTCTTCAACCAGCCAAGATGGAACACTTGGGAGCTAAAGATTACGATCCTCTCTTCGAAATTAACTGGGGCTTAGCAACATAAGCTTGCTCCTTGAGATGCCAGGCCTAGATAAGAAGGTGGTTGAGCATCGTCTACCCATTAATCCTGGTGGATGCCCATTATCCAGGCATAGAGAAGGATATCTCTAGAGGTCTTAGACTTGGTCAAAGAAGAAATTGAGTGACTCTAAAAGGCCAAGTTCATCAGGATAGCCAGGTATGTAGAATGGCTGGCTAATATTGTTCCCTTAATTAAAAGAAAATAGCAAAATCAGAGTTTGTATTGACTTCAGGGACCTGAATGCAGCCACACTAAAGGATAAATATCCCATGCCTATGCTGATGTCCTTATTGATTCTACTGCAAGGAATGAGGTGCTGTCCTTTATGGATGGTTATTGTGGATATTATAAAGGTCTGAAATATTTGAAAGATACCCAAAAATACCGCATTTAGGTTTCCAGGGTCAATCGAGACCTTCGATTGGGTGGTCATGCCATTTGGATTGAAGAACATTGGTGTCACTAGAGGTGGAAAATTCAACCCGACCCAAAAACCCGACCTAAAATACCCGAAAACTAACCCTGTCCTAACCAAAAATATGTCATAAATAATTGAACCCGAAACTGAAATGACCCAACCTGTAACTAACCCAACCCATTCTTTGCCCTGACTTGAAAATAACCCACACCAATTTGACCTGACTCAACCCACCATTGAACTGAACCAACCCGACTCAAACTAACCTGAACTCCAATCTAACCCGACTTGAAAGCCAAATTTACCCATGGTCATTAAATTCAATGAGAATTATTAACTGTTAGAAGTAAATTGAACTTCATAACATATTGTTGAACACTTATATTAATAATGTAACAAATATATTGGTAAGAATATAAATTAGTTGGTATAATTTAAACTTTTGTAACTGGTTCATACCACAAAGAAACTAAATAGTGGTTTTATGAAGATTTGAAACCCATACAACTTGACCCAAGATTGACCTGAACCACAAACCACTCCAAATGAAAGTGACCCGAACCCGAAATAACTTGACCTAGACCCAACCCAACCTGAGTACTGGTAAAAACCGAAAGTGACTCAAGCCTAAATAGATCAACCTGAGCCTAACCCAACCCTAGTTTGTTATAAACCCAAAATGATCCAAACCCGAATGGTTCACCCCAACCCAACCCAAATGACCTGATTGCAACCTCTAGGTGTCACTTATCCAAGAGCCATGAACATGATCCTTCACGGCCTCATTGGCAAGACCATTGAAGTCTATATAGATCACATCATGGTCAAAACAAAAACCCAAGTTGAGCACTTGCGAGACTTGATAAATGCGTTCTTACTAATGGTGAACAATAGCCTCAAAATGAAGCCCCTGAAGTGTGCCTTTGGAGTTTTAGCCAGAAATTTTGTGGGCTTCCTAGTACACTGGAGGGGGATCGAGGTTGACATGAGTAAGTCTAAGGCCATTCAAGAAGCTATATAGCCCTCAATCAAGAAGGAACTTCAACGTTTCCTAGGGCGGGTTAATTTCCAAAAATGTTTTATTTTAAATGTTGCAGGAAAGACTAAAGTTTACTTATGATTACTAAGACTCAAGTCTGAAAAGGACTTGTTTGCTCTTTTTAGTTTTAAGCACTGTGTGTGTGGTCACTGTAAATGTGAAAACAAAACAAACATGGAAAATGACTCACAGCGACTAGGGAGTGAGCCTATTTATGAACTGCAAATTAATTTGGTAAATGTTTTTATGGATTTTTTAAAGTATTTTTATGATAAAAAAATTAAAAGGATAAGGACCTAACTCACATGGAAGTTATAGTGACGGAGTAGGGCCCATAGGCACCGTTCCTCGTACACTTAATAGTCAGGAACTGGGTGGAGACAAACCAAAGGGCTCAGCAGTCCACTTGCAAGACTGAGGCAATCAAGTGTTGAAGCCTAGCCCCCTTGACTTATAATAACTCGAATAAGTATAGGTCTGATAAAATTAAGATGGAGCAAACCGTATTTAGGTCACTAGGTTATGACCAACGCAATCAAGGGACAAGCATTGGCTGCCAAAGCCCCAATAAATAGCGCAAGCCTAAGTTCACCTTACTTATAAAGCAGTGACAGTAGTATTAAGACCAACACAATTAAGGGATAAACCTTGGTAGTCTAAGCCCTAAACTAAAGCCTCAAATCTCGACTTATCAATTTGTTGGAATAGATTAAAACTAGAAAGTCATACCTGAAGCCTGAGAACTATATTACTATGAAGGTAAGTACAATAGAGATGTACGTTATTATACACCTAGCTAAGATATGCTACTCTTAAGGAAAAAGCATTAAGTGTGCCATAAAAGAAAACTTAAAGAGTGTATGTACTACCTTTTAATGATGCAGAGTCCATTATTTAGAGAAAATAAGAAATAATAGCTGCTCCTTCTTTCCCAGCAACTCCACCCACGTCTGGCCACTAAGCTCTCTTCAGTGCGTGAAAATCCTCATCGAACGTGTCCTAAATGAAGTATTCGAGGGAAATCCTTTTTCTTTGGTAAATCAGTGATAAATATCATATTGTTAAATTCTAGATTAAATCGTGAACTTAACCTAAGAATCAATAGAATTTGGGATGAGGAAGAAGTGAAGGAGATGAGAAAATAGAAGAGTTAAGATGAGAGAAAGAAGTTTATCTCAAAAGAGATGGTTTAGTATTTTCATTGAATGATCTCCACATTACATAAATTCAGCTCTTATAATCGAGCTTAACGCAAGGGAAAACAAAACAATCAACTAAGCTTTTCCCGCCAAAAGTGCTAACCGACTCCTAACCTTAACTAACTTTGGCGCCAGAACTTTAATTTGAAAGTTTACAATCAAAACACATCATTACATCAATTCAACAATTAAGACCATAACACATATATGATCAAAAATATATGTACAAGTCTACGGGGGGCATACCCCAAGCCAAGACCAAAAGGTCTACATCAAAGAATCAATCAAAGAAAGAAACAAAGTAAGAAGAATCAATGGTCAACATGACTAAACAAAGAGAACAAGCAAATGAAAGCAATCAAAGCTAATGCTCAACCCCCACTCCTACAGAAGCTGTGAGTGGCGATGAGCATCGCGAAGTGTCGGAGCCGCAATAAGATGGCTGCGGACCAATCCTGTGATCTCCTCAGTGATGACTGGAGAAGGCCTGAACTGGGAGCGATGAATCCTCAGGTTACGCTCATACCAGAGGATGTAAATTGTTGCAGAGAAACAAAGGCCGGCAAGGATCCAATCCACCCCGCAGCCATGGAGCCTGGTAGCAGCCCACTAAACCAACTCATGCCATGGAAGCATGGGCAAGACAAAAGAGGTACGAGAGGACACCCTGGACCAAATAGTAGCAAAGTAGCTGCAGGTGAAGAAGAGATGGTCATGCGACTCAGCATCTGACCTGCACAACATGCAAGTAGCGCGTACATCTTGCACTCGATGTCTCAGCAGTCTGTCAAATGTCCATAGTCGCTCACAGGAGGCAAGCCACAAAATGAAGGAGTGCTTCGGGATGTGAAGTTGGAACCAAAGGAGATGATGGATGGAGTCCTCCTCCCTTCGACTGCGAATTATCTCCCATGCTGACCAAGTGGTGAAGACCCAGATGGGTCCCTCATCCATCGTGCACTATCAGCTACCCCCGGTCGGGGCCTGAAGTCAACAGAATCCCAGATAGGAAGTAGCTCTTCAATATCCCGTGGGAAACGCCACTGATTACCCTCAATAATTTCTGAAGCTCGAGAGCCCAAACGTTGACCAGTGGAATGGAGGAGGCGGAAAGTGAACCGCCACTCCAGATGTCCACATTGCAGCCAGTAATCTAACCATAAAGTTGTGTCCCGGCCATCACAATTGATATGCCGAAAAGCCCTAGCACAAAGCGATCGAACACCAAGAATGCTCCCCTAAGACCATGAAATCGAACCTCTCGACTGAATATCCCAGAAGGACTTCTCCTTGAGTCAGTTGGCATGAATCCACCGAGGCCAGAGAGAGTCACGATCGGTGTGTAGAACCCAAATATGCTTTATGAGAGAAGCCTAGTTCCACTCATGCAGACGACGAACCCCGAGACCGCCCTCCTTGCGAGGGTAACAGAGATGCTCCCAGGAGACCTTAGCCCCACACGGTCCCAGAGAAGTGCCCTTCCAGAGAAAGGCTGTAAGAGTCAACTCAATCTTCTTGATCAACAGCTTCGATAACTGAAGACAGATGATCAGAAGACCTGAATAGAGAACAGGACCAATCTGATAAGCTGCAAACGCCTTGGATAAGATAAAGCACGAGATGTCCAAAGCTGGATGCGAGCAAGGATGCAGTCTAAAAGAGGCTTATAATCGATGAACCGAAGCCTCGTCGTGATGAGCAGCACCCCCAAATACCTGACCGGGCACTGACCCAACCGGAATCCCAAAATATCAAGGAGAGTCTGTTGAAGCTCAGAGTCAACCCCAGTAATGATGACGGTGCTCTTTGCTGCATTCGGGGATGTTATGATCCGAGCTTGGTAAGTATCTAGGGGGGAATTTGGTTGCTGCTAGAAGTTGCTGCAGGTGGTCCGTGAGCTGCTGCTGTGCTGAGTGTTGTTGTTAGTTGCTGTTTTGGCGCCAATAATGGGTTTAAATGTTAGTTAGGTAGTTTCTAGATATTTTCTAGATATTTCTTGTAATAAGATGGTTAGTAGTGTTTCTTGATTCAATGTATTGCTTGCTTAATTGCCTATAAGTAGCTGATGAGTGTATTGTTCATATCATTCAGTCAAATAACAAACCAAATATCTCTTTTGAGATTAATCTTCTCTCTCTCATCTAACTCTCTCTATTTCTCATCCCTAATTCTCTAATTTCTCATCTAAATTCCCTTCTTTCTCAGCTCATATTCTCAATCTATCCCAAATTTACTTAGCTTACATTTGTGATCCAATCACGAGCATAACAATTGGTATCAGAGCCTCATTTGGCTTCCAATCGAGTACGTAGTCAAAAGAAAACTAAAAAAAAAAAAATCAATCAAATTCAGTGCTGATTTGCTGATCAATTTTGAATTCAGTAAATTCAGTTCCGTCAAGACAATGTGATCAAGATCAATTCAGATTTGTGATTTTCAAAGTCGTTCTTGACATTTCAAGAAAAAAAATTGCAATGCAGCTCAATTAGTGAAGATCAGCTGCAATTTAATCTTGCTCAACAGATCAAGTTCAGTCTAGATTTGAATTAATTCAGAGTTGATTCATTACATTCATCACTCAACAATGACAAGTGGAGTCACAATAAGGTTAGGTGAAAACCGTTGTGCAACCAACTTATGCAGAGATTGCTGGTGGAAGTGTTGCAATTGATCCTAACCTTGTGACTTAAGAGCAACTGAACGCACATTTGGATGCTATGATCAATCGGCTAGAGCAATCTCAGCTAGCTATGGAGGAATGATTGCACAAAGGTTTGCAAGAACAGGATCAGAAGTTTAATGAACGTTTTGGCTTGCAAACTCAGAGTTTTGAGGAGAAAATGGCTGATCAATTAAATCAGCAGAAGTAATAGATTGAGGAGACAGTGGCTGAGCGAATGAATGAACAAGCAAAAGAGATTGATGAAAAGATTGATGCTAATTTGAATCAACACTTGCAGAGGTTTGAAGTGAGATTTGCTGAAATTAACAAACAAGCGATTGATGCTCGAGTGACTAACCAATTGCAAGGAATTGAGGATAGAATGGAGAATTGTCTTGCTATGTTGCAAAATCAGGTACAAAAACAGAATGCAAGTGCAAATGTTGGTGGTTTGTTGCCTGCAATTCAGTTTTTGAGGGCCTCTAATTTGCTTCAAACACAAGTACCAAATGCTGGTGTTCATCCACAAGATGTACCTCAGGTTGGTAATGTAAATGCTGGACCTCAAATTCATCTTCAATAAGATGATGACAGACCCCGAAATCAAGTTCCAGATGCTGCCATATTTGGCAGTCCGCAAGAATAAGCAATTGGTCAGGAGCAAATTCGATTTGTGAGCATGAAATTGGTCAGAAAGATCATCCTCCTGATGTTTCAGATCGTCCACTAGGTTCTGCAGCTCCGATCAGAACAAATCATGAAAATTTAGGGCACTTTGATCCATCACATGAGCCAACACACACTCGAACTGTTTGTTTGAATGCTGGGCACTTTGTTCATCCACCAGATACGGTGCAGCAGTATACTCATGGACAGAATGCCTCTGATTTTTGTCTTCACCACAGCAATGAAGTCACTTGTGGTAATAGAAGCAATGGCTTTGGACAACCGAGAGTTCGACTTGAAAATTTTGATGGGAAGCAGCCACATTCTTGGTTAAGAAGATGTGAACGTTACTTCCACTTTTATTCCATTCCCGATGAACAAAAGGTGGAATTAGCTACGATTTACCTTCAAGGAGATCATGAAGTTTGGCTCTATAGTCTATTGAAGAGCAATTCCACACTTACTTGGGCTGAGTTTATGGTTGAGTTTTGTGAACGCTATGGTGATGATGACTTGAGTGATATAGTTGATAACTTCAACAAGCTGACTCAAGTTACAACCGTAAAGGAGTACATGACAAGTTTTGAGAATCTCAGAGCAAGTATGATAACTGTCACTCTTTAAGCTCCGGAGTCCTTTTATGTCTCAAGCTTTATTAGTGGATTAAAGCCTAAAATCAAGCATTTGGTGAAGGCAATTGGTCCTCCTTTTTTATCACAAGCGTATGCAAAGGCGAGACTGTTTGAGGCTACATTCCTATCAGCCAATGAGGGGCCCAAACATCGAGGAGAAAGCTCGTAACAACATCACAAAGGAGAAGATGAAACCAAAGGGAAGCATCCCTTTGATAGGAATGCTTTTAATAAGAGGCCTCAAAGGCTCTGTTTTAAGTGTCGTCAACCTTATGAAATAGGCCATAAATGTAATCCTAAATTTCTCATGGCGGTTAGAGGAGTTGACATTGAAGGGTAGTTCGATGATGATTGGACTGATGTTGAGTATGAGGATTCCGACCAAGAAATTTCCATTGAGGATGAAATGGAGATTTCCTTGAAACCTTTGACATGGCAAGGAATGCATAAGATGATCAGGATCAAAGGGAAAGCAGGCACGAGATCGGTTGTCATCTTGATAGACAGTGGGAGCACTCATTGTTTTATTGATCCAAAATTAGCGAAGAAAGTGGGACATGAGGTGATAAAGACTAATCCCTTGGCAGTGACCGCGGCGGATGGAAACTCTATCCTCACTCAGGACAAGTGCCGAGCCTTTCAATGGTCTATGCATGAGCATCAGTTCACGCACGATTTCAGGGTCCTTCCCTTGGGTGGATGTGATATGGTACTTGGAGTTGATTGGATGCGTGCTTTTAACCCGGTGTCTTTCGATTATGTTAAACATGTTGTGTCATTTGAATGTCACAGATCTAGAGTTACATTGCAAGGCATGGACGATCACTAATCTCCATTCTTGAGGACAAGAATGTTCTCAAGGGGAAGGGAATGTTATGATCCGAGCTTGGTAAGTATTTAGGGGGGGAATCTGGTTGCTGTTAGAAGTTGCTGCAAGTGGTCCGTGAGTTGCTGCTGTGCTGAGTGTTGCTGTTAGTTGCTGTTTTGGCACCAATAATGGGTTTAAATGTTAGTTAGGTAGTTTTTTAGATATTTTCTAGGTATTTCTTGTAATAAGATGGTTAGTAGTGTGTCTTGATTTAATGTATTGCTTGCTTAATTGCCTATAAGTAGTTGATGAGTGTATTGTTCAGATCATTTAATCAAATAACAAACCAAGTATCTCTTTTGAGATTAAACTTCTCTCTCTCATCTAACTCTCTCTATTTCTCATCCCTAATTCTCTAATTTCTCATCTCAATTCCCTTCTTTCTCATCTCATATTCTCAATCTAACCCAAATTTATTTAGCGTACACTTGTGATCCAATCACGACCGTAACAGGGGACATCCCTGACAGTGCAGTAAAATGATCTAAAGTCTCATGAATACCTGACAAACTGACCTCATCAGCCGCACTAACAATCATAAGGTCATCAGCAAAGCACAAGTAAGTAAGGCTGATACTCTGGCAACGAGGGTGAAAGCAAAATCTTGGATCAAAAGATGCACGGCGAAGAAAACCCCATAAGCCCTCCATGGAAAAAAGAAAGAGGTAGGGGGAGAGAGGATCCCCCTACCTGATGCCCCTGCTCGTGCCGAAAAAACCATGGAGCTCGCCGTTAATGGCGACTAAAAATCTGGCTTTGGAAAGACACTCTCGCACCCATCGAATCATGACCTCAGGTATACCCATACAGCACATAGCAGTAAGAATGAACTCCCAGCGCACCGTGTCAAAAGCCTTGCGAAGATCAACCTTTAGAGCGCATTGAGGCGAAAGCGTCTGAAGGTGATAGTCGCGCAGAAGCTCCTGAGCCAACATAATACAGTAAGATATCCTCCGCCCATGAATGAAAGCAGACTGCGAGTCGTCAATGAGGTAAGGAAGAACCCCCTTCAGCCTATTTGTAATGACCTTAGTGATGCACTTATAGATCACATTGCAACAGGAGATCGGGCAAAAGTTAGCGAAAGTGGAGGGATTTTCCACATTCGGGATCAAGCTGATACGAGTGGAGTTTAGAGCGCCAAGCATGTGTCCTGACTAAAAGAAAGACCGGACAGCCCGAACAACATCACGACCCACCACGTCCCAAGCCCTCTTAAAAAAGAGGAAGGTATAACCATTAGGGCCTGGCGCCTTATCATCACTAGTGGAGAACAGTGCATCTCTCACCTCAACATCAGTAATCGGAATAGATAGTGGACGAGTCTAATCCTCTGAAAGACGGGTCTGAAAGAGCTCTGAAATATCCTCACGAAGTGGTCCACTTGGCTCTGTCAATAAGCCTCGAAAGTATGAGACTCTTACCATAGAAATCTCACTATCATCATACGTCCTCTTGCCATCACCTCGAATGATAGAAGAGATCCGGCTCCTGACCTGCCGATGTGTGACAGACTTTTGGAAAACCTGGGTGCCCTGATCTCCCAAAGAGAGCCACTGGATGCGAGACTTCTAACGATAGAAAGCCTTCTCATCCCTGCACAATAGCAAGTACTCCCGAGACAGACGACGCTCCTCCTCACAAAGTAACATACTCTCGAGCCCATCATCTAAAGTCCACTGAGCCATCATCTAGGCATCCCTCGCTGCCACAACCCGAGCCGATATGTGGCTATAATGTCTAGCATTGAGGGCCTTCAACTCACCCTTCAGCCTCTTTAGCTTCTGAGTGAGTTGAAACATAAGCGTGCCCTCAATGCTAGTCTCCCAAACCCTCCTCACAATAGGTAGAAACTCATCATGGTCAGCCTAAAAGTTAAAGAACTTGAAAGGGAGCCGCGATGTGCGGCGCTCTCCAAGGCCTCTAACTATAAAGGGACAATGGTTTGAACATAACTCTCGTGGAAGGAACTCAGCATATGAGAAAGAATAAGTGCGAAGCCGGCCCTCCCTCACCATGCACCAGTCGAGGCACTTCCGAATGAGAGCGTCCCCATCTAACCTATTGGACCACGTGTAACGTCGCCTATAGAACGATAGAACTGTGAGCTCAGAATCATGAACACAGTCCCTGAAGTCATCCATGTGGCCAGGCCAAGAGTCCTAACCTCCTCTCATGTCACTCGAACTGAGGATAGCGTTAAAATCCCCAAGGAGAATCCAAGGCTCCCCCTGAAGATCCATGCTAGCTCCTCGAATATATCTCCATAGCTCCCGATGTTGTCCCGGCTCATTAAAGCCGTAGACAAATGTAGCAGTGAAGTCCACATCACCTCGGATATCAGAAATTCGAGGGAAATCCTTGGTGTCCACACCTGAATTCTTAGCAAAAGTCCCTTGTAGAAGTCCCATGTTCTCTTGGATTAAGCTTAATGCCCAAGTAACTGAAATTATGCTCCAAGTAACTGCCTCAAGGCTGGGAACTACATGCCTTACAGCCTTCCTGATAGCCCCTCGAGCTCGAGCTCACTTCAACTCTCAACCATCTCGAGCCTCGAGTGGTTGATTCCCTTGTCAAGGGTAGTTACCTTCTTAGGATGCTGGCCTTGAGACTCTTTTATCTTAGTGCATAAAGGCCATACTCCCATTGTGAAAACCTTCACCTGCTGACCAAGCAGCACTTTATCAAAAACTGCATCATCCCAACTCAATCGAAATTAGGGTGTAAACGGGACTTCAAGTGGGAGGAGCCACACCAAGCAGCCTTCTAGGCCATCAAAGACTATTTTATCAGGCCACCAATGTTGATTCCACCTAAGCAGGGGAAGCCATTGAAGATTTATGTCTCTGCTTCCACTGAGTCAATACTATGTTTGCTTGTACAAGACAATGAAGAAGGGTTTGAACAAGTTATATTCTACCTAAGCCGTTGTTTAAATGAGTATGAAATAAATTATTCTTCCATTGAGAAATTATGTCCATCATTGTACTATGCGTCCGCAAAGCTAAGCATTACTTCCTTGTCTTTACCATTTATGTGGTTGCACAGACATATGTTCTTTAATATATTCTAGATAGACCTTTGATGAGAGGATAACTAAACAAACGGATTGTTGCTCTACTCCATTTTGAATTAATTACGTGTCATAAAAGTTAATAAAAGACCAAGCTTTTGCTGAATTTTTGGTTGACCATCCTAATATTCAAACTAAATCAATCTATGAGCCAAGGAAGCTCTTGGTGATAGAAAAGGTCCTTGAAAGTTATACTTTGATGGATCATGGACCACAACATGCACTAAAGTGGGGATTCTTATTGAATCTCCTATGGAATTATAACCAAGCTTGCTATTACCCTAGTGGGTAAGTGCTCCAATAATGTAGCCGAGTATGTGGCATTGATAATTAGCCTTTAGAATTTCCTACAGATGCAAGTCCCTAGTGTGATTGCGAGAGGGGACTCATAACTATTAATTGCCAAGTTGGAGGGGAGTTCCAATGTCTAAGTGACACCTCGAAAAAGTATATTTCAATAATGCAAGAACTATTGAGTAGGTTTGACAGTGTTAGATTTTAGTTTATACCTCGAGAATAGAATAAGGCAGCTAATGATTTGGCCCAGCTAACTTCTGGGAATAAACTGCCCAGGACACGGTGTAAAAAATCCATGGTCTTCATGACTAAAGTTCTAGACCATGATCTGGAGATCATTGAATCTTTTAGCACTGGGAGCAAAGTGATTACAAGTGAACTCTTGGATTGCTTCAAGGCACAATAGTTAGTTACAAATCGGCATGAGGATTAAAGGAAACCCTTAGTAGAGTACTTCAAAAACCCTCATGAGTTCATCAAAGATGGAAAGATTAAAGTTAGAGCTCATAAGTATCTGTTAAGGTTTCAAAGATCACTCTTGAACCTCAACCTTGGTTGGGATAGTGAGAGTATGAGATGAGAAGAGAATATAGAGTTGAAAAGAGAAAGAAGGAAAAGGGGATGAGAAGTAGAGAGAGATATCAAAAGATATCCATTTCATTCATCAAAGTTGTTATGGTTTTCAAGCTAAAGCTCACTACTTATACTACTTACAAGCTATGAGCTAATACATTGAATCTAGCCACACAAGGACTAACCGACTCATAAGCCAGCCGCCACCTTTGACTCAACTAACCAACGGCATTGACCACTGTAGCCTAACAACCCAAGACTTCACTTATTACATGACTCAACAAAGCTTAAGCTACTAATTACATCAAGACTTATTCTAGTTAAATCCTCAACACGCTAATACAACTCTTCAGCTAGATTCAACCTCTTATTACATTTTCTTAAGCAAAACAAATATCCAATAGCAGCACACACCCGCAGCAGTGGCACAACAGTAGCAAGACAGCAACCAGGCACCAACAGCCCATGCTTTGGATTCTCGATTCATAACATTCCCTTCCCCTTGAAAACATTCTTGTCCTCAAGAATAGAAGAGAGTTGAAACAACGAAGAACACTTATTGCATATGAAAAGAAAACTAAAGTGTTGAATTTCTTGCTGAATTTTCAGCAGCTGGAAAGACCTCTGGAACAACTAAACCTGAAATGCAGCAAATTCAGGTGTATGACTCTTGTTTCGACACAATGTTTGCGTTTGAATGTATAATATTCTTCAGGAGGTCTACCCCAATCAAACCAAACATCACAACACCTCATGAAGCAGCTAACACAGCCCAAAACACTATCTTGCTGCTGAGAATCACACAACGCAGTAGCACTACTAAAATTTCTGCTTGTAGAATGCTGCATGACAGATGTTGTATGTCATTAAACCCATAAAACTGTATGTGAAGACCTTTAACAACTCAGGAGGCCTTCCAAACTCAAACCAAGAAAACCAAACATCAAAATCTGCTTGTAAGTATCCCCAAATGCAGTTCAAACAGCCCCATTTCTTGATTATGGCAACCCAACACATTGAAATTCCATAAGGATGCAGCTGTAACTCTTTCATTTTGGATCTTATTCAAAATTTGTATTGCTTAAACATCCACATACTGAACCACGTCAAACCATGCTCAACAAACTCTTGATTGCTTCCCAATTCCTCATGACTTACTACAGAGCTCAAGAATTCAGCAGTGCTTAAGCCAGACCAATCATAGCTGCAGATCTTACAGATTTTAGCTCGATTCTTGTCCATATTGAAGCTTCTTGATGCAAACAAGTTATGACATCTTCCCAAAATCATAATAGCACCAATCACTCTCCATTCGGGCAACTCATTCACTGCTAATAGTGAAGGAATTGTAATTCTCCCAGTCATAACCGCAACTAACTTGAATTCTTGCTGTCCCACCTTGATCAATTGAGCACTTGTGACATTGGCATGAAGTTTGGGACTTTTTCTCCACCAAATCAAATACTCATGGGTCATAATCGAATTTCCATCATCAGACTTAAAGATGAACTTCAAATCAGGACACCAATGACACATCCGAATATTTAAGATTAATTTCAGTACAAGGGGAAATCTGTCCTTACATTTACTGCTGAAATGTAAAATATTTTCAGCTAGAAATGATCTTGTTTTCTTGTTGTACTCCTTCATTCGAACATTGCGAAAGTATTGAAGCTTGTGCTGCCAATCACATTCGGAACAACCACAACAGGCCACCCCAAACACATTCCAACTGGTATTACTAACGCTGCCAATCACAAATTCCAACCTATTCTCATGACTTCCTTAGGTCCCCATTGACTAGGCTTCGCTTTATTGTCAATGAGATTAAGTACGTACACGAAGTACACCAGCACAAGGAACCAATGGAACATCTGAACAGCTGTGCAAACTTCAGCAACATGGCCTGATGCATTCAAGACTCTACTGCTGTTGCATATAATGCCTCTACCCCCTGATGTATTGAGCTGCAGCAGTCTTACTCTATTGATCTCAGTGCTCGAATTCAGATCACGTCTCAAAATCTCAATAGCAGCTATGCCTCTCACGTTTCCATACTCAACCCGCAACCCAATTGCTAGCACCTTGGCAGCCACCCAACTTGAGAGATCATGGTTGAGTGGCTCGATTTTAGCTTCTAAGTACTGCACCTCCACGTTAAACTCAGGAGGCCTCACATTTGGTTGCACAATTGGGGCATGATCTTTGTCCATAGCTTGATGAATACAATCTGAATTTGGCGCTCCATACACTTGCCTTAATTCTGTCCCGAACAGACATTCCAGCCAAATGGCAAAGACCAGAATCATTCAACACCACAGGGGGTCTTCCAACATCAATTACATCAGTTACAACACCTGTTGTACTGATTTTGGTCTGAACAGAATTAAGCTCCAGCACATTACTGAATTTATACAACTCTAACAACTCAATTGCTTGCTCAACCACATTGCTTCGCCTTTGTTGAACCTTGAAACGTACTCGTGCAGCTTCATTAATTCTTTTTAGTAGAAAATCACATCGTTTCAGCCTCACATAGCCTTGAGTATCTTCTCCCGGATCAGGAGGCAACTCGTCATAGGAGTGTGTATTTGAATACACTTTTTCTCCACTCAAAAGCTCACCTTGTCCAAATTGCCATGGAGTAACACTTAACAGATTTGACGATGTATCAAGTGGTATTACAGTAGTAGCATCGAATTTTTCAGCAGAATACTTCGGGTCTGCATAGTTCTCTGCTTGATTGCTTGCAAGGACTTCATAGTGACCCACTTGAAGCATCGAATCATCCTTAAGAGACCACAACACAATCCCTGACTTGTCAAGCTTTTATTTCTACTTGATAAACTTCTTTTTACACTAAAAATCTTTCAACGCTTCATTTAGATGGTTCCTTTTCGTCTTACTCTTTGCTTTCCTTAACATTCCTTTGACATGAAAATCGTATTCCCATTCCGGATGTATGTCATACTGTGACTCAACATTAGCAAGATACTCTAACTCTAGCAAAGATTCTTCACAATGATCAACTTGCTCAAACTCAGGTTCCTCTATGTTGTGTTCATCAATTTCGGCATTGTCGTGGTCGAATTCATCTTCAGCGACAACAGATTCCACTTTCTCTTTTTGAATGACATTGAAGTTTTGTTGTCTAATGCTATCCACTAACTCCGGAAACTCATTTGCATCAAGGACACCAGCACAATCAAACTGATGAGTTGAACAATGCTGATTCACAGTTTGCTGATGCACTTGGTTGAATGCCAGCTTTATTTCCAGCCGAAACCTCTCACCGTCCTCTCTGATTATTAGCTTCATTTTCTCCAAAAGATCACTCATTCCTGATTGGCAAGAGCTTTCATCAACCATACCATTGAAATGTACAACGATGCTTTGATTTGGAACAGCTCAGTTCGCAGAATACAATTCGAAAATCGCAAAAGTGGGAAACTTGTTTTGCAACACTTCAACAACCGATTGCTTAATGAAGTTCTACTCCTTCATTCGCACAAACAATCCCTTGCTAACGGTTCTACAATCGTCACTGATTACAAACCACAACTTGCAGAATTCGCGAACAAATCCTAACTTCGAACAAACCCTAACAGAGATGCTTTCTTGAATAATTCAAACTAAGAATCTGAAATAGGTTCGACTTTTGTCTGTAATGATGATTTAAACACACGATACACCACAAACTTCAAGAACGAAGTCGAATTTCAACACTTTGGCCTCAGTTCACTGTCAGATTTTTCACCTAAGCAATTCTCCACTCACTAACATATAATTCTTGCGAATCAAACGCAAATTTTGATGTATTCTCACCACTTCTATGCTCCCCAACACAATTTCATCACAATCCAGCAACAAAAGCAGATTCGGATCGAATATGAACTTATAGTTCAGAAAGCAGTTGCCTCAACCTCAATTTCTGAATTGTAAAACCTGAAATCACCTCAATGCAACTTGTTTTCATTCCTTTGATGATGATCAGGTGCAATGTGGATCAATTAGCTCAATTTTAACTTCTTCTCCAATCGATCAGATGAATGATTGATCAAGGACAATTAAGCTCAACTTCAACACCATTGCCTTGCTCAGCACTCAACTTCAGCAGCTGAAGTTTGATCGATTCAACTGAATTCCCTATGAATCAGCTTAAACGCTGAATGTAATCAATAAGTACTGATCAATTATACTTTCCTCACCGTAATTCAATCGATTTTATCCCAGCCGAAAGCAACTCCCAGGCACTTCCTGATCAACACTACAGTAACTGCCAAAATTTAATTCAAATGAAGAATTGAATTCCTCAATGCAAAAACTGAACTAAATTAGTGTCAAAAACTGTTTTTGTTGATTAATTGCAACACAATCAATCAGATTTTGTTTTTTTTCCTGATTCAGAGCTTGATTCGGAAGCCAAATCAAGGCTTTGATACTAATTGTTAAGGTTTCAAAGATCTCTCTTAAACCTCAACCTTGGTTGGGATAGTAAGAGTATGAGATGAGAAGAGAATATAGAGTTGAGAAGAGAAAGAAGGAAAAGGAGATGAGAAGTAGAGAGAGATATCAAAAGATATCCATTTCATTCATCAAAGTTGCTATGGTTTTCAAGCTAAAGCTCACTACTAATACTACTTACAAGATATGAACTAATACATTGAATCTAGCCACACAAGTACTAACTGACTCATAAGCCAGCCGCCATCTTTGACTCAACTAACCAGCGACATTGACCACTGCAGCCTAACAACCCAATACTTCACTTATTACATGACTTAACAAAGCTTAAGCTACTAATTACATCAAGACTTATTCTAGTTAAATCCTCAACATGCTAATACAACTCTTCAGCTAGATTCAACCTCTTATTACATTTTCTTAAGCAAAACAAATATCCAACAGCAGCACACACCCGAAGCAGCAGCACAACAGCAGCAAGACAGTAACCAGGCACCAACAGCCCATGCTTTGGATTCTCGGTTCATAACAGTATCATTATCAAAGATGAAAAGATGAAAATGAGAGCTCAGGAGTATCATCTTAATGATAAATATAGAGAACTATACGAAAAGAATGCTAGTGGTGTGCTTCTCAAGTGTCTAGACTTATACCAAGCTATTCTAGTTGGAGTACTTAATGGAATCTATGGATCCCATTTAGGTGGAAATAAGATGCAATGGCAATTATTGGACATCAATGATGGATGATTGTATCAAATATGCTAGGGGGTGCAGAACATGCAAAAGATATGGGCTGTACCTAGTCTTCTTGTAGCTGAGATGCATGCTATAGTTAAGCCATGGCCCTTTTGTGTATAGGCAATGGATATCATAGGCGAAATAAACCCCCCTTTTAGCAAGTAGCACTCATACCTTCTTGTGGCCACATATTACTTTACAAAGCAAGTTGAGGCGAAGCCATATAGATACATCAATCAATAAGATTTGACCTATGTAGGTTTGGAATCCCATAACCATATTTGTGGACCAAGCAAAGGTTTTCAATGGGTCTGAGGTTAAGGCGTTTACTAAAAGCTTCAATATTGGGATCTTGAACTTAACTCCTCATTATGGCAATGCAAATGGTAAGCTAAGTCAACTACCAAGATTCTGAAGGCTAAGTTAACTGCCACTATCATAAGAGATTCAAGAAGGGTCATGGGTGAGTTAGCAAGGAAAAACTTGTTCAACATGAAAAAGTAAAAGGAGACCTCTTCCTCATTTGATCCTGGCCCATAGTCATGATCTTCTCTAAAAAAGAAGTTGACAAAGGTTTCATAACCAGTGGGCAAGGAAGTCACAGGGAAGGAAGACCCAAAGGCCACAGCCTCTTTTGAGACAAAAGAGTCTAATGGAAACTCAGCCCTTCTTTGGGAAAGACCTGTAAGGTCGCCATGTCCTCCAAAGTAATGCAAAGAAATCCCTCAGGGAGGACAAAAGCATTACTACAGATATCCTAAAAGCATGTTAGGGCTATCATGATTGGAAAATCATAATTTAGTGAAATCTTAGGGAGTCTAATGGCCTCGTATATGTGGAGGTTTCCCCATTTCTCTTCATAATGAAGCGTTAAAAGGTCTACCGAGTCTACACATTACTTCGTCAGGAATGTCCATCCATTAAAGGGCCAGATTCCTTACAAATACGTCTTCCTCCCCATGAGTGGCCTATAAAAATCGAGCGGAGTAAAGGGGAATCCTCAGTTTGAGGGAAAATACTTTTTTTTTGTAAATCAGTGATAAATACCATATATAATAAAAAATATATGTACAAGTCTACGAGGGGCATACCCTAAGCGAAGGCCGGAAGGCCTATATCAAAGAATCAATCAAAGAAAGAAACAAAGCAAGATGTATCAACGATCAACATTATCAAACAAAGAGAGCAAGCAAATGAAGGCAAACAAGCTAATGCTCAATCCCCCACTCCTGCAGAATTTGCGAGTAGCGATGAACACCGCGAAGTGTAGGGGCAGCAATCAGACGACTGCATACCAATCCTGTGATCTCCTCAGTGATGACTGCAGAAGGCCTAGACTGGGACCGATGAATCCTTAGGTTACGCTCATACCAGAGGATGTAAACCGCAGCGGAGAAACAAAGGCGGGCAAGGATCCTATCCACCCGGTGGCCACGAAGCCTGGCAGCAGCCCATTGAACCAGCTCGCTCCATGGAAGCATGGGCCAGGGGAAAAGAGGTGCGAGAGGACACCCTGGACCAAACAGTAGCAGAGTAGTTGCAGGGGAGGAAGAGGTGGTCATGTGACTCAGCATCTGACCTGCACAACATGCTGCACTCGATGTCTCAGCAGTCTGTCAAATGTCTGTAGATGCTCACAGGAGGCAAGCCACAAAATGAAGGAGTGCCTCGGAATGTGAAGCTGAAACCAAAGGAGATGATAGATGGAGTCCTCCCCCCTCCGACAACGAATCATCACCCATGCCAATCTAGTGGTCAAAACCCCAGATGGGTCCCTCATCCACCGTACACTGTCAGCTACCCCTAGTCGGGGCCTGAAGTCAACAAAATCCCAGATAGGAAGCAGCTCCACAATATCCCGTGGGAAATGCCCTCAATAATATCTGAAACTCGAGATCCCAAATGATGACCAGTGGAATGGACGAGGCGGAAAGTGAACCGCCCCTCCAGATTTCCCCACGGCAGCCAGTAATAGGACCACAAAGCAGTGTCCCGGCCATCACTAATGATATACCGAAAAGCCCCAGCACAAAGCGATCGAACTCCAAGAATGCTCCTCCAAGACCCTGAAATCAAACCACTCGGCCGAATATCCCAGAAGGACTTCTCCTTGAGTCGGTTGGCATGAATCCACCGAGGCCAGAGAGAGTCATGATCGGTGAGTAGAACCCAAATATGCTTCATGAGAGAAGCCTGGTTCCACTCATGCAGACGTCGAACCCCGAGACCGCTCTCCGTACTAGGGTAACAAAGATGCTCCCAAGAGACCTTGGCCCCACCCGGGCCCAGAGAAGCGCCCTTCCAGAGAAAGGCTGCAAGAGTCGACTCAATCTTCTTAATCATCAGCTTCAGGAGAATGAAGACAGATGACCAGAAGACCTGAATAGAGAACATGACCGATCTGATAAGCTGCAAGAGTCCAGCATAAGATAAAGCACGAGATGTCCAAAGCTAGATGCGAACAAAGATGCGGTCTAAAAGAGGCTTACAATTGATGAACCGAAGCCTCGTCGTGATGAGCGGCACCCCTAAATACTTGAACGGGCACTGACCCAACCGGAATCCCAAAATATCAAGGAGAGTCTGCTGAAGCTCAGAGTCAACCCCAGTAATGATGACGGTGCTCTTTGCTGCATTAGAGGACAACCCCGACAGTGTAGCAAAACATTCTAAAGTCTCACGAATAACTGACAAACTGCCCTCATCAGCCTCACTAAAAATCATAAGGTCATCAGCAAAGCATAAGTGAGTAAGGCTGGTACTCTGGCAACTGGGATGAAAGCGAAACCTCGGATCAGAAGATGCACGGTGAAGCAAACCCCGTAAGCCCTTCATGGCAATAACAAAGAGGTAGGGCGAGAGAGGATCCCCCTGCTTGATGCCCCTACTCATGCAGAAAAAGCCATGAAGCTCGCCGTTAATGGCGACAAAAAATCTGGCTGTGGAAAGACACTCCCACACCCATCGAATCATAACCTCAGGTATACTCATACAGCGCATAGCGATAAGAATGAACTCCCAGCGCACCATGTCAAAAGCCTTGCGAAGACCAACCTTTAGAGCGCATGGAGGCGAAGGCGTCTGAAGGTGATAGTCGCGCAGAGGCTCCTGAGCCAACATAATACAATCAGATATCCTCTGCCCAGGAATGAAAGCAGACTGCGAGTCATCAATGAGGTAAGGAAGAACCCTCTTAAGTCTGTTTGTAATGATCTTAGTGATGCACTTATAGATCACATTGCAATAGGAGATCGGGCTGATACGAGTGCAGTTCTGGGTGCTAAGCATGCGCCCTGACTGAAAGAAAGACCGGACAGCTCGAACAACTTTACGCCCCACCACGTCCCAAGTCCTCTTAAAAAGAGGGAGGTATAACCATTAGGGCCAGGCGCCCTATCATCACCAGTGGAGAACAGTGCATCTCTCACCTCAACATCAGTAACCGGAACAGATAGCGGACGAGCCTGATTCTCGGAAAGACGGGTCTGAAACAGCTCTGAAATATCCTCAGGAAGCGGCCCACTCGTCTCTGTCAATAATTCTCGAAAGTAGGAGACTCCTGCTTCAGAAATCTCACTGTCATCATAGGTCCTCCTGCCATCAGCACGAATGATAGAAGAGATCCGGCTCCTAGCCTACCTATGCGTGACAGACTTTTGGAAAAACTGGGTGCCCTGATCTCCCAAAGAGAGCCACTGGATGCAAGACTTCTGACGATAGAAGGCCTCCTCATCCCTACACAACCGCGAGTACTCCCGAGACAAACGACGCTCCTCCTCATGAAGTAACATACTCTTGGGCCCATCATCTAAAGCCTGCTGAGCCTCCGTCCAGGCATCCCTCGCCTCCACAACTCGAGCCGATATGTGGCTATAATGTCTGGCATTGAGGATCTTCAGCTCACCCTTCAGCCTTTTCAGCTTCTGAGTGAGCTGAAGCATAGGCGTGCCCTCAATGCTAGTCTCCCAAACCCTCCTCACAGTGGGTAGAAACTCGTCATGGTCTGCCCAAAAGTTAAAGAACTTAAAAGGGAGCCGCGATGTGCAGCGCTTTCCAAGGCCTCTTACTACAAAGGGACAATGGTCTGAACATAACTCCCTTGGAAGGAACTCAACGGATGAGGAAGAATAAGTGCGAAGCCAGTCCTCGCTCACCATGCACCAGTCGAGACACTTCAGAATGAGAGCGTCCCCATCTAACCCATTGGACCACGTGTAACATAGCCCATAGAACGGCAGAACTGTGAGCTCATAATCATGAACACAGTCCCTTAGGTCATCCATGTGGCCAGGCCAAGAGTCCTGACCACCTCTCCTGTCACTCGGACTGAGTATAGCGTTAAAGTCCCCAAGGAGTATCCAAGGCTCCCCCTGAAGACCCACGCTGGCTCCTCAAATATGCCTCCATAGTTCCCAATGCTGCCCCAGCTTGTTAAAGCCGTAGACAAATGTAGCAGTGAAGTCCACATCACCTGAGATATCAGAAACTCGGCAGGTGCGATACAGATCTCCACCCTGTACTCTCACTACACGGTAGAAAGCCAGATCCCATAAAATGATGATGCGACACCCACGGGGTCGCACCCCACTGATCAGAAACTTCCACCCCTCAGCACAGCGGGTAACAACGGACTCAACAAAAGTCGGGTTGGTCTTGGTCTCAACCAAGCCAACTAGACTCAAACGACTGGGAGAGATCCAGCGACACACAACACTAATAGTATTAGGGTTATTAAACCCCCTCATATCTAGCATCCTATCATGGGGAACTGGAGAACTATAGCGAATCCCCACGACTTTTACAGCCACCACAAGTATCCTGAGCAACTTGAGCGCAACGAGTAGCCTGAACACGCTGAGCAACTAGAGCAGCAGCAGAGCGCGTAAGACGAACATCTGGAGTAGGGTTGGAAGGAGCATCTGACGTGGACACATCCCTGGACTGCCTCTCAGCCAGAAGAACGAACTGGTTCAGAGACTCGATACTAGGAATTGTCTCCGTGGGCCGGCTCTCAACACAAGCAAGAGGCTCATCAATCCCCAAAACAGCACCGTGAGCCTCCTTAACCTCCATAAGAACAAGAACCCGACTCAGATCCTCCATCGAGCTAGCTTCCTCACCTTCAGCGGATGAATCAGCAGCAAAATAAAAAGGGTGGGCCAGTGCAGGGCCCAGAACGGGCCTGATAGTACCCGACCCCAAACTAGGCTCGGTGTGAGCCACAGGCTGGTCAGGACCGCCACCAACAGGCGGCCCACTCTCTCTCTCTCCCTACCAACAACTCTCCACTCCTCCACTAGTCTGGCGGCAATAGCCACGCCACCAGCTCTGCCCCTATCAACCGCCGTGACACCCACCAGCACCGGTGCTGGCGCCGGCATCGGCATCGTGAGGCCACCCGAAGTCTCACCACCGTTTTTATTTTTAAATTTTTCTTCTTTCTACACCCTAGCACTGGGGCGCCGTTACTAGGAGCCTCCCGAGCAGCAGAAGGCGAACAGTCATGCCTGAACACCAGACTAGTCGGACAACGCTTCAACATTCCTTCACACGTGATACAAAGGAGGACCTGAACACCACGCACCTCAATGAGGGTCTCCTGTGGCACAGGAGCCGTGGCCCTCACCTCAACACATACTCGAATGTATCCCAAATGAGTACCCTCAGCCACGACTTTGTCCATGAACAAAGGCCTACCAACGGTACTACTAGCATAGCTAATCTCCGTGGGCTTCTAAAGAGACAAAGGAAGGCCCGATATCTGGACCCAAACAGGAGCAGTTTGGCTATCCCTACGCACAGTCAGTCCCTCCTTCCAAAGCTGGAGGGACATGCAAATAACCTTAAAGAACTGAGGACCACCTAACAACACATTCTTGGCTTGCGCCCTAGTGCGAAACCGAAAGTAATAAACCTCACCATCATATAGGACACATTCAAGGCCCTTATTCCCCTAGAGAAAGTTAGCATTCTCCTGGGCATGAGAGTAAGCCAACCCCGTGCCAATGAGCCTACCCACCAAACAATGCTCCCATAGATCATTGGCGGAGTCAAGGACCTCATCAGGGACAACCCCTAAAGGCTTGCCGTCAACAAGTACGGGTTCAAAGTATTGCAAAGTGTTCAAATCAGTGGAGCGAACCCGGTCAGCCCAAGTGGTGGCACCCGCACCACCACCCGCCTGACTCGAATCCCCACCCACTGCGTCACGTACCCCAAACATGGTGCGCAAATCAATGCAGTAAAGAGCAAGGAGAGAAAGCCTAGAAGATTAGGGTTCCAAAGCAACCACTCAGCGTCGGCCAACCGCCAACCACACCGGCCAAACAACCAGTCGAATGCTGGCCACCAACGCCTAGCAAAGACAACCAGCAAAGGAACCAAGAGGACTTACGTGCGTTTGCTCCAGAAATTGCGTAGTGAGAGAAGCCCGTGAGGAGAGAGAGAACGCAGCCAGCACCACCCACCAGCACCAGGGACCGTCGGGCAACCACCAAAAGGACGAGCAGAGAAAGGCGAGCTACCAAGGATGAGACGGCGGCAATGGGCTTGCCGGAATAGAGCTCCCACATCCTACGTAAATCACCAGCCGCCACCAAAACCCCAGCACCCTCTCTCTTAATTTTTACCCTTAAGGGTAGGAACGTCCTAAGAAGGGTTAAGGATTGGCCCTATGACACATGGTTCATAGGAAGAAGAGGAGTCCTTCGAAGATATCCAACAAATGTCCTCCTAAATGGAGTTAACGTCAATAGTGATTTGTAGCCCATCTATGACTACCGCGTTGGCTCATTGAACCAAACGTGCCAAGAGCACTACAACACTATCACCCTTGGGGATAGGGATGAAGTGAGCATGAATAATTTGAGCCATTTATATGATTTTATGAAATATAAAGCTCTAAAAGTTAACCAGTAAAAAGAATGAAGATTCAAAACTTCAGAGCGCGTATCAAAAGCGCTTGATTGCAACAGAGAAAGAGCACAGAGCTAATGGCAAAGCGTTTTGAAGTCCTAACTGTCATATTTTTAAACATGTGGAAATGAAGGTAGATTAAAGGCCAAAGTGCCCTCTCGAGCTCCCTGTAGCCATTAAAGTTCAAATCTAGCAGATCTTTTATTCATTGGAAATTTGAAATTACCAATGACTAAGAAGGGGGCATTTGTTTAAACCCCAAACTAGAGGAGATGGGACAACACTGTTTTGGGACTGAAGGTCACATAACTGTCACGTGATGACATCCTCGAGGGGTGATAGGCCTTTAAATATTAAGATAATGATGTTTTGAGCCGAGGTTCTTAAAGTGGTAAATTCCTTATGAGATATCAACCTCTTAAGACAATAGATGAAGGTAAAAAGGTTCGAACTCGAATGATTTCCCAAATGGCTGTAAGAAAGGTGGTTCTCAAGGTCGAGGCAGTTACTTTAAGTGCATATCAAGGAGCATGCACCTCAAGTATATCAAAATGAATGTGTTAGGCTCAAGATAGTGCTTGAGCTTAACCTAGATAGAACTAAGGGAAATTGAACTAAATTGGAAATGAACAAGGGAAAGAATTATGTTTTTTTATTGAATGATCAACACTTTACAAGACAATGCCTACTTATAGCCAAAACAAGGGAACAAATATCTAGACAAAATATCTAGACATTAACCGACTTATTACAACCAACCAAACAAAGGAGCAAACACTACTAAATGATTTTGGCGCCAAACCGCAAGACTTAAGATTTGAATATGAAACAGCCGGCAAAAGGACTTAAACTAACTCCGATCATGACAATACCCTCCTCTTCAGCACATTCTTACCTCAAGAATGAAAAGAAGGGAATTGAGACTTGATAAACTTCTAGCTTTCCCAACTGGTACTGTCCGCACCCATGTTTGCCCATTGCACCAAGACCTGCTTTCCCTGATTTTGCACTGCCCTGCTGTCCACAACGGCCATAGGCTCAAGAAATAACTGCCCATTGGAAGCTTGTAAGACAACTACTGCTCCTTTTTCTGGATCTAGCACATCTTTCTTAAGTAGGGAAACATAAAAGACCGGATGCACCAAACTGTCTTTTGGCAGTTCTAACCGGTAAGCAACCTTGCCAATTCTTTCAAGAATCTTGTAAGGTCCATAAAATCTTGCAGATAGCTTGATATTTTTGCGGACATCCACTGAGCATTGCCTATAGGGCTGTAATTTGAGGTAAACGAGATCTCCCACATTGAAATTTCTATCAATCCTCTTCTTGTCTGCGAATTATTTCATTCGAGCCTGTGCCAAGTGAAGGTTATCCTTAAGCTGTCTTGCCAACTGAACTCTCTGCTGCAGCATATCATTAACACCTTCAACTTGTGATACTGCCCCTTGTTGAAGCAATGGTGCAGGAGGATCGTAGCCATACAAAGCTGTGAAAGGTGTAGCACCCAAGGAAGAATGGAAGTGAGTATTATACCAATACTCAGCGAGAGATAAGTATCTATTCTATTACTTTGGGTGTGTGAATGTCATTCCACGTAGGTATTGCTCAATACACTGATTAACTCTCTCAGTTTGGCCATCAGACTGAGGATGATACGAGGAACTCATAGCCAATGTAGTACCTAGCAGCAAAAAACAACTCACGCCAGAGGAGCTAGTGAATAACCTGTCCCGGTCAAAAACAATGGACTGAGGTAGCCCATGAAGCTTGTACACTTGATCCAAGAATATTTTGGCTAGCTTCTTTGCTATAATGGGGTGATGGAGAGCTACAATGTGACCAAATTTGGTAAAACGATCTACAATCACCCAAATGACCTCCTTCCCCTTTGATTTGGGTAGCTCTTCAATAAAATCCATACTAATATGACTCCAAGCACCTTCCGGAATGGGAAGTGGCTGTAACACTCCCTTGTAAGGAGCGTGCTCTACTTTGGTTTGTTGATAGACTCCACATTACTGCACAAACTCTTGTACTTCTCTTTTCATACCAGGCCACTGAAAATACAACTTGAGTCTCTTGTAAGTCCCTTCTATACCTTAATGTCCTCCCCATGGTGAATCGTGTGAAGCTCTAATGACTTGCTTCCTCAACCCTTGACCATCCCCAATGTATATCTTCCCTCTAATTCTGATAATTCCCTGGTTTACAGTCACATCAGCATGAGCTGTGGAAGAACTAGATTGTAGGCAGCCAAGAATTATGTAGGCTTGTGCAAAGGCAACATGTTCATATGAACTGATCACTTCAGTCATTCAAGAAGGTACCACTTGAGTAATTGCTGCACAAGAGCCCTCAGCTGTAGGGTCCTCAAACTGTCTAGATAAGGCACCGGCTACTCCATTCTCAACCCCCTTCCGGTATTGAATGATGCACTCCAGACCTAGCATCTTCATTAAGCCTTTCCTCTGAACTCTTGTTGTGATTCTTTGCTCAAGAAGATACTTAAGACTTTGGTGATCTGTCTTGATCACAAACAAGTGTCCTTCAAGGTAATGACGCCATTTTTGCACAGCTAATAGAATAGCCATGTATTCTTTTTCATAGATCGACAACCGTTGATTCTTTGGGCCTAAGGCTTGACTAAGAAAAGCCACGGGCCTTCCCGCTTGGGAAAGAATAGCTCCAATCACTGTGCTGCAGGCATCATCTTCTAACATGAAGGGCAGCTTAAAATCTGGCATCACAAGGATAGGGGACATGGTCATAGCCTTTTTAAGCCTCTCAAAGGCTTCAGTTGCTTGTTCACTCTAGTGGAAACCATCTCTCTTTAACATATCTGTTAATGGCCTTGCAATGATTCTATATCCAGCAATGAACTTGCGGTAGTACCCTGTTAAGCCTAAGAATCCTCTTAGCTGCTTCAGTGTGTTGGGCAGAGGCCAATCCCTCATGGCTTGCACCTTGCTAGGGTTTGTTGCCACACCCTCTCCCGAGATAATATGCCCAAGGTACTCAACTTGTCTCTTGGCAAAGATACACTTGGAGAGTTTAGCATACAATCTAGGCTGCTGCATTGTTTGGAATTCCTGCTCCAGGTGAGTGTAGTGCTGCCATAAAGAAGTGTTTTAGACAAGGATGTCATCAAAAAACACTAGCACAAACTTCTTGAGGTAAGGCTTAAACACAAGGTTCATCAATGCTTGAAATGTTGAGGTGCATTTGACAAGCCAAAGGGCATTACCACAAACTCATAATGCCCTTGACGAGTTCTAAAAGCATTCTTATGGATGTCTTGCTCTTGAACTCTTATTTGATAGTACCCTTACCTCAAATCAAGTTTAGAGAAATACCAAGCACCGTGCAATTCATCAAGTAATCACTAATAGGTATCGGGAACTTATCCTTGATGGTAATGGAGTTCAACTGTCGATAATCAATACACATCCTCGAGGTTCCATCCTTTTTCTTCACCAAGATCACCGGGGAAGCAAAGGGACTATGACTATGCCTTATGAACTTAGTCTTCAAGAGCTCTTCAATCTGCAGCTCCATCTCATCTTTCTGAGAATGTGGATATCTAAGGGCCTCAGGTTCACCGGATTTGCTCCCTCTTTTAAGGGAATTGCATGATCCAGCTCTCTTTGAGGTGGTAAAGAATCCGGCTGCTCGAACAACACTTCATACCTCTTGAGTACAGCTTCTAATTCAGCACTGGATTCAGTTGCATCAGTTCCTGCCCCTGCTGAGATCGAGTACAACTGACCAACCCAACTGAAATCACCTTTCTGAAGTACCCTCTTTAAGCTTTTTCCTGTCATCAACCAAAGATGTCCCTGCTCCACTATGCCTTGCAGCTGGATCTTTCTTCCTTCTTTCTCAAAAGACACATTTAATTGGGAGAAATCAAAAAGTATTGGACTGTAACTCTTCATCCAATCCACTCCCAAAACTATATCGCAGCCCCCCAACCTTAGAACTCTGAAATCATACACAAGCTTGTGCCCTTGCATCTTCCACACGAAATTCTTACACTTAGTGGGAGTCAAGATGGTGTTTCCATCAGCAACGGTGACGGCCATTGGACTGGTTTGAATGAGCTCTTGGTCCACTGCTCTCATCACCTTTGGATCCACAAAACTGTGAGCTGAGCCACTAGCAATTAAAATCAACAGCTCGCATTATCCTGCATTGCCCTTTGATGCGTATTGTGTTATGTGAACCACTCCCTGTCAAGGCTTTAATAGAGATTTCTACATCGTTCTCTTCATTAGATTCTACTGATGCTTCATTCTCAGCTCCTGAACAATCTTTTTCTTCATCTGATTCAGCATCCCCTGCTTCTTCACCAGACACTGACATGAGAAGCTCGGGATCACACTTGTGGCCAAAGAAATATCGTTGGCTGCATTTAAAAAAAAGCTTATGTGGTCTCCTATCATCACTAGCTGCAATTTTGCTGCTGGTTTGTGTGAATTTAGTGGCAGGCGATCCAGAAACATTCCTTCTGGGCTTGAATGATTTAGAGGACAAAACTAAACTCTCAACCTTCTTGGCCTTCGAATAAGCTTGAGACATGTTGGAAGGATCAAAAGCTTTCACTAAAATTTTAATTCGTGGCTTAAGACCACTCACAAAGCTGGAAACATAATAGGATTCTGGAGGCTTAGGGTAAACCGACAGCATTCTGGCCCTTAAGCCTTCAAACCGTGTCATATATTCTTTCACTGTGGTAGTTTGGACAACCTTGTTGAAGTTATCCACCACTTCACTAATATACTCATCACCATATCTATCACATAACTCATTAGCAAATTCAGTCCAAGTAGTGGAAGGCTTAGTACGCAACAGCCCATAGCACCAAGTCTCCATTTCACCCCGCAAGTACACAGAAGCCACTTCAACCTTTTCATTCTCACTAATGTTATAGAAACCAAAGTATTTATCACATTTCCTTACCCAAGATTGAGGGAAAGTACCATCAAATACCTCCAGATCGACTCTAGGTTGTCGGTATCCATTGATCCTTGCACTAGATGCACTATCAGTACTGCAAGAAGGAGCAGTGGCAGGGTCCGGGGGTCTAACTTGTTGATTGGCTGGGAAGAACCTTCCATCACCGGTGGAAGATTGCTGTCGATCCATCCACTGCTGGAGACCAAAGAATTGTTGAGTAAATTGCATAGATTGTGATTCAAACCTACGATTCATGTCTTGCTGCATCATCTACATCATATTCTACATCTGGAGTAATACTTGCTCCACACAATCATCCTGTTGGTTAGCACTATCACTAGCAACAGCCTCAGCATAGGTCGAGGTTCCTCCACTGGCATTGTTAACAATGTTTCCAGCTGCAGCAGCAGCAGCATTGGCTCTTGTCGTTGATGCCATGGCTGATCTCTTCTTCCTAACCAGATTGCAATGATCAATGTCGCAGTACCTCGAACTGAATCACACAATGCAATTGAATTGAATCTTGAATTCAATCCAATTGAGCGTAAATGTCAAGCTCTGGTACCACTTGTTAGGCTCAAGATAGTTCTTGAGCTTAACCTAGATAGAACCAAGGGAAATTGAACTAAATTGCAAATGAACAAGGGAAAGAATTATGCTTTTCATTGAATGATCAACACTTTATCAGACAATGCTTACTTATAGCAAAAACAAGGGAACAAATATCTAGACATTAATCGACTTATTACAACCAACCAAATAAAGGAACAAACACTACTAACTGATTTTGGCGCCAAACCACAAGACTTAAGATTTGAATATGAAACAGTCGGTAAAAGGACTTAAACTAACTCCGATCAGGACAGAATGTGGGGCATCTAGAAGGAACTCTGGCAAATTACACGAATGAGGACTTCCCGATAAACGCTCAAACACACGTTTTCAAGCAACAATCAGTGCCCATTCTTATCACCAAAGAAGAGTTGAGGCAGACATGGGAAGGATATGCCTGTATTGCTAGTGTTTCCTATATTTGTTTGTTAGTAAGTGTGATGGCGTCACTATAAATACAAATGTAAACAAAAGTGTAAAAGGGACTCACTGCAATTATAAAGTGAGCTTAATTCGGACCACAAGTCTTTGATCTCAACCACTTACCGCTTTCAGAGAAAGGGATGTGATATTTTGGTGTATCTAACTCTGGTTATTTCGTGAGTTCTACTTATGCTTCAATTAAGAAAATTTTTTTTTTGATATTTTTCATGGATTTTTTATATTTGTTTGACAGAAAATTAATGCCATATGGAACTAACTTGAGTGGCAGTTACAATGACAGAGCAGGGCCTAACAACAGCCTTCCTCGAACACTTAATAGTAAGCAATTGGGGTGGAGACAAACCCAAGTGCTCAGCAATCCCCTTACAAGCCCGAGTCTACAAATGTTTAGGCTTGGCACCCTTGACTTATAATAACTCGAATGAGTAAAGTGATGGCAAGATTTAGATAGAGCAAACCGTATTCGGCGTTGGATTAGGACCTACACAATCAAGGTCTGACCTTGGCCAACAAAGCCTAAACAATGGCACAAACCTAAGTTTACCTGACTAATTCAGCAGTGACAACAATGTTAAGACCAACGCTATCAAGGTCAAGACTTAGCCGTCAAAGCCTTAAACTAAACCATCAAATCTTAACTTGTCAATTTTCTTGAGCAGACTAAAACATAGAGTTAATATCTGAATCCCAAAGCACTATATTACTGAAGAAGTAAGTACAGCAAAATTTACGTTATGCCAGACTTAGTTAAGTTACGCTAATCCTACGTAAAAAGCACAAGTGTGGTATAATGAAAACTTGAATAACTTCTATATGTGTGTGTGTGTGTGTGTGGGGACTACAATAGAGTCGATTATTTGTAAAAAAACTAGATAATGGATGCCCCTTATTTTTGCGGAATTTTCTTCCCATGTTAGGCCACCAAGCATGAATGATCAATGGAGGGTGCTCAAGCATATTTGTGAAGCCCATGTCCGCTTTTTCAGCTAAAGTGTCCTCTAGATGCCCACAATTCCCTTGGATTAAGCTTAGTGCCCACACATATGAAATTGCTCTACATGTATATATTGTGAGCCTGGAAATCACCTGTTTTGTAGCCTCCTTGGCAGTCCCTTATGCTCAAGCTCCCTTCACCCTTCAATAATCTTGAGCCTGGAGTGGCTGATACCTTTGTTAGGATGATAAACTTCCCAAGATGCTGGGCTCGAGACGCCGTTATCTTAATACCTAGAGGTCTGACTTTCCTCAAGGAGGACCTCAGGTGATAAGCATGTGGCACTTTTCCCAAAATGCCATCATCCCAGCTCCCTTGAAATTAGGGGTAAACAAAAGCCCACTTTTTAGCCATTGGCAAATTCAAATGTACAACAAATAAAAACTCTACATGATTTAACTCTCAATAGAAACAGGGAGCTCAAGAGAACACTATTGAACGCCTAATCTTCTTTCTCGAGTGTCTACTGGTATCAAAGTTAGGGCTTCGAATCTTCACCTTCTCTGCTCTATGCCTTCTCTTTATTGTACCCATGCGCTTCGAAAATAATTGCTCTCTACTCCTGAATCTCTTCTCTTTATTGATTAATCTGCTCCCTGTTTCTTTGCATTTCTTTGAATCATGCAATGATGGCTCAGATCTATTATGCCGTTTAGCCCCCATTCCTCAGGCTGATAGCCCTATCGAGCAGTTGGTGCATTTTGTTTAATTAGACACTTTAATAATCTCTAATACACTTTAGCGCCCTATCGATATTAATGACATCCAAAAGGATCTTTCTTGGATTACAGAGAATGATCCTTCTTCAAACTTTGAACCTTGTGCCATAGGGCCCATTATTGACCTTTCTAACAATGTCCCTAGACTGGAGGGCGTGTTTCCAGATACTGACGAATTGCCTTGACTTCGTACAACTTCCACAGATCAATCTTTGGGGGGTCACTTACAGAGAAGTGGCTCCCTTCAAAGGATATATTTTCTTAACTAAGCGATATGCCAAATGGGTAGACAAACTGATTCCATGCGAAGCAACGGAAAAACCTTAGCATCTATGAGGCCATCAGGCTTTCTAAGATTACTCTCAGGCATGACTATCCCATTATGACGACATTCACATGCTGTTGGAATCAAGGGGTTTCTTACTATCACTTTAGATGACATAAAGGCCTTAATGGGCCTTTCTCTAGGAAGACAGGAGTTGCCACTTGATTCTTTCATTTCTACAGAAGCTGAAGCCTTTACCTCTTGTTTCTGTACGACCAACTTACCTGGCAGTTATGAGTCCTTTGTCAAGACTTTTGTCATATGGACACATGATTTTGGGTAACGGTCTAGGGAAGAAGATTTCTGCTTTTACTTGTTTTGGTTGAACAAGTTTTGATTCACTAACTCATACGATTCAACCTGGCCTTTAGCGCTAGTCCATTGGCTTCATAACCATTATTTTAGGCCTAAGTATATGGATGCCTTATGCACATCATTGTTAAGAACTATGTTATTCAATAGAAGGACCCTTGTGGCTGGTCCAACTTTGGGCCCAAGCCCACTTCCTTGAGCTATGCCACAGGCCCCTATGTCCCCACAGATGAGGGGTTCTCTTACTATGTAGAGCAGTTTGCTTAATATGAGGTAGAGGTGGCCACTGGCCAAGCTGGGCTGGGTTCGGGCTTGAGCCGGAACCGCGCCGGGCCAGCGAGCCCGGCTTGTATGCCCCCCTTCCCCCTTTTTTAATGATATATATAATTAAAGTATTATAACTTATTAGAAAAATATAATTATAACAATATAAATACAAAATAAACCATAAAATAAGTTAAAATGTCCAAATAATCCCCCAAATTTCCATAAAATGCACTGTGAGGCCTAAGGCCCAAGCCTCAGGAAGCCCAGGCTCGAACCGAGCTCGGTCAAAAATTGGGCAGGCCGACTGGGCATCTCTAATGTGAGGTCCTTTTGCCCCTAGGATGGTCCTTTGACCAAAGCTGCTCATGTCTCCTAGAGGTAGGAAAGAGATTCAATGAACTCCTTCCAGATAAAGGGACCTTAGCCCTCGTTAATTGAGGAAGATGGACCATCACAATGATGTCTTTGTGGACATCAACTCTCAGACCTGGCCAGCAATCTTGTGCCCTTAGGATGTCATCTTCAATCACTAGACTCATCCTGGTTTGGGGACTTACAAGCCTGGATTATTTGGTAGGCAGTTTGGAGTTTTACAAGACATCCCTTTTCCAAGTCTGAGAACCCAATAGCTTTGGTGGGCTAAAAGAATCCCCGTCCAGCTCTACCAATGTCAAGAGCTTCACAAGTCCAACCAAGATGTTAAATCACCTTGTAAGTACCCATCTTTTCGTAGGTACCCCCCTTGTGCCACTCCAATTTCATAGCTTGACTCCAAGCCTATTGGTCCTCTTTGGAGACTAGAGGCACCAAGCAATATTTTATGCCATCACTTGAGTTTGCAGGTCTTAGTTCCAATAGCCAGCCATCATATGGCAAACTAAACAGAAAGAATTACCAGGTAAATGATAGGAATAGTATCCTAAAATCTAGATGTATTATGTTAATATTATTTTATTAAAAAATAAAATTAAAGTTTCAGTCATTTCATTGTTAAATTTGTGCAAGCGAGCATTTATACGACATGTGATTTTCTTTTTGGAAATATCCATGAGATGGGTGTAGCCCTCAGACCGCAATTTACATGTTTGTTCTAAGCAGTCTAAGAGATTAACCCACAGATAGACTTGGAACAAATGGTATGAATTGTTATTTGAAAGACTCGTAGTCGAAGACAAGTTTGGACCACTTGTATGTTAAAACTATAACATTACACTTTAGATGACTTGTCTTGGTCATGTGGATGGTGATCCAAAGGCGTTATTTTGGTGTGTTTAATAAGATTAGCACACTGAGTTGGACCATGTGAGTAGCTTGTTTCTAAACTACTATTAAAGATGAGTGATTCATGTTGTACTGTTTGAACGACAACTCTAAATCCTGTGAGTATTCTAGACTTGTGCATGGAGCGTTAGTTACTTTGGTGTACTATAAGTAAGGTCTAAACGCATGGCTAAATTCCCACGTACACTAAATAGCAGCATAAAGTGTGACAAGGATCAGGTATTCAATAGGGAATCTACAGCCTCTTATGAGATACAAATGTCCCATTGGTTGATTCGCAAATATTTGAATAGTTCGAAAACTTTGGCCAGAGTATTCCAAGTGTTTGACATTTGAAATTTATATTACGAATATGTTCAAGCATAAATTAATTATTGAGTGAGGGGCGAATCAGTAACTAATGGAGAAGCTGTGAGAAGGATAATGATAGTAGTTATATTTATTCTTCGTCATGGACATCTAGTGGAGGGGTTGTTGTCATCAATACAATCTACTAGGAAAACATTGAATAAATGGTTTAAGTCTGGAGTACAGTGAGATCTATTTAGTGGAATTAAGTCTTATTAAATGGTAGTCAAAGTATTTCAGGAGATGATTAATTTAACCCATTTGGAGCTAGATTTATACTGTTCCTGAGGTCCCTGCACAAGCCTCTATATTTAGTGCCATTGAAAAAATATTAAAGAATTCATGAGATGAATTATTTATCCATGAGATGGGTAAATCTAATTTTGCCACACATTATTCATGAGATGAATAAAAGATAAAAATTATAATATAAAATATTTTTGAATCTTTAAAATTCATATGATGAATTTTCATAAGTGGGAAACAAAGCCAAAAAAAAAAAAAAAATCACGTATATTAGGTCTGGGATCCGTGGCATTGGAATCGAAAGAACCAGCAAGCGACACGTGTCGTGCGCTGGCTCGTCCCTTGCTTATCCATGCCACCAAGCGCGGGCCAATATGGGCTCGCCACGTGGCATGGGTTTTTTAAAATAAAAAAAAATGCAATTTTAAAACGCTACATTTTGGCTCAATTCTGAATAAAACGATGCGTTTAGTTTTAAATTGGGCAATCCCACATCAAAAAATCAGGGTTTTCTCACTCCGGTAAACTACTATAAATGGGGTTGCTTATTTAAAGGTTTGGCATTCAATTGAAACAAATTATTTGTTTCAGAGACCCAATTGGAAAGAAAAATTTCCGTTGAAGTTTTTCTTTCCTAGTTTAATATTATTCGAAGCCTACCCTTTGGGCAGCTCGAGGCTATTGTGTAGAAAATCGCAGGGTCTCGATTTTTAGTTTCTTCTAAAGATTATTTTCTCTCTGTTATTCTATTTTTGAATCAATTCCAAGTATGCCTTCTTTCCTTCTTCTTTTAGTTTTCGCTTTTCTATTTATTAATAGTATTTGTTATTTTACATGTTTAAGTTTATGTAATATTATGAATGTATTAGAGTGAAAAGCCAGTAGATCTAAATTAAGAATTTTTATATGTAGATTTAAATTATGAATTTAAATTTATAGATTTAAAATTAGGAATTTTAAATCAACTCTAGGTTTAGAATTATGAATTCTAAACCCTTTCCGCTGCACAAACTTTATTAGGAAGAATTTTTTATATTTGTCCTAACAACCAGTATTAGTGCAAAGAGGTTTATAGAGATAACTCTATTCCCGGGAACCCTCACATGTGATGTGTCACGAAGTGTGACTCTCTGATTGGGGGCTTAGGTGAAGAGAAGAGTCTCCTACTATAAGTTCTCTAATAGGTGCCTTTTGTTATGACCATAGTTAAGAGCTGTGAACCCAACAGTTGGCATCAGAGTTATTCTTTCCTACAAGTAAATAGCCATCCTTGAAGCACACGTCGGTTTTGTCTCTTTGATGGCTTGAACAATTACTAATCCTCATACATTTTTCAGCAGCAATGCTCAAGAAACTCGTAAAAGTGCTAGGACTAGGAGTTTTACACGGATGTTGCTAGAAGAGTCCCCTCCCGGAACCTCTCGACCAGCCCTTGAAGTTGGTGGCCCAAAAAAAGGAAGAAGAGAGATGTCCCCTCTGCTCTCCCAACAAGAGCCATAAAGGTAGTAGAGGAAGAAGATGATGAAGAAGAAGTATCCATCTTATAGTTAGCGAGAAAGATAAGAGCTAGACTTCCTAAATTAGAGGTATTGGCTTTTCTAAGTTGGTGTTTCTTTCATTCATCGTTTGCCAAACTGTTTTCAACTTGGCTTTGTACTGCCACAGGAAGGAACAACCTCATTTATAGTGGAGATTCCAGACTCTCCACCATGGCAACCTGCGCTAGAGCTCCCTCAGGAAATAGAATCGCTGAGCTCAAGCACTGAGGAAGGATGAGACTTCGCCACTTCAGCTTTGGAGCCAATTATAAGTGAACCCCCTGAAGAAGCTTCACTCTCAGCCCCTTTGAACCAAGGTCTTAGGCATGCTTCATGCCTCCTTCAAGGAGCATCTTCCATGACCATTAAAGATATCATTGAAGGTATGATCCCTCTCTGTGTCTCATAAATCCTTAATGTCTAAACCGTTAGTTGGTTCTAACATACAAGCATTGCCTTTTGGAAACCTCTCTCGAGGAAGGCATCCCAGTGGCTAAAGTGCCCACAGAGGTTAATCCTGCCCCTTCAACTGATGTTTTGGAGGTAAAAATAGATCTTTGACACTCTAGTTCATGTCTAAAGTTAGGACTTGATCGAGCTCCATCTAATGTTGCCCCTTTCAGGTCACACCAACAACAGTTGTTCCTCCTTTAATCTCAGTGATGATGGCAACCCCTTTGGAGAAGCTAGGGGCAAGTGGGAGATTGGCCTTCTAGTAGTTGGACCAAATATCTCTAAGGCTTCACAGACTTAGGGAAGTAGCACACATCCTTATCCTTGCTCTGATCGACACAGCCACCTACTAAGAGGCCACTTCTCTGGTAAGGCCCTAAAAGAAGATCCCAAGGTAGCTCCAGCCATTGCCAGAGAGCTCGAGGATCTAGAGAAAGTATTTATGAAAGCCAATCAAGAGGTCCCATCACCCATTCAGAAGAAGCAGCATTGTCAAGATCCCATAAGGGACTTGGGGCGTTGTCTTGGCTTAGGAGGCCTACAGCTTCAGTTTGAAGAAATATAAGCAGAGAAAAGAGTCCAGAGTCAACAAGCTAAAGACAGCAAAGCCTTAGAGGATGGAATTCATCACTTAAAAGAGAGGTTGAGCCATTTGAAGAGACAATTGTCTTCCCTCAAGCCACAACATATCTCTTAATGCTCAGTAACGGGAAAGCTCGAGCAAGCTACGCAAACTCTTAGAGAAGCATTCAAGTCCTTCGATAAGAGGAACTCTCCTTCGACAAGCAGCTAAATGAAGCAGCTACCCAGCTATCAGCTATTGAGGAATCCTTAGTTAGAATTAGGACTCAACTCTTTTGATTTTTCTCTTTTAAAGAAGTTTTTGGCTGTATAAGCAACTTACTTGTATTATTTTATGTAAGCCAGGTACTTCTCAATATTATCAAGGAAATATGCATTTTTGTCAAATTTGTCTTTTTGTTTGGTAATTCCTTTTCCTTTATTTTTTCAAACTCAAGGATCACGGAGTCGGTCCTCGACAACAAAAAAAGTCCTAGTGCCACAAAGGTCCCCGCAAAAACAAGGTCTTCTGGGGGGGGGGGGGGGGGGGGGTGGATGTACACAGCCTTCCCCCTTTAGGGTGCTAACCTGAAGAGTGGCTGTTTCCGAGGACCCCCAACCTGAAGAACGCGACGCCATGGAAGCTGTTAAGTTCCCAAAATTAATTTGGAAACCTAATCTTGTAGAAGAGAATTCAAGATGAGAAAAGAATTAAAGGGGATGAGAAGTAAAGAGAAGGGGATGAGAAAATCAGAATTTTTCCATAAAGGAATTGTATTAATTTCATTGGATAATCAATTACATTCATAAGCACTGAATTTATACAATTTTAACCCATGGAACACGCCCAGCTGGTTTGATGATTTTTACCGCCAATTGTTCAGTAGCATAACAGCATTTCCCGCCAGATTTTAACCGATTCTGCACAGCTCAAATGCGTGTGGGAATCTGCAACTTTTGGCGCCTGATTTGATCTACTTAGTGTATTAATATGCCTATTACAATATAAGGACTAAAATTTGTAAGTAATACTAAAATTTAAATGAATTACAAGTAAATTTTATTAATTTATAACATTCCCTCCCTCTTGAGAAGCTTCTTGTCCTCAAGAAGTAAAGCTCGGAAATAGGCTCTTCAAGAAATTGTAGTCCTCCCATGTTGTAAAGTGCTCATTTAAGTTGCTCCAAGTGACTTGGACTTGGTGGATTTTTCGGTTGTTCAGCTGCAACTTTCTTTCGGCTTTGACAAATTTTGGTTGCTGTAGTAAGACGCCATTTGCTTCAGCTATAGGCGGCTTTTGCGTCATATCGGCATTTCTCTTAACCTGTTTTTTGAGGAGAGACACATGAAACACAGGGTGAACGTAAGAATGTGAGGGTAAGTCAAGTTTGTACGCACATTGCTAATTTTCTCCAGAATTTTGTAAGGACAGAAGTAACGAGCACACAACTTGACGTTGCGTCGAACAGCCACAGTTGATTGTCTATAAGGCTGTAATTTGAGGTAGACCATGTCCCCAACGTTATAGTTCTTCTCTACCCTCTTCTTATCCGCATAATACTTCATTCGGGCCCGAGCTTGTTGGAGATTGTCTTTGAGCGCTTGCAAAATCTGTCTCCTCTGCTGTACAAGCTGCGTTGCTGCTGAATCGGTTAGCCTGGGCTATTGGATCAGCATAGGAGAAGGTGGGGAGTATCCATACAATGCTCGGAAGGGTGTAGTGCCAATGGTTGTGTGGAAGTGTGTGTTGAACCAAAATTCGGCTAAGGAAAGCTAACGGTTCCACTCCTTGGGCTTGGAGAAGACCATGCTTCGGAGATATTGCTCCAAACATTGATTGACTCTTTCGATTTGTCCATCCATTTGGGGATGGTAGGAAGAGCTAAGAGCCAACATGGTTCCCATGAGCTTGAACAATTCCCTCCAAAATTTGCTTGTGAAAATTTTATCTCGGTCCGACACGATGGATTGGGGCAATCCATGTAGCTTGTAGATGTTGTCGAGGAAGAGCTTTGCCAATTTCTCCGCAGTAACGGGTCGAGTAAGAGCAAGAAAATGACTATATTTGGTGAAGCGATCCACCACGACCCATATGACCTCCTTGCCTTCGGATTTCGGTAGCCCCTCAATGAAATCCATACTAATGTGAGCCCAAGCACCGTCCGGAATGGGAAGAGGTTGAAGAAGTCCTTTGTATCGTGGATCTCCCAATTTTGTTTGTTGGCAAACTTCACAAGACTTCACATAGTCGCTTACATCCTTTTTCATGCTCGGCCACGTGAAATAAGCTTTAATTCGTTGATAGGTGCCTTCCACACCCTCGTGACCTCCCCAAGCAGCGTCATGTGAGGCTCGAATGACCTATTTTTTCAAGTCGGTAGCAGCACCAATGTACAGCTTGCCCTGAACACGCAGTAAGCCATTCTGCACTGTCACTTCACTGTTTTCTGCAGCCATTTTCGCATCGGTCTGGAGCGTGGCAGCAGCTACCTTTTCACGAGAAAATGTATCCCCCTCGTAGGACTTGTGTAGCTTTTCGACCCAAGAAGGAATTACCACCGAAATGGCTAAGCAAGTGCCTGAAACAGTGTCCTCAAAAAGCCTTGACAGTGCATCTACAGCTGCGTTTTCTTTGCCACTTCTATACCCGATGTTGTAATCAAGGCCTAACATTTTCATCAAGCCTTTCTTTTGAATTCTTGACACAATCTTCTATTCGAGGAGATATTTGAGGCGTTGGTGGTCCATTCGAATGGTGAATTTATGACCCTCCAAATAGTGCCTCCATTTCTCCACGGCTAAGAGAATTGCTAGGTACTCCTTTTCATAGGTCGACATTGCCTGATGTTTGAGGCTTAGAGCTTGACTTAGATATGTAATGGGCCTTCCTCTTTGAGAGAGAACAGCCCCAACACCCGTACCACTTGCAACAGCCTCTAAAATGAAGGCTTCGGCGAAATTTGGCATGGTCAAAACCGGTGCTGCACACATGGCGGTTTTGAGAGCTTCGAAAGCGGCCTGGGCCTTCTCATTCCACCCAAAAGCATCCTTCTTCAAGAGCTCCGTTAAAGGTTTGGCAATGGAACCATAACCTTTAATGAATTTTCGATAATATCCAGTCAATCCCAAGAACCCTCGCAATTGCTTCAAGGTGATCGGGGTTGGCCATTCTTGCATTGCTCGGATCTTGTTAGGATTAGTAGCTACACCCTCTGATGAGATGATATGACCCAGATATTCAAGCTTCTCTTGTGCAAAAGAGCATTTGGACAATTTTGCAAAAAACCGGTGTGGTCGCATTAAGATGAATACTTGTCAAAGGTGTGTGAGGTGAGCTTCATATGTCGGACTGTAAATCAGTATGTCTTCAAAGAATACCAGCACCGACTTCCTCAAATAAGGCTTGAAGAAATCATTCATAGCCGCTTGGAAGGTGGTCGGGGCGTTTGTTAAACCGAATGCCATAACAACGAACTCCAAATGGCCATGATGAGTTTGGAAAGCAGTCTTGTATATCTGATTCGAGAACTCGAATCTGATGATACCCTTGCCGTAAGTCCAGGTTGGAAAAGAAGCACGCCCCATGAAGCTCATCAAGCAAGTCATCTATGACCGGTATCGGAAATTTGTCTTTCACGGTTAAAGTATTCAAACGGCGGTAATCGATGCACATACGGGCTGTCCCATCCTTCTTCTTTACAAGGACCACGGGTGAAGCAAAAGGACTTTGGCTTGGTCTAATGAAGCTCAACCGAAGTAATTCCTCCACTTGCCTCTCTATCTCTGCTTTTTGGCCATAGGGGTACCGATATGGCCTAATTTTGAACAGATCGGCATTTCCTCGCAAAGGTATGGCGTGATCCACACTTCTTTGAGGAGGGAGGCTCTTAGGCTCTTCAAAGATGTGCCCAAACTTGTCAATTAAAATCTGAACAGCAGGAGGGTGAATCGGTTGCTGCATAACCGAGCTCACCATGAATAATTGCCCGATCCATTGTATCGCCTTCTTTTTAATTGCACCTTGCACATCCTTGGCCTCGATCAACTTGAGTTGAGCTTCCTCGAACATGCCTTGCAAAGATACCTTGGTGCCATGAACCTCAAAAGCCACGGTCATTTTATCGAAGTCGAAGACAACCGGGTTGAAGGTCCTCATCCAATCTACTCCGAGCACCATGTCACAACCACCCAAAGGAATCACTCGAAAATCAAAGGTGAAATGATGGCTTTGCATAGACCAAGGGAAGGCTATGCATTTGTTTTGTGTTGTCAAAGAATTTCCATCCGCTACCATAACCACCAACGGATGAGTTTTCGTCACTTCGTGCTTGACCTTCCTAATTAACTTCGCATCAACGAAACTGTGAGTGCTTCCACTATCAATGAGGATAATAATGGAGTGTTTCCCAGCCCGTCCTTTGATTTTTATCTTGTTATGAGCTCCGCTTCAGGTTAGAGCCTTCATGGAAATTTCGACCTTGTCATCACTTGAGCAGCCTTGTGAAATGTATTCGGTATCTTCTAGTTCAGCATCTGATTCTCCACTGTCAGCCTCAATTTCTGCAGGTGCCCGGCTCCCTTTTACATACATAAGTGCTTATGATTTGCACCTATGTACGGGTTGATACGGTTGGTTGCATCGAAAACAAAGTCTAGCTGATAACATGTCACTGCTTTTGCTGCTGTAAGCCTTGTTCTGCTGCAGCGGGGGTCTCGGCTTGCTGCTGACCGAGTGCTTCCCTTTGTCATAAGGAGGGACTTGAGTTGCTTCTATCAATTTTTCCGTGTTGTATGCGCTGGACAAAGTCTTAGGACCAATGGCTTTTACCATGTTTTTGATCCTAGGCTTAAGTCCGCTCACAAAACACGACACATAGTAAGACTCGACATCTTCGGGAGCAATGGTCAAAACAGACATCAAATTTGCTCTCAAGTTCTTGAATCGGAGCATATACTCTCTCACGGTTGATGTTTGGGCCAGCTTATTAAAGCTATCCACAACATCGGTAGATTCTCCTTCTCCATACCGCTCACACATCTCCTCTACGAATTGGCCCCAAGAAAGATTTGGTTTAGATTTCAACAAACTGTAATACCAAACCTCGTGATCTCCATGTAAGTGTACTACTGCAAGTTGGAGCTTCTTCTCCTCCGGTACATTGTAGTATAAGAAGAAACGATCACATCTCCTTAACCACGATTTCGGTTGCTTCCCATCGAAAAGCTCGATCTCCACCCTTGGCTGTCAGTACAAGCTGCTTTTGCCACTCAAGGTGTTGTCATTGGACTCAGTTCTTTGCTGATAACATCGTTCTAGTGGTCTCACAACAGGTTCGATTTCATCAGCCGCTGCTTCCGGGTGAGCATTTGACAGTCGAGGTTGACTGTCAGGGGCTTTTTGTGCTACTGTAGATCCTTTTTTCTCAAAGTTTGAGACTCGATCTGGACTTTCCACATCAAGATCACATTGCAAAGGCTGAGATTCAGCTGGTCCGACGTAGGTAGATGGCCCTACAGTGGTCTGAATTTCTGGTGTTTTACCTAGGTCTCATGCAGGTTCGAAGCTCTATCTTTCACTGGGTTGCTGCTGCTCAGATCGGTTTTGAGGAAAAATCTGGCTCGCTGGCTTTAAAATTGCATCCACGCTTGATTCTTTGTGCTTGGTCATCTGATCTTGTAAATTTTCAAGTCGTTTCTCCAATTGTTGCAACCGATCTTCTTTCTTTTCATTTTTTCCATCAATATTTTCAGAATTTGATGAATACTCTCGGTTTGGCTTCTACTCTCGGCACTTTGTTGCTTAAGTTCAGCAAATTCTTAACCAAACTTGGCCTCCATGTTCTTTATCTGATCACGAAGTTCCTGATTTCTATCATTTGAAGCATCAAGAACCAAAACCGAACCCCACCAGCTCCTGATCTTGTTCTAACTCCTTCGGTCATTTTTTTGTTTGTGTTTAAGCTAGCTTAATCAAGGGTTTGATTGATAAAACCAGCTATGATACCAATTGTTAAGTTCCCAAAATTAATTTGGAAACCTAACCTTGTAGAAGAGAATTCAAGATGAGAAAAGAATTGAAGGGGATGAGAAGTAAAGAGAAGGGGATGAGAAAATTAGAATTTTTCCATAAAGGAATTGTATTAATTTCATTGGATAATCCATTACATTCATAAGCACTGAATTTATACAATTTTAACCCATGGAACACGCCCAGCTAGTTTGATGATTTTTACCGCCAATTATTCAGTGGCATAACAGCATTTCCCGCCAGATTTTAACCGATTCTGCACAGCTCAAATGCGTGTGGGAATCTGCAACTTTTGGCGCCTGATTTGATCTACTTAGTGTATTAATATGCCTATTACAATATAAGGACTAAAATTTGTAAGTAATACTAAAATTTAAATAAATTACAAGTAAATTTTATTAATTTGTAACAGAAGCGTATGGCCTGAAAGTATGCGGGCAACAATGAATTAGAATCAAACAAAATATATGGCATAAGCCAAGCGATACCAAGTAAGGACTTCTTTATTGACATTGAGCCCATAATTTAGGGAATCTAAATTTAAGGACTTCTTTATTAGAATCCCAAATAGATGGTGAATATTTCTTGAAGAATCTTCCGTTGATGGCCCTTGGGTGAGTTCTCCCGTCTTGGTCTTAGAGTAGGTAAGTGATTCCTCCAAATAACACGATGACTCTGAATGGACCCTTCGAGTTTAGAGACCATTTCCCAAAGACACGAACTTTTTAGCCAATGGGCTGAACCACTTTCTAGACAAAGTCGCCCAAGTTGAAGGACCATGTTTTGACCTTTTTGTTATGGGCTTTAGCCACCCTTTTCTTTTGTTTTGCCTACTTGTGAAGGGCGTTAAGCATAACTAGGTCCAAGTTAGTGATCTCATCCATCATAGCTTGCTCATATGTAAGTTTAGAAAACCTCTCTGAATGAGCCAACCTAATAGACTGAATTGTGACTTATGGCATACATTAAATTGAAGGGGATTGTCTCAGATGCATCACGTTTGGAAGTTCTATAAGTCCAAAGGGCATCATGTAGCTATTCATTCCAATTCTTGGGATTACCCTCAATCACTTTCTCATTGTTGGCTTTTAGAATCTTGTTGGTCGACTCTGTTTAGCCACTAGCTTTAGCATAGTAAGAGGTTGAGTTCAATATTTCAATGTGGGAACTCTTGGTAAACATCTCAACCTCAACCCCATTGAATACTTTAGCTTGGTCAATAGTAATGGTTTCCATGATTCCAGACCTACGTAGGATGTGTTCTTCATAAAATCAATCACATCCTACTTATTGATATTCTATATGGTTAATCTCCACCCATTTTGTAAAGTAATATGTGGCCAGAAGAATGTAAAAGTGTTGCATGCTAGAAGGAGGGTTAATCTTCCCTATGATGTCCGTTTCCCATCCTCTGACGGTCCATGAATTCATAATAGCATGCAACTCAGTATCCCATCCTCTAAAGGACCATGATTTGACAATAGCATGCAACTCAGGTATAGGGACTCTTAGTACATGGCCATGTCTTTGGCATGCTTTGCACCCTTTTGCGTACTTAATGCAATCATCCATCATTGATGTCCAGCAATAGTCATAACGCCCAATGAGCCAATGCATCTTATTACCACCCAAATGGGATCCACAAATACCCTCATGGATTCCTATCATCACTAGCATCGCTTCATCTAAGTCAAGACATTTGATAAGCACTCCACTATTGTCCCTTTTATATAACTCTCCATATTCATAATCTAGATTGAATCTATGAGCTTTCAATTTCATCTTTCTTTCCTTGACATAGTCTCGAGCATTTTTGAAGTATGCCATTAAGGTGTCCTCCAATCCTCACTTTGACATGTGACAGATTGATGTATCTCAAAGTAGTCGAAATGTTTACCAAGAATGACTTTACTCTCGGAATTGAAGGACTAGGTGAATTTAATGTCATGCTCTCGAACATTAGTTTTAATGAGCATGGTTTCTTTGCACCAAGTCCTGGGTAGCTCATACCTTAAGGCCAATTGAGCTAAGTCATTGGCTACTTTGTTTTGTTTTCGAGAAATGTCTTCAAACTGAGCACCATCAAACTTACTCTATAGTTCTCGGACCATTGAGATGTACTTGTTCGAGGTATCGTTTAATCACTGAAATTCCCCTTTTACTTGGTAAATGAACAATTGCGAATCCCTTCTTATGATAACATTAGGGACTTGCATTTCCAGGAGATTATGTAGGCCTAGGATTAGTGCCTTATGCTCTACCATGTTGTTCGAGCACTTGTCCACCAATATAATTACTAGCTTGGTGAAAATCGCAACAAGGGATTCAATCACAATCGTAACTCTAACGCTTGAATTGGTCTGTGATGCATTAAACTATAGCTTTCAAGGAACCACTTCCACCATTAGGAGCTAGTATGGCTCATATTCCAAGCCAGTGTGAATATTTGGATGGTCAGCAATAATTTCTGCTGAGGCATGGCCTTTGACTTACTTTTAAGACAACCCATTCGAATTGAAGTAGAGCAATGCTTCACTTGTTTACTCTTCCTCTCATCATAGGTCTATCTTGCATGTACTTAAGGACATTTATCTGAGCAACACACATATAGTAAATGCTAAGAAGTAATGTCTCAATTTCACATATACAAAAAATAGATATGGACAAAATTTCTTGATAGAAGAATATTTTATTTCACATTTGTTCAAACAATGACTTAGGTAGAATACAGCTTGTTCAAATCCTTGTTCATTATCTTATACAATCAAACAACTAATTGATTCATCAGAAGTAGAGACATAAATTTTGATGGGTTTGCCTTGCTTTGGTGGAATCAACACTAGTGGCCTGATCAAGTACTCCTTGGTGGCCTCAAAAGCTGCTTGGTGTCGTTCCTCCCACTTGAAGTCTTTCTCAAACTTGAGTCTTAGCATTGGAGAGAAGACTTTGGTTTCCCCTACGATAATTGAAATGAACCATCTTAGGAAATTAACATGCCCTAAGAAGCGTTGAAGCTCCTTTCTACTAGAAGGCAGTTTGGCCACTTGAATGGCTTTGCTCTTATTTATTTCTACCTCAATACCCCTCTATGTACCAGAAAACCAAGGGAGTGTTTGGCACGCACACCAAAGGCACATTTTAATGGGTTCATCTAGAGGTATGGCTTCTCATTCTAAGGAAAGCTCCTCTCAAGCCTTCCAAGTGTTTAACTTGGAACATCGATTTGACCACGATGTCATCTACGTAGACTTCCATGGCCTTGCCAATGAGATCACGAAAGATCATGTTCATGGCTCTCTGGTAGGTGTCAACGGGATTTTTTAAGCCAAATGACATAACCACCCACTCAAAGGTCCCCATTGATATAGGATATCAGAACCCAAAGCATGAGCTGTTGGTGTCCTGGTTGCTGACTGGCTACTGTTGTCCTGCTGTGGTCAATGAGTTGCTGCTATATGATGATGGTTTAGTGTAGGAAAGTTGTAATAGCCTTAGTTTGTGTTGCGTGGGTAATAAGTTGCAGCAACAGGCTGCATAATGTGTGTTAGTTGTAAGTCGGTTGGTTGTTGGCGCCAATAGCTTAGTAGTTAGATATTTTCTAGTAGAGTCGGTTAGCTTGTGAAGTCTAGATTCATTGTATTACTTCTCTTGTTATTTCCTTTAAGTAGCTAGCCTTGTGTAATTGGAACTCATTCAATGAAAATATCAAACCAATCTCTTTGAGATTAAATCTTCTTTCTCTCATCTAACTCTCTCTAATTTCTCATCTCCTTCACTTCTTTCTCATCCCATACTCTCTTTATCTTAGGTTAAGATCAAGATTTAATCTCGATCTTAACAACTGGCATCAGTGCCTTGATTTGGCTTCTAAATCAGTAAAAAAAATTACAAAATCTGATTGATTGGGTTGCAATTAATCAACCAAAAAAAGTTTTGATAATGAATTAGTACAATTTTATATGATCAAGAATTCAATTCTGAATTCTGAACTTGAGGAGTTTGTGTACTGCATTATTGATCTGCAAGTGCCTGGGAATTGCTTCTGTTGGAATAAATTTGATTGAGTTACATTGAAGAAAGTTTAATTGATCAGCATTTGATGATTACATTCAACATCAGAACTGATTCGGATTGAATTCAGTAGAATGGATCAAGCATTAACTGCTGAAGTTGAGTGCTGAAGCAAAGCTTTAGTTGTTGAAGTTGAGTGCTGAGCTTAATTGTTCTTGATCAAATATTCATTTGATCAGTTGGAGAAGAAGTTCAAGTGAGCTATTGGATCAACAATACAATTGATCATCATCAAAAGATCATAAACAAGCTGATTTGAGGTTTATTCAGATACTACAATTCAGAAATTGAGGTTGAGGCGAGGTTCTGACATTGAGCTGAGGACCGAAAGTATTGAATTCTAATTTTGTTCTTGAAGATTGCTTTGTATATCATGCTGAGGAATTGGTTGTGGTCTAGAGTCGAGCCAAATTCAGAATTGTAAGTCTGTACTCAAGAAGCATCTCAATTAGGGTTTGGTTGAGTTCTCTGTGGGTGAAAATCTGCATATTAGGGTTTGTGCTCAGTGTTGATTGTGGAACCGATAGCAGGGGATTGTTTTGTGTGAATGAAGGAGTAGAACTTCATTAAGCAATCGGTTGTTGAAGAGTTGCGAAACAAGTCTCACTCTTCTGCAACTTTCGAACTTATATTTCTGCAAACTGAGCTGTTTCAGATCGAAGCATTGTTGTTTATTGCAAATATGGCTGGTATGGTTGATGGTAGCTCTTGTCAATCTATGTTAAGTGATCCTTGATAGAAAATAAAGCAAGAATGGGACGAAAAGCTGCAGCGAATTTTGTATCGGCATTATTCAACTCATCAGTTTGCAAACATCAGTCGAGATTGTGCTGGTGTTTTTGATGCAAATGAGTTTCCGGAGCTAGAGGATAGCATTAGACAACAAAAGTTCAATGTTGAGCAAAAAGAGAAAGTGGAATCTGTTGCCGTTGGAAATGAACTCGACAATGATAATGCTGAAATTGATGAATGCAAGTTAAAAGAACTTGAGTTTGAACGAGATGATCATTATGAAGACTCTTTGCTAGAGTTAGAGTATTTCGAAGACCTTGAGTCCCAGCAAGATTTGTTTTCGGAAGGGGAATACAATTCTTATGTCAAGGGAATGTAAAAGAAGGTAAAGAGTAAAGCTAAGAGAAGCCATCTCAATGAAGCATTGAAAGATTTTTGGAAAAACAGAAGATTACAAAGATGAAATTGAAGTGAGAGGTTGTGTGTCAGCCTAAGAAGCGTCTGAAATTGCAAGAACAGAACAATAGACAACTTGTGGTTGCCTTATTCAAGTCCAATTCAATTGTGGGAGATCGGGATGATCCACTAGAAGAAGTTAGGATGCTTGTTGATCAACAAGAACTAACTCAAGATGCGGATTTTATTGATGTATATGCAGGTATACAAGGGTTGGATATAGCAAACCTCTGATTTCAACTGAAAATTTTGATGCTACTACTGTAATATCAATGAATACATCACCAAATCTGTTAAGTATCACTCCATGGCAAGCTGGTGTGCAGAATCGAAGCATCTTCACTGCTGAACAATCTCACTCTGTTGAGAAATCAATTGTTGCAGCTGTGGTACTATTTGATGTAGAACAAGGTGTGCTTTTGAGTGGAGAAAAGGTGTATTCCAATACACACTTTTATGATGAGTTGCCTCTTGATCCGGGAGAAGATCCTCAAGGATATGTGAAGCTAAAAAGAGTCAATTTTCTACTGGAAAGAAGTAATCGAGTTGCGAGAGTGCGTTTCAAGGTTCACAACAACCAAAGCTTGGTTCCTATGCAAGCAATTGAGTTGATGGATTTGTACAAAAGATGTAATGTGGGGAGACAGGTTTCTGATCAGATCCGCATCTTTACAATAGATGCCTTAAATGATGTAATTGATGTTGGCAGTCCCTTTGATCCGGGAAAGGATGAATTACAAGTGATGGGAAAAGCTAGACCTCTAGTGCTGCTGTTTGATGATGAACAATTCAGTGCTAGTGCAAACAATGGTGGGAAATTGGTAGTGGCTGTGGGTCATGGTGAAGTTAACATCAAAGCAAGCTTTGAAGAAAATGCTTTTACAGGTTGCAAGCTGCATAATTCGGATCGTAACATTGAAGTCTCAGTGGTTTCGGAATTGGTGTTGCTTCAGTTCAAACACAAGCAATTCCTTGAAGGGATGGTAGCTGTTGTTAGTTGGTGGTTTGAGGAGATGTTGGGTCTCTGGTATGACCTCACAGCTGGTGCACGAAGCCAAGTTAAGACAAAGATGATAGCAATTGGAAATTGGAACAAACAGCAACTGAAAGGTGCTGATCAGATTCAGAACATGAATGTGTTTGGGGTGATCTGTTGTGGTTGTTCTGAATGGAAAATTTATATACACAAGCTTCAATATTCTCTTAATGTTTGGATGGAAAAGATCAGTGCAACATTGAGGATAATTCCAGCTGAAATTAGAGTAAACATCAGCAAGGGAGTTTGGAACAGATCAGCTCTAGATTTGAAGAAGTTTACAGCTGTTTAAGAGTTATGTTGGTGTCTCCACTTGTTATATTTGTTACTCATATTTGAGATGGTTGACAAGAAAGCAAAGCTTGATCATTTGAGGCATGTTTGGTGGCTGGATGAGCTTGGGATCCAGGAAAGTATTGAAGACAGGCTGGAAAGTGTGAGCTGCAGCGTTAACAATGTTGATTGGAATGTTTTGTTAGTTCAAGTTATTACATTAAGTCTTTGGCATTCAAAAATGGTTTATGAACTCTTAGTTTGTGTGGTCTATACAAGAATTTGGAAGGAAAAGGCTGAGACTTTCAGATATTACAAGATCATAATCAAGATTCAAGCCATAGAAGTATTAGAGGCTGCTGAAAATCTTTGGAGAATGACAATTCTTTCACTGTTAGTAGTAAATGAGTTGCTCAAATAGAATGTGATTGGTGCTATTATGATTTTGGGGAGATGTCATAACTGGTTCGCATCAAGAAGCATCCATGTGGACAAGAATCGAGCTGAAATTTATAATATCCGCCGCTATGAGTTTTCTTGGTTATACACTGCTTTTTTGAGTTCTGCAGCACATCATGTGGAATTGGGAAGCAGTCAAGAGTACGTTGAGTTTGGTCTGAGATGGTTTAGTAAGTGGATGTTTAAGAAACACAAATGTTAGATAAGATTCAAGATGAAAGAGTTGTAGCTGCATTCCTATGGGATTTCAATGTGTTTTGTTACCATGATCAAGATATGGGGCTGTTTGAGCTGCACTTAGAAATGTCTACAAGCTGATTTTGATGCTTGGTTCTCTTGATTTGAGTTTGGAAGGCCTCCCGAGATGTTAAAGGACTTCATATGCAGTTTTATGGGTTCAATGACATTCAAGTTCTATTATGCAACTTACTACAAGCAAAAACTCATAAGTACAGATGCGTTTTATGGTTCTCTGCAGCAAGATAGAGTTTTGAGCTGTATCAACTGCATTATGAGGTGTCGTGGAGGTGTTGGTGACGTTTGGTTCGATCAGTGTAGACCCCCTGAATAGTATTATACATTCAAACGCAAACATTATGTCGAAACAAGATGTCATCCTCATGTATCATTCAGATGTCTTCAGCTGCAGAACTTTAACAAGAAATTCATCAACTCAGCTATCCTTTCAAAAGCAATAAGTGATCTCCATTATCATAACTCTCTTCCATTCTTGAGGACAAGAATGGTTTCAAGGGGAAGGGAATGTTATGATCCGAGAACCCAAAGCATGAGCTATTGGTGTCCTGGTTGCTGACTAGCTGCTGTTGTCCTGCTGTGGTCGATGAGTTGCTGCTATATGATGATGGTTTAGTGTAGGAAAGTTCTAATAGCCTTAGTTGGTGTTGTGTGGGTAATAAGTTGCAGCAGCAGGCTGCATAATGTGTGTTAGTTGTAAGTCTGTTGGTTGTTGGCGCCAATAGCTTAGTAGTTAGATATTTTCTAGTAGAGTCGGTAAGCTTGTGAAGTCTAGATGCATTGTATTACTCTGCTTGTTATTTCCTATAAGTAGCTAGCCTTGTGTAATTGGAACTCATTCAATGAAACTATCAAACCAATCTCTTTGAGACTAAACCTTCTTTCTCTCATCTTACTCTCTCTAGCTTCTCATCTCCTTCACTTCTTTCTCATGCCATACTCTCTTTATCTTAGGTTAAGATCAAGATTTAATCTCGATCTTAACAGTTGTCTTGTGGGTATCCTCTGAAGCAATCATAACTTGGTAGTACCCATAATAGCCGTCCGAAGAGGATAAGACCTCATGCCTTGAGGCTGAATCAATGAGCACATCGACTATTGGCATTTAGATATTCATATTTTGGGTGGCCGTATTAAGATCTCTCAAGTCGATGCACACTCTAATTTTGCCATTATTTTTGATGCATGAACAATGTTTGAAAACCATTCATCATACTTGGCAGTCCTGATGAATTTGGCCTTTCAGAGTCTCTCTATCTCTTCTTAGACCAATTTAATTACATCTTTGGACATTCTTCGCTAGGCCTTAATAATGGGTCTCGAGCCTGGCTTGATATGATGCCTATGCTTAATCATTTTTTTTGTCTAGGCTAGGAATCTCATGATGATCCCAAACAAAGCAGTCCTTGAACTCACAAAGAAAAGTCAAATACTCCTTCCTCTACTTCTCATAAAGCAGAGCACTCAGATAGGTAGGTCTTGGGTTTTCTATTAAGCCTAAGTTAACCTCGATGAGTGGGTCTTGAACTTTAGCCCTCAAATCCTCCATCTTAGCCAGTGCTTCTATTAAGTTAGATAGCTCCAGCTCTTTTTCTAGTTTCATTGGGAGTTTGATGCCATCAAATGGCTGCTCAGCCCATAGTTGGTCCTCAGCATGCCAAGACACAAACTTTGTTATGGATGAAAAAAGGGCCCTCTAAGACATTACTAGGAGGTCCTGGATCCTCTGCATAAGGCTGTTGTCGTGCATTGGAGGTCTCCTTCATCAAGAAGGGCTCTCATAAATCACCGGAATCAGAGTCTTCTTACTCCACATCCACATGCTCAACCTTCGGTTCAGTACATCAGCTGTCTAGGATGGCCATCATTTCTTGGTGTTGGGCAGACTAAGGAGTGGTCCTTTTTAGATCAAGTGGTCCAACCAGTAGAACTTTGCATCAACATAATTAGAGCAAGCCATGAATGGCTTGTTATTTGCCATAACAACCTTATATTTGTCATGGTTATAGAAGATTAACAACTGGTGAAGTGAAGAAGGGATAGAATAATTGGAATGTAGCCAGTCTCTCCCAAGAAAAGCGTTGTAACTTGAGGTAGTGTCCATTATAAACAAGGATGTTGGCTTGTTTAAGCTGCCAATAGTTAACTCAATCGAGATGACCCTTCAGACTTGGTGGTGGCTTCAAAAAAGCACAGATTGCAACGTTTAAAATAATCAAGTCATCTCAAGATTTACAAACGACCCCCCAACATGTATGAAGGCAAGACATTGATGGCAGTGCCATTATCCACCAAGGCCCTATTTAGCAGGATGCCATCAAATTTGGCATTGATGTATAGAGGCTTGATGTGTTTATTTGTAATATTGGGCCCCTCAAACATTATCTTCATTACGTCAGGTGTGTCATCAGTTGACTAGAATTTTGGGGTCGTAATTTTAAAAGACAAAGGATCGGGGTTACCTTTGTTAGCTGGTACTTTAGCTACAAGCTCCACCTAGGGATCTTATGTATTTGAATTTTAAGCAATCACAACAAAGAGAAAAGTCCAATAATTTTTATTATGTATTTGAATGCAATCGCTCAAACTTGTGCTACTTTGAGCTGAAACCAAGCGAGCAACTAAAACTAGGAATGGTAATGGGCTGGATTTGGGTTAGATTTTCCTCCACCCTGATCCTACCCAAAAAAGCCTGACCCAACCTGAATTAAAAAAAAAAAAAAGCTCATTTATAATATATAAATTCAACCCAAATCCAAATCCATCGGTAGAACGGATGCCCAACCCAAATCTAAAGCTATTTGCTTTATTTTGTTTGCAGTCAAGTGTGATGTGGTCGCAGTAAAATGATAAACAAGACAAATGTGCAAAAGAGACTCACTGCGACTAGGCGGCTAGTCTAAATACGAACCACAAGTCTTTCGACCTCAACCACTCACTATTTTCGGAGAAACGGTTGTGGCATGTTGGTGTATCTGACTTCAGTAATAGAATGAGTTCAGCTTATGCTTCAGTTAAGAAGACTTTTGTTAAGTACGTCCGTGGATTTATATATATATGTTGATCGAAAATAAAAACATATGGACCCAACTCGAGTGGCAACTACAATGATAGAGCAGGGCCTACAAACACCTTTACTCGTACACTCAAAAGTCAGGAACTAGGGTGAAGACAAACCCAAGAGCTCAATGGTCTACTTATAAGCCCGAGTAAATTAGGGTTTTAAGCTTGGCATCCTTTACATATAATAAGTCAAATGAGTAAAGGTCTGACAAGATTAAGAAGGAGCAAACCATATTCTGGTCACTAAAATATGACCGACGCACTAAAGGTAAAGCCTTAGCCATCAAAGTCATAAACAATGGCGCGAACCTAAGTTGACCTGACTTATTAAGCAACAACAGTAGTGTTAAAACAAACAAAATTAAGATCAGCCATTGGCCGTTAAAGCCTTAAACTGAAGCCTCAATTCTCAACTTATTGAAATTTTGGAACGTATTAAAACTAGAAGTTCATACCTGAAGCCCGAGAAACTGTATTACTGATGAAGCAAGCACAAAAAATTCTATGTTAGGCCTATGCTAAGTTACGCCACTCCTAAGAAAAGAGCACAAGTGTGTTATAAAGAAAATTGATGAAGATTGGTATATTGTTGTTGTTTTTTGGACTGACACAGGGTCCTTTATTTATTAAAAACAAAAAATAACTGGTGCTCCGAATTCTGTAGCAACTCTTCCCACATTAGGCCACTGAGCTTCCTCTTGGGCACACAAAATATCAAAGAACATGTCCTTAATTCTATATTGGAGGGAATTTATTGGTGCCCACGTCCTTAATCTTAGTGGAAGTCCATTCTAGAAGCCCCATGTCCCCTCGGATTAAGCTGAGTGCCTAAGTATTTAATATTGGGCTTCAAGTAACCATCTTGAGGCTGGAAACCACCTAACGTGCATCCTTAATGGCAATCCCTTGAACTTGAGCTCGTAGTATCCTTCATCTGTCTCAAGTCCTTGAGTGGTTGATACCCTTGCTAGGGTCATCATCCCTTTTGGATGCTGGGCTGGAGACGTGGTTATTTTATCACCTAAAGGCTAGACTTGCCTCAAGGTGGACTTCGCATGTTGAGAACATGGCACTTTCCCAAAAGCGGCGTCATCGCAGCCCCTTTTGAAATTAGGGTGTAAACAATCGTCCCAATAACGAGTAAACAATTTCCCTAATTTGACCCTCAATGGCTACAAGGAGCTCGAGAGAACACTGTGCACTAGTTTCTCTTCCTTCCCACATGTTTATACGTATGACAAATAGGGCTTGGAATTTTTACTTTTCTTCTCTGTTCTCTCTTTTAGGAGCTCTTGCAAAACTCTTACTTTTGTTCTTGAATTTTTAAATCTTGATCCAATCTACTTTCCTTCCTTCGCTTCCGCTGATCTAATGATGGCCCAAATTTCATTTGCTGCCTCTACTCCACTTCTCAAGCTGATAGCCCAATGGAGAAATTGACGCGTCTGCTTCAATCAGACATCTCGATAGTCTCTAATGTGCTTTAGAGCCCAATTGATCTTAACACCATTGATGAGGATCTTTCTTGGTTAATAGAGAATGCTCCTTCTTTTTCCTTCGTGTCTTATGCCATAGGGCCTATCTTTGACCCATCATAAGATGTTCCAAGTCTTTAAAGGCTTTTTTTAGATACCGACGAATCTCCTCTGCTTTGCACATCTTCTGCGGGGTATTCTTTAGGAGGAAGATGCATCTTAAAGGAAGCAATGCCTTTTAAAGGATGTACTTTCTTAAAAAAGTGATACGTCGAGTGGGTTGACAATTTAATGGTGACCAACGAAGAGAAATGGAAGAATCTTTGTATTTATGAAGCAATCAAGCTCTCTGCCATCGCCGTCAGTGCTCACTTACTATTGGAACACCCATTATAACCCTTTTATCCTCCCTAAGGGATTTTTTGATATTACCTTGGAGGACATAGCATCCTTACCAGGTCTTTTGCTGGGAGGAGAGGATTTGCCTCATGACCATTTTATTTCTAATGTGGTTAAAGCTTTCACCTCTTCCTTCTCTATAATCGATTTGCCCAGTAGCTATGATTCCTTTGTTCAGATGTTTGTAACTGGGGCTCATGACTTTGGGCAAGGTTCAAGAGAAGAAGAGGCATGCTTTTACTTTGTTTGATTAAACAAGTTTTCCTTCGCTAACTCGTCCAACACCGTCTTAAAGTTTCTAAAGACTATGGCTATAAACTTAGTCTTTAGCACTGGTCCATTGGCCTTGGACCATTATTTTTGGCCCAAGTATATGGATGCCTTAGGGACATCATAGCTAAAAATTATGCTGTCCAAACAGGTGGACTCATGTGGCTGGTCTAGCTTTGGGTGCAAGCCTATTTTTCTGAGCTCTGCTCCAGGGGCCCCTACGCTCCCATAGGTGAGGCGGTTTCCTACTTTGGTGAGCATTAGCTTTGATTGCTTTCATTTGCTTGTTCTCTTTGTTTGGTCATGTTGACTGTTGATTCTTCTTGCTTTGTTTCTTTCTTTGATTGATTCTTTGATGTAGGCCTTTTCGCCTTGGCTTGGGGTATGCCCCTCGTAGACTTGTACATATACTTTTTATTATATATGGTATTTATCACTGATTTACCACAAAAAAAAGGGTTTCCTACTTTGGGGAGTACTTCACTCTTCGTGAGGTCTAACTACCCCTAAGATGGTCTTTGAGCAATGACTTGAGAGATTAATGTCTCCTTGAGGTAGGAAGGGGACTTTATTAACTCAGTTCAGGTGGAGGAATCTTGGTCCACTTTGGTACAAAAAACTGGACCTTCATTACGATGTATATGTTGACATCAATTCACAGATCTAGTACGCAATCATGTGCTCTCAAGATCTATTCTTCCATCACCAGACTCGTCCTTGTGTAGAGACATATAGGCCTTCATTTTTTCTAGGAAATTCGGTATGGTCCAAGACATCCCTTTTCTTGTCTAAGGACCAAGAACCTTTGGTGGGCAAAGAGGATCTTCGTCCAACCTATTTAACTTAGGAAGCTCCATGAGCTGAACCAAGAAGTGAAATCTCGTTATGGGTATCCTGTTATTTGTAGGTACACCCCATGTGCCACATCTTGTTTTGCAGCTTGGTTTCAAGCCTATTGGTACTCCTTGGTGGCTGGAGGCACCAAGAAGTATTTTATGACTTTGTCTAAGCTTGCAGGTCCCAGCTCGAGAGGAAGCCAGCCCATCAGCATCAAGACAACCTCGTAGAAGGCACGATTCAGTAAACAACCACCTCTAAAGTATGATTTAGTCTTATTTTAGTGGCTTGAACAAAGACTTGTCTCTGTTCTTTACTTTTTGCACCAACTATCCAGGCAACCCCCCAAAGCGTTAGGACTAGGAGCTTTACTCAGATATTGCTAGAGGAATTCCTAGCAGGAACCTATTCACCTGCCCTTAACGTTGGTGGCTTAAGAAAGAGAAAGCGGAAGGAGGCTCCTCCAATGTTTCCTACTAGAGCTGTTCATGCAGCAGAAGAGGCAAACGACGAAGAAGTACCCATCTCACAGCTAGTGAGAAAAAAAAGACCCAAGCCCCTTGAACCGGAGTTATTGGCTTTTCTTGATTAGTGTTTCATTCATCATTATCAAAGCAGCTCCTAACTTGGCCCACTTTTTTGCCACAGGAAGAGCCAGTTCGAGTTATTTTGGAGATAATAGATTCTTCACCACAAGAGATTGCACCAGAGCTAAGTTAGAGTACTGAATCACTAAGCTCAAGTACTAAAGAAAGAGGTGACATGGCTACCTTTGTGTGGAGCCAATTATCAGCTATCCCTCTAAAGAAGTTTCCCTCCTAGTCTCTCTGAACCAAGGCCTTGTGTAGGCTCCATTCCTCCTCCTAAGAGGCACAATTTCCATCGAGGAAATCTTTGAAGGTAAGATTTTGTAACCTGGCTTCCCAACTCTTGATGTTTCAAGCCATATTTGGTCCCAACATGCAAGCATTGTTTCCCAAAGGCTCCCCTCAAGGAAGAAATCCTTGTGGTTGAAGAGCCAGCAGAAGTTCTAATGATAGAGACACCAGCGTATGTCTTTATTTTGCCTTAAGCTAAGGTTTTAGAGGTAATAATTTTATGCCTAAACTTTGTTGTTTCTTCTAAAGTTAATATTTAATCTAGCCCCCTTCTGATGTCCACCCTTTTATAGGTCACACCTCCAAGAGCCAGTTCTTCTCCATCACTAAGAGGGATGACCTCTCCCTAAGAGAAGCTGGGAGCAAATGGCAGGTTGACCTTCTAGCAACAAGATCAATTGTCCCTTAGATTCTAGAGACCAAGGGAACTTGGACATCTCTCTGTTTTGACCCTAGCTGAAAGAGCTAACTCCCAAGAGGCTATGGCTCTGGTGAAAGCCTTAAAAGAGGACCCTAACGTGGCACCTACCATAACAAAAGAACTCGAACTCCTTGAGGGAATGATTGTGAGGGTTAGTAGTGAGGTCTTAGCACTTTATCAATAGAGGTGGCACTGCCAAGACGCCATAAGGAACTTAGGACATGCAGCTAACCTTAATGGCCTGCAACTTTTGTTTGAAGAACTCGAGGCAACCAAAAAGACCTAGTGCCAGCAAGCTAAGAGATCAAGGGCCTCGAGGTTGAAATTCATCAATTGGAAGTGAAATCAAGTCATCATAAGAGAGAACTACTTGACCTAAGACAACATCATTCCCCTTAAGACACAGTGGTTGGAAGGCTTGTGGAAGCTACCGTGGAGGCCCAAAGAAGGAGCTAAGTTCTAGAAGAGAAAGCTATTTCCTTGGACCACGAGCTAAGCAATGCAACTAGACAGCTATCTTCTATAGACAAATCCTTAGTGAAAATTAGAACTCAATTCCTATAGTCTTCAATTTTCTTTCTTTTGGAAAGAGCTTTCTAGCTGTATAATTCACTTTGTATATAAGCCATGTACTCTTCAATAATATTAATGAAATACACATTTTTCTCAAAGATGTCTCTTAGCATGGTGATTCCTTCTTCTTTTTTCTCTTTTATTTTCTTATCCTAAGGATCGTGGAGTTTATCCTCGTGACATTGATATTGAAACTCAGCCTATAATTCAAGGAAACTATACTTAAGAACTTGCTTCTTAGAATCTCAAATTGATGGCACATATTTCTTTAGGAACCTTTAATTAATACCCCTTGGGTGAGTTCTTCCATCTAGATCTTGGAGTAAGTAAGCATTACCTCCGAACACCTCATTGACTCTAAATGGACCTTCCCAGTTTGGGGACCATTTCCTAAGGACGATCTCTCTGGCCAATGGGTAAAACCACTTTCCTGACTATATCTCCTAAGTCAAAAGACATAGGCTTGACCTATTTGTTGTAGGCTTTGGCAATTGTCTTCTTCTGTGTTTCCAACTTGTGAAGAGCACAAAGCCCAACTTGGTCCAATCTAGTCAAGTCGTCCATCATAGCCTGCTCATACTCTAGTTTAGAAAACCCCTTTTGTTGAGCTAGCTTAATAAACTAAACCGTTGCTTCCATTGGGAGCATGGCATCATGGCCATATGTCAAATGAAAGGGAGCTATCCCAGTTGCATCTCGTTTGGACATCTCATAAGCCCAAAGGGCATTTAATAGAAATTCATCCTTCTTTTTGGGATTGTCCTCAATCTTCTTTTCAATATTGGCTTTCAAAATCTTGTTGGTTGACTCTGCCTAGCCGTTGGCTTAAGCATAGTAAGGACTTGAGTTCAAGATTTCTATGTTGAAGCTCTTAGTAAATGCCTTAACTTCAGCTCCGTTGAACACTTTGGGTTGGGCTACAGTAATGGTTTCGGGGATATCAAACCTGCAAAGGACTTATTCTTTGATAAAATCAATCACATCTTGCTGATTGATGTTCTTATATGGCCTAGCCTCCACCCACTTTGTGAAATAATCTATGGCCGCAAGAATATAAGAGTGAAGCTTGTTAGAAGGAGGGTGATTTTCTCCTATGATGTCCATTGCCCAACTTTTGAATGTCTAGGGTTTGATAACAGCATGCATTTCGACAACAAGGATTCTTGGCACATGACCATGTCTTTGGCATGCTCTGCATCCCTTGGAATATTTTATGCAATCACCCATCATTGATGGCCAGTATTAGCCACAACGTTTGATGAGCCAGAGCATTTTGTTGCCAGCTAAATGGGACCCATGGATACCCTCATGGGCTCCTTACCATCACTAGCATTGCTTTATCAAATTTAAGGCACTTGAGAAGCACTCCACTAAAGTCCCTTTTATATAAGTCTCCAGATTCATCATTGAGCTGGAATCTATGAGCCCTCCTTTTCATTTTTCTTTTCTTAATGTGATATTGAGGGTTCTTCAAGTACTCCATTAAAGGCTCCTCCAGTCCTCACATTGTCTCAGGATAGTTAGATGGGTTCAAGGCATTCCAAGTGTCCACTAGGCATTACTTCGCTATGAAGATAGAAAGACTAAGTGAAGTCGTTGTCAAGGTCTAAAACTTCTGTTTTAATGGTCATGGTTTCTTTGCACCAAGTCCTGAGCAATTTATAACCTGATGCTACCTAGACCAAGCCATTGGCTACTTTGTTTTGTTCTCTAGGGATATGCTCAAACTGTACAGCATCGAATTTACTCAACAACTTTTGAACTACTAGCAAGTATTGATTCGAGGTATCGCTCAAACATTGAAATTCTCCTTTTACTTGGCAAATTACCAGCTGTGTATCCCCCGTGATGACAACATTGAGGACTTGCATTTCTAGGAGAGTTTGTAGGCCTATCATAATTGCCTCATACTCTACCATATTGTTGGAACATTTTCAAACCAAAGTAACAGCTATTTTGGTGATGATCCCAGCAGAAGGTCCTATCACAATTCCCACTCCAGCACATGATTTGGTCCTTGTTCCATTGAAGACCAACTTCCAAGGGACCATTTCCACTACCAACAATTGGTTCGGTTCATAGTCCAGGCCAGTATTAATGTTTGGATGTTTAGCTAAAAAGTTTGCTAAGACTTAGCTCTTTACTGAATTTTGTGATACGTAACCAACTCGAACTAAAGTATAGCTATACCCACTTGTTCAGCCTTCCCCTTAAAAATGGTCTATCTAGCACGTATTTAAGGACATCTGTCTGAGCAACTGCATATATAGTAAATCCGATAAGTAATGTCTAAATTTTACTGATGCATAGAATAACGATAGACCCAATTTCTTAGTTGAGGAGTATTTTATTTCACATTCATTTAAGCAATGCCTAAGGTGGAAAACAGCCTATTTAGACCCTTGCTCATTGGCTTGTACAACCAAGCAACCAATAGATTCCTCTAGATCTTCAAAGGTTTACCCTACTTTGGTGGAATAATAATGGACGGCATAATCAAGTACTCCCTTATGGCCTCAAAAGCTGTTTGATGTGGATCCTCCCACTTGAAGCCCTTCTTGGTTTTGAGCCTCAGCAGTGGAGAGAAGAGTTTCATTTTTCCTGTAACATTTAAAATGAAACATCTTTGAAAATTAACCAATCCTAGAAAGCATTGAAGCTCCTTTTTTATGTGAAGGCTGTTTAGCTTGATGGGTGGCCCTATTTTTTTTAATATCCACCTCAATGACCTTTGATGCACTAGAAAATCGAGAAAGTTTCCAGCACGCACATCAAAAGCACACTTTAATGGATTCATCTGGAGGTTATGCGTCCTCATTCTAAAAAATGCACCCCTTAAGTCTTCCAAGTGTGTAACTTGGGATTTTTGTTTGAACACAATATCATCTATATAGACTTCCATGGTCTTACCAATGAGATCATGAAAGATCATGTTCATTGCTCTTTGATAGGTGGCACCAGCATCCTTCAGACAAAATGGCATAGCCACCCACTCAAACGTCCCTATTGACCTAGGACACTTGAATGACATCTTGTGGGTATCCTCTGAAGCAATCATAACATGGTAGTACCCACAGTAGCCGTTCATGAAGGACAAGACTTCATGCCTTGAAGCTGAGTCAATTAGCATTTCAACAACAAGCATTGGGTATTCATCCTTCAGGGTGGTTACATTCAGATCCCTACAGTATATGTAGAACCTGATTTGCCTTTCATTTTGATAATAGGAATAATATTTTCCAACCATTTAACATACTTGGTAATCTTGATAAACTTGGCCTTTAAGAGCCTTTCAATCTCTTCCTTAACCAAATCGATAACTTGTTAGTACATTCTCCTCTAAGCTTGAATGATGGGTCTCGATCTTGGCAAGATTGGAAGCCTATGCTCAACCACTGTTTTGTCTAAGCTAGGCATTTTGTGATGATCGCAAACAAAACCGTCCTTGAATTCGTGAAACAAAGTTAGCTACTGCTCTATCTGCTCTTGACAGAGCAGAGCACTTAGATAGGCTGGTGTTGGACCTTCTGTCAAGTCCAAATTAACCTAGAGGAGAGGATCTTGGACTTCAGCACTCAAATTCTCCATTTTGTCTAGTGCTACTCTTAAGTCAAAGAGTTCTAGCTCCTCATTTTATGCAATATTAACTTGGAAACATTGAAAGGCTGCTCAGTCCAGAGCTAATCCTTAGCGTGCCAGGCTATGAGCCCTACTAGGGCTGACGAAATGGCCTCTTAAGCTATTAATGGGAGGTCTTGGCTCCTCCGCAATGGGTTCCAGTGTGCCCTGGAAATCTCCTTCTTCTAGAAGGACCCTCATGCATCCCAAGAAATCAAAGTCTTCAAACTCTACATCTAATTGACCAACCTCAGCCTCAGTCAATGGGCTATTAAGGATGGCAATCGTGTTCTAATGTTAGCCAGATTTTGGAGTGGTCCTTTTAATAACAAGGGTCCCACGGCATCTTTGTAGAATTTTGCCTCCACATAGTAAAAGCAAGTCGTGAATGGCCTGTCATCTGCTATAACAACCTCATGCTTGTCATGGTTCCAAAAGGTGAAGTGAAGAAAGGATACAATAATTGGCATGTAACCAATCCCTCCCAAGCAAAGCATTATAGCTCGAGGTAGTATCCACTACGAAGAAAGTTGTTAGCTTGCTTAAGCAACCAAATGTTTAATAAATCGGGATGACCCCTTTGGATTTAGTAGTAGCTCCAAAAAATTCATAGATTGCAACATCCTAAGTAATCAGATCATCTCGAGGTTTACCAACGACCCCCGACATATATGTAGGCAGAATGTTGATGACCGCGCCATTATCCACTAAGACCATGTTCACCAAAATGTTATATAATTTGGCATTGATGTATAGGTACTTGATGTGTTTATTGGCGGCGTTAGGCCCATCAAACATCATCTTCATTATGTCAGGTGATTCATCAGGCGATTTGAATGTTGCGGTATTAATTTTAAAAGGCAATGGGTCAGGGTTACTTATGGTGGCTGATACCTCGACCGCGAGCTCCACTTGAGGATCCTCGCCTGATGCTGTAACATCTCTCTCAAGTGCTTCTTAGGTGTCAATTGCCATGAACTCCAAAGGAAAGAGTAACGCAGTTCAAACATCAACTTTTTTTGGGAGCATCCCAAATTGTATCTGGATCCCTTGGTGTGTTCCCTTTTCCTTGCTGATAATCATTGGTGTATCTTGGTCTTGGCATTGAAGATTGCCATTCATTGGTCTATCCTGCTCTAGAGCTTGGTCCTCTAGATCAACCCCTGGGGTTTGAGACCCCTCTATTGGTTGGGGAAGTCATCCTCGTGGAAATTCATACCATGTTTCATTAACCCAGCCTAAAGGTTCCACTAAGTAGATGCTGAAAGGGAAGTACTCCTCCTCGTCCTCAACTGCTCCCTGAGCTAGGGAATTCTTGGCAAGTTGATCCCACCAAGACTCTCGCCCTGCAGAGGATGAGAGGCAAGTTGATCCCAACAAGACTCTTGCGGACTCTAGCTTCCTATTGAGAGAGCCTAATTAAGCAAGTATTAAGCAAAGTACTTCGCTGACCTAGCTTCTTTTGCACTTGGCTCCTCTTTTGAGTTCTAAGGCTAGAGGGAATAACCTCCCCTAGTCTGAGGTGATTGCTTCTTCAGACATTACCAAATCTAAAGGTCAAAAGAGCAACCTAAGAGGGGGGTGAATTAGGTTCTTTAGTAATAAATGTAAAATTTAAATTTATGAACCAAAAATTTAATTAGAAGCCAAGCAATAAACACAAAATGAAAAAGATAAATACAAAAACAAAAGGGAATCACAAAGATTTTTACAGTGGTTCACTTCTAACCCGAAAGCTAGTCCACTTCTCAAGTGACTACCCATGGTCACTTGAGCCTTTAACTAAGGTCGATGATTCTTTTTAAAAACAGGCTCATGATCCAACCTCTACAACCGGTCCTTTTGTACGTGAGCTCAAGGCCCAACCTTTTACAACCGATCCTTTTGTAATCGTAGGCTAAGGATCCAATTTTTGCAATAGAATAAATTAGAATAAAGCAATGGAAGAATTAAAGCACTCAAATTAGAATATAAGAGTGAATTGACACTTGATCAAGCTTATCCAAAGCTAAGGATATGCCAATTATGCTCAATGTTCAACAATAAGAGAATAAGTGATGCTCAAATAAAAGCTTTAAAACAAAACTTAAAAACAAATCAGTAAAGCGCAAGTATGTAAGAGAACGTTTTATCAAAGAATGCTTAGAGTATTGGATGATTTGAACCAAAGATTTAAGCCCTATTTATAGCCAAACGAGGGCCTAGGATATGTTTAAATTGTTGTAAAAAAGATTAAGAAAGAAATAAGCTAATTAATTTGATTGATTAATGGGATTGATTACTAATTTAACCAATTAATTTGATTGATTGAATCATTTCCAAATTAGCTAAAGTTTTTGAATTAATTTGATTGATTAATAGGATTGATTAGTAATTTAGATAATTTATTTGATTGATTGAGTCATTTCTAAATTACCTAAAATTTTTGAATTAATTTCCCACTTTGTTTTGATTTTGAATATTTGATTGCACAAATCAAGCTAAATCAACACCTATTTAATTTTTATTTTAATTGATTTGATCCTATTTTTCAAAATATCAATCTTGAAAAATATTTTAATTGAAAGGCTAGATTGGTTTAAATTTTGACTTGAATATTTTTTAAATAAAATTTAAAAATCAATTTTCAAAAAATATTTCAAAAATATTTTTGTTAGAGCATCACTTATCAATATTGAGACTTGAACTCAATTGATATGTCCCTATCCTCAGTCCTAGACAATAAAAATAAATAACTTTAAGGCGCTTGGACTCGGATCACGTTCTCTTCAATTTGGATGAATCTTCTCTTCAACTTTGATATCTTTTCCTCTTAATTCATCATCTTAGAAAGCTTCATATCAACATGATTAACCTTGATTTTCCTAGCTTTCTTATGAGTCACTTAGAAACAAGATTAGAGTAATTTAAACACTATGACTCACTAAATGGTTGTTATCATCAAATTGCAATATAAATGACTTTAGGGCCAACAATCTCCCCCTTTTTGCTAATGACAAATATTTGGTGTTTTACTCTTGAAAATATAAGAGTAAAAGTGTAGAAAATACCATATAAGTGTGTGCATTAAGATATAGTCTAAAGATGCAATATAGGAACCATAAAAGCTCCCCCTCAGTTGATGCATTATTGAAATCATACATAACATCATCGTTATTTTTAACATTGTGCATTTAAGGGGTTAGATGTTCAATTATCTTACGCCTAGCATAGCACAATTAAGCATCAATATAAATCAACTAAACACCAATTTTTCACCTCCTTTGTCATCAACAAAAAGCATTAGAGAAAGGACGAACAAAATGACAAGAAGAGCATGTATAGTCACAAGGAAAAAGAGTAAACATTTAAATTGCATAATGTAAAGTAAAAAGTTGTACACGATAAAAATGTGGCTCCAAATTTTAAAAGAAGAAAAGAAAATAAGTCTATGGAGTGGGAGTCAAAATTTTTTTTTTTTAATTTAGATATTTGTTCGAAATTGTTTCAATTATTTATAGCAAATTTAGAGATTTGTTGTCGATCAAAAAAAAAATTTAGAGATTTGGTCAAAATTGTTCAAGAAAAATATAGAGATTTGTTCATAACAAATTTTGAGAATACTCTTTGTTTTTAGGGGTTGAGTTTTTTTGTGTGAATTTTTTTCCTTTTTAAAATAAAATACATTTTTTTATAAAGAAAAATGGTCCAAGTTCCTACATCCCTGAGTTGGATAAGAATACTTGGTCTGTTGGAGCTCTTTTATATTGAGTATTAAAACTCAATGTTAAATGCAAGAGATCAAAATCAAGAAGTCAAGTTGCACATGCCAATTCTAGTTCTAATATCACAAAAAATTTCTTCGCCTAGAGGTTTAGTGAAAATGTCCGCTAATTTATCATTGGAGGGAACAAATTTCACAATGACATCTACTTTAAGTACGTGATCACGAATGAAATAATATCTAGCCCCAATATGCTTTGTCCTTGAATGTTGAGCAGGGTTTTTAATTAATCATATAGCACTAACATTATGGGAGCTTGGTCAATATGAATGCCATAGTCATTTAATTGACGCATTGACCACTACATTTAAGCACAACAACTTCTACATGCAACATATTCGACCTCGGCAGTGGATAAAGCAACGGAATTTTGCTTTTTGCTAAACCATGACACCAATGCATGACCAAGAAATTGACAAGTACCACTAGTCGATTTTCGGTCCACTATTCGGCAAAATCCGCATCACTTTATCCAACTAAATCAAAGAAATCACAATTAGGGTAGAATATGCCTAAGGTAGGAGTACCAACTAGGTATCAAAGTACTCTTTTCACGCCACAAAAATGTGATTCCTTAGGACATGCTTGAAATCTAGCACATAAACATACACTGAACAATATATCAGGCCTACTAGCAGTGAGGTAAAGAAGGGATCCGATCATAACTCGATATAGATATTGGTCCACTTTTTTACCTTTTTCATCCAAATCTAACTTCAGAGTTGAGCTCATTGGTGTTGCTATTGCCTTGGAATTTTCCAAGCCAAATTTCTTAAGCAATTCCTTGATGTACTTGGCTTGGTTAATGAAGATTCCTTCCTTGCCTTGCTTGATTTGCAATCCAAGGAAGTAGTTGAGTTCTCTCATCATACTCATTTCGAATTCCCTACTCATAAGATTTGAAAATTCTTTCTAAAGAGATGGATTAGTAGCACCAAACACTATATCATCAACATAAATTTGTGCAATAAGAATGTCATGTCTAGAATGTTTGATAAAAAGTGAGGTGTCAACCTTTCTTCTTGAAAATCCATTTTGCATTAAAAAAGAACTCAATCTCTCATACCAAGCTCTAGGAGCTTGTTTCAATCCATTGATAGCCTTTTTGAGTTTAAAGACATGGTTGGGGAATTTGTTATCCTCAAATCTGGGTGGTTGTTCAACATAAACTTCTTCTTCAATGAGACCATTTAAAAATGCACTTTTTGCATGCATTTGAAAAAAGTTTGAAATCTTTAAATAAAGAAAATGAACATAAGAATCTAATAGCTTCTAGCCTAGCAACAAGAGCAAAGGTTTCCTCATAGTCTATACCTTCTTCTTGATTATAACTTTTAGCTACTAACCTTGCCTTATTTCTTATCACGTTACCTTCCTCATCCTTCTTGTTGCAGTAGACCCACTTGGTACTTATGACTTGATGATCTTGGGGTCTATCCACAAGTTCCAGTACATCACTTCTCTTGAATTGGTTGAGCTCTTCCTCCATTGCCATTATCCAATTTGCATCATTAAGAGCTTCTTTTATGTTTTTGGGTTCTTCAAGAGAGATGAATGCAGCTAAATAACAATATTTGGTTAATGCATGCCCTGTTTTTACACCTTGAGAGGAATCACCAATGATTTGACTTATTAGGTGATCCTTCAAGTATTTCCAATTTCGCGGTAAGTCTTCCTCTTTGGTTATCTACTTTTGGTTCATCCATTGGAGCTTTAAGTGTATCTTTTTCTAACTCCTCGGATGAGTGTATGATGTTCATTGTTTTAATTATTATATAATCATCATTGCAAGGAGTTCTAGAGAGCAAGACATCATATTCATCAAAGACCACATGTATAGACTCTTCTACAACCTTTGTCTTTTTATTATAGACTCTACATGCTTTGCTTGTTAGGGAGTATCCAATGAAAATACCTTCATCAACTCGCAAATCAAATTTACCAAGATTCGTTTTTCCATTATTGTGAAGGAAGCATTTGCACCCGAAAGGTTTAAAATATGCAATGTTTGGTTTTCTACCTTTATAAAGTTCATATAGTGTTTTCTTCAAAATTGATCTTATTAAAGCTTGATTTAAGATGTAGCAAGCGGTATTAACGGCTTTGGCCCAAAATGATTTAGGCAATTTGTTTTTATAAATCATGGTTCTTGCCATTTCTTCAAGTGTTCTATTTTTCCTTTTAACCACTCCATTTTGTTGAGGAGTTCTAGGTGCCAAAAAATTGTGGTCAATTCTAAAGTAATCACTATAATTTTCAAATTCATCATTTTCAAATTCCTTTCCATGATCACTTCTAACCAAAATAATTTTTAAATTGTTCTCATTTTGCACCTTTTTGCAAAAATTTTCAAATTTATCAAATGCTTCACTCTTATAATAAAGGAATAAGACCCAAGTAAAACGGGAGTAATAATCAACAATTACAAGTCCATATCACTTTCCACCAAGGCTCAAATGACGAGTAAGACCAAACAAGTCTATATGTAAAAGTCCAAGATGCCTTGATGTTGAAACTACATTCTTTGGTTCGAATGAAGATTTAGTTTGTTTGCATTATTGACATGCATCTCAAATATGATCTTTTTCAAATTTTAGCTTTGGTAATCCTCTAACAAGATCATTTTTTAAAAGTTTTGAAATCAAATCCATACTAACATGTCCAAATCTTATATGCCAAATCCAATGATCATTTTCATTCAAGACACTAGAACATTTTAGTGAATCTACACAATCAAGATCAATTGTATAAACATTTTCACATCGAAGACCAACAATCAAAATCTCATTTGTTTTAGCATGTTTAACTATGCATCTAGATGATTCAAAGTTCACACAATAACCTTTATCAAATAATTGACTAATGCTTAGCAAATTGTGCTTAGGACCTTCCACAAGTAGGACATCTTCCATGCAAGAAGAAGAGTTAGAAGCAATGTTACCGATACCGATTACTTTTCCTTTCATGTTGTCACCAATAGTGACATTTCCTTTTCTTGGCAGTGGAGAAGTGAACTTAGATTTATCTCCGGTCATGTGCCTTAAGCAACCACTATCCAAGTACCATTTTTGGTTTTTGCTTTAAATTTTCATACACACCTACCACAATTCAAACACTGTTAGGTACCCAAATTTTCTTGGGTCCTTTGTTGTTATCCTTTACATTAGGTGGTTGAGATCTTTTTGGGAACCAAACCATCTTTGTCCATCTCACATTCCTTTTGAAAGGACATTGGTACATGATGTGCCCATGGTCACCACAATAATTGCATATTATAGTGTTTGTTGGAGGTAACGAGGCTTTAACAAAAAGAACATTCAAATTTTTCTTTTGAACATTTCCATTATAGCCTATTCCTTCTTTGTTATAAACCGGTTTTGGAGATGCAAGAATGTTGTCAATTGTTTCTTGTCCTTTGAAAAATTTGCTTGAGATTTTCAAAAGTTCTTCCATTCTTTCTTTTAAATACTCATCTTCCTTCAAAAGTGATTCGTCTTCCTTGCATTTTCCTTTTTCATTTTCCTTTAAAATATGAAGTGTTTCTTTTAAGGATTGCTTCTCATTGGTTAACTTCATGATATCATTGTTTAAAGACTCGTTCTTTTTCTTTAGAAATTCATTTTCAAGTTCAAGCAATAAATGTTGTTTTGAATCTTTTTCCAATCCCGTCTTTTCAAGACCCTTTACAAAAGCATTGTGTCGTTTTTTCAATTTTTATATTTCGCATACAATTCTTGAAAACCAACAAGTTCATCATATGATAGATAAGTTACCTCATCTTCTTCAATGCTATAATCGTCAATAGCCATGACACAAAAGGTAGCTACTTCCTCTTCACTTTCTTCATCGGAATCATCATCGCTATCTCCCCAAGCCGCAAATGCTTTCTTTCGTTCTTCCTTTTTGTCCTTCTTTTTGAACTTGTTGAAGAATTTCTTATTTTTAAGCTTTGGACAATCTCTCTTGAGATGTCTGATTTCTCCACACTCATAGCAAGTTGGTTCATCTTTGGAGTAGGATGACCCCTTTTTAAAGTTTTTTTAAACCTTTTCTTTTCAAGACGTTTGTAAAACCTTTTTGCCAACATAACAACTTCATGATCACTTTTGTCACTTTCATCACTTAGAGATGATTTAAATGCTATGTCTTTACTTTTCTTTTGTTTTTCTTCTTCTTTAAATTCATCCAAGTCAATCTCATGGGTCATGAGATTTCCAATTAGTTGATTAAGTTTATAAGTTGAGAGGTTATAAGCTTCTCGAGTGGCGGTAACTTTGCCTTGCCATGAAATGGGAAGACATCTAAGGATTTTACTAACTTGCTCCTTATTTGAATATATTTTTTTCAGGATTTTGGAGTTTTTTAGTAATATTGGAAAATCTAGTGTACATCTCTTTTATTGATTCCTCTGGTTTCATTTTGAAAAGTTCGTAAGCTCTTACCAACGTGTTTATTTTTTAAGACTTTACTTCATCCGTATCTTCATAGGTGACCTCTAGCTTGTCCCAAATATCTTTGCCGATTGACAACCGAACACATGAGTGAAGACATTTGGAACAATAGCACACAATAGTTGATAATGAGCTTTTGCATCTTTTGCAAGTTTTTCTTTATCATCTTGCATAAGCTCATTTTCCTATTTTTCAATTGTTTTCTCACCTTGTTTCTTTGAAGATACATAATCACCATTTTTTCGTTATAAGCCATAAATCAAAATCAATAGATGTAATGTAAAGTCTCATTCTAAGCTTCCAATATGGGAAATTTTTCCCATCAAAAAGAGGAGGCTTGTTGGTCGATTGACCCTCGGTTAAGATCGGAGTGAAGGTTGACATAGGATCACTCTAAGGTTGTTAAACCTGAAAAAAGATTAGAGTACTAGTTCTTATACCTATTGAAGGTCCAAAGAGTAACCTAAGGGGGAGGGGGTGAATTAGATTCTTTAGTGATAAATGTAAAATTTAAATTTATGAACCAAAACTTTAATTAAAAGCTAAACAATAAATACGAAATGAAAAAGATAAAGACAAAATAAAAGAGATGCACAAAGATTTTTATAGTGGTCCAATTCCAACCCGAAAGCTAGTCCACTTATCAAGTGACTACTCTTAGTCACTTCAGCCTTTAACTAAAGTCGATGATTCTTTTTAAAAACAGGCTCAGGATCCATCCTTTTCAACCAGCCTTTTTGTACGTAAGCTCAAGACCTAACCTTTTACAATCGATCTTTTCTTAACCATAGCCTAAGGATCCAACCTTTGTAATAGAATAAATTAGAATAAAGCAAAATGGAAGAATTAAAGCACTCAAATTCTTCACTCTTTTAAGAGTGAATTAACACTTGATCAAGCTTAGCCAAAGCTAAGGATATGCCAATTATGCTCAATGATCAACAATAAGAGAACAAGTGATACTCAAATAAAAGCTTTAAAACAAAACTTAAAAACAAACCGTTAAGGCGCAAGTATGTAAGAGAACTTTTTATCGAAAAATGCTTAGAGAGCATTGGATGATTTGAACCAAAGCATTCAAGCCTTATTTATAGGCAAATGAGGGCCTCAGAGATGTTTAAATTGTTTTAAAAAAAAATTAAGAAAGAAATTAGCTAATTAATTTGATTGATTGATGGGATTGATTACTAATTTAACTAATTAATTTGATTGATTGAACCATTTTTAAATTAGCTAAAGTTTTTGAATTAATTTGATTGATGGAGTCATTTCTAAATTACCTAAAATTTTTGAATTAATTTCCCACTTTGTTTTGATTTTAAATATTTTATTGAAAAAATCAATCTAAATCAACACCCATTTAATTTTTATCTTAATTGATTTGATCATGTTTTTCAAAATACCAATCTTGAAAAATATTTTAATTGAAAGGCTAGATTGGTTTAAATATTGATTTGAATATTTTTCAAATAAAATTTAAAAATTAATTTTCAAAAAATATTTTAAATATATTTTTATTAGAGCATCACTTATTAATATTGAGACTTGGACTCAATTGATATATTCCTATCCTAAGTCCTAGACAATAAAAATAAGTAACTTTAAGGCACTTGGACTAAGATCACGTTCTCTTCAATTTGGATGAATCTTCTCTTCAACTTTGATCTCTTTTCCTCTTGATTCATCATCTTAGCAAGCTTCATATCAATATGATTAACCTTGATTTTTCTAGCTTTGTTATGAGTCACTTAGAAACAAGATTAGAGCAATTAAAACACTATGACTCTCTAAATGGTTATTATCGTCAAAATTACAATATAAATGGCTTTAGGGTCAATAAAATTAGAATACAGAAGGTTGGTGTCCTGACTGTCGTGGTGCTTAACCAGTTCCCTTTTCTAGTAGCTGGTCATTTGGATTTTTCTTTGGATGCCTAGTTCTCATGACGATGTGGGTCTTTGAAGTAAGATCACGAGGAGGTCCTGTTAGTGGTGTTTTTGTCAAGATAGCTAATTTCTTTTTTGCGTAAAGACTCAACTTCATCATTTCTGACACTGACTTGTGACCACAACCCCTGCAGAGGTCATGCGTGAAGCATAAGAGTTTCTTTTACGCCTGTTTCTTAGATACGAAGACTGTTTGCCAGTGGTCATCAGCAAGATTGCCCATGGCTAACTCTGCTTCCTTAGAGAGAAGAATAATACCTTCTTCTAATTGCTTCTTTAAGAATTTTATGAACATAACACATCTGTGTTTAGAATGTTTACCTGTGATGTGCCATTTGTAGTAATCCTCTGGCAATCTCAACGTGGTTCTAGGGATCCTAGGGGTTCTAGATTCTAGCAGTCAGTCAAATAAAGCATTGGCCACGACCAGCCTGTCTTTGTCCATATCCATCCTACATAAAGAGCTGCCATTAGTTTGGTTGTTACGGGAATCTTGAGGCTTTGCTACCTCAACTATATTAACTTAGAAAGGACTAGGGAAGGGGTCTTTATCAACCCCCCATTTTCCTCTTCCTGGGAAGATTAATTTCCTTGCTTCTATGGCATCCTAAACCACGTTCCTGAAGATGACACAGGTCATAGTTAAATGGGTCAGTGAATCGTGCCATTTACAGTAGAACTTGCACCTTTTAGAATTAGGGTCAAGCTTTCTATGTTTATCCTAATATGTAGTTTATTATTTTCCTCAAGCTAATCAAATATTACATCGGCTCTTGAGAGGTCAAATGAGTACTTTCTCAAGTCTTAGGATTGATAAGACTTGGGCAAGGTTGGGATAGTTGGTCGCTTGAGGCTTTGTCATGCACTGCATAGTGGAAGATTTAGGGGAATGGGGAGGTTCAATAGCCTTCCCTTTAATTTTATTAATTCACTATTAAAACAAAAGGGAAAGAGAGACTTGATTTCTCGCAACCCAAGAAAAGGAGAAACAAGGGCTCAATTTCTCGCAACCCAAGAAAAAGAGAAACAAAAGCTCGATTTCTTGCAGCCCAAGAAAAGGAGAAACAAAAGCTCGATTTCTCACAATCCGAGATTAGGAGAAACAAGGTCTCGATTTCTCACAACCCAATAAAAGAAGAAACAAGGTATTCTTTCAAAATAATTCTAATCTTGGATGATCAAATAACCTTGGTTCCACTTGTATTTATAGAGGATCTAATTAACTCTAAATTAAACTCGAAGAGATAAAGAAAAATACTAAAAGATAAATAAACAACAAAAGATAAATATAAAAACAAAATAAAATCTGAAATATAAATCTAATCCTAGTATAAGTCAAATTCTATCTTCATAGCTATCTTCAACTGTGTGGCCCCTTCACGTCGTGTACCTGCCAGTTGTGACTGGGCTGCATCATCCTCCCCAACCTAGACAGAATTCGCTCTCGAATTCAACCCCATCTTGTTAGCAAGTGAAGATGTCCATGGGAAAATCAATGGCTCCCAATTTGGGGCTTGAACTTTCTCAATGTAGGGGTGCCTTAGGTGGTGCTTGTAACGCTGGGTGGATGGTTGATATTTTTTGTCGAGCTAATGATGGTGGTTGAGGTTGCACCGACGGTCAAGCTAGTGTTGATGGATGCAGTGGAATTGCGGTCATTGGTGGTGGAATTAGGTCTACGATCTCAATATCTTTGATTTTCTCATCATTATAGATGGGCTCATCTAAAATAGGCGGACAAGATAAATCAACATCGGACGCATCATACGCGCTAAATATAGGCTCCGATATTGTTAGTGGTCGAAATGGATTTTGGAAACTCTCCTCCATCTCGTCTTCTGCACCCAGTGTTAATAGGCGTTGGGGCTGAGTTCCTAGTGTAAGATTGAGATATGCTCCCAGTTGAATACAGCAGCGCTCGATTCGTCGGAATCTCTCCTCAAACTTTTCCAATCTCCTATCGGTCTGTCATTGATCATCACGATCATAAATGTTTTTAACGGTGGCAAATCTCTATCGCCCACAGGCCATCTCAGAAACTGTTCTGAGCTCTGGTACCAATTGACGCAATGCATAGTGGAAGATTTAGGGGAATGGGGAGGTTCAATGGCCTTGCCTTTAATTTTATTAATTCGCTAATAAAACAAAAAGGAAAGAGAGGCTCGATTTCTCACAATCCAAGAAAAAGAGAATCAAGGAGTCGATTTCTCACAACCCGAGAAAAGGAGAAACAAAGGCTCGATTCTCACAATCAGGGATTAGGAGAAACAAGGGCTCGATTTCTCACAACCCGATAAAAGGAGAAACAAGGTATTCTTCAAAATAATTCTAAACTTGGATGATCAAATAACCTTGGTTCCTCTTGTATTTATAGAGGAGCTAATTGACTCTAAATCAAACTCTAAGAGACAAAGAAAAATACTAAAAGATAAATAAACAACAAAAAATAAATATGAAATCTGAAATATAAATCTAATCCTAGTATAAGTCAAATTTTATCTTCATAGCTATCTTCAACCGTGTGGCTCCTCCGCGATGTGTACACGCCACCCCCGTCAAATACCCACCAGTTGTGACTGGGCTACATCACTTTGTCTCTATCCTATGCTTGGCTTGAGGACTAGCAAATGTTAGGTATAGGGGTGTTGATACGTCTCACATTTACGCATATTTTATTTGATATTTTAGCTCATTTGCACTTATTTAATTACCGTTATATCCTAACTTTGATAATTTTTTATATTTTATAAGTTCGAAAATTAAAGTTTCATAAATTATAAAATTTTTGTGCGAACAAGACAAAATTTAATACGTGGGCAATTAAATCAAGTCAGTCGGGAATTGAAGCCCGACCTAGACAGGCACCAGACCTGCGCCAAGCCCATCACCTGCGTCCAGACCCTCACCAGACCTGCTAACAACCGTCGTCCTCCTCATGCCCGTCACCAGCCCACATCCAAATAAGGCCCATGCTCAACCCAGCGTCCACCTGCACCAGCCCATCAGCATCAGCCTGCCCCTGTCCAGGCCCACAAGGACCTGTGCTCAAGCCACAAACAGCACAGCGCCGACCCCGCCCAGCATCCAGCCCAATCCATGTCCTCAGGCCCACCTACCACCCGTCAAGCCCAATCCATGTCCAAGGTCAGCTCCGATAGGGCTTTCGTGAGGATCAACAGCAGCGGGCATCAAAATATAAGAGGTAGAAGAAAGATCGCAGCAGGGGGGCTATCGGGTTTTTTAGATTTTAATTCTCTGTTTTGTGATCACCGCTTTGTGATATTAGTCTCTCACTCTCTGTATTTGATTTTACGTTTTCTTTAATTTGGAACGAGTGCAAATTTAGCGTGAAGACCGACATGAGTTCTTTCATCTTCTCCTTCACCGGTTCATCCTTGATGGAGAGCTAGTTTGCTCTCTAAGGTTAGATAAAATCTTAGTCTTTTTATTCTTGTATTACTTTTTAATTTGGGTTAATTTAATTATTTACATAAATTACTTGATTGAGATAAATATTTTAAAGTATCATGTTTTTATCATTCATTCAATTGAGAAGATGATCGAGTTTGTAACATTTGATCGTTGATGTTGAAATTCATAAATAATTCTTTATGCTAGTAGCTTTAGGACTAATTAATCAAACATAGTATTCACCGAATTGTTAATTAGAGTCTATATTCCATATGTTTTGGTTAGATAGGGTCAATACTTGATAATTAACAATACGTTAGAAAGAGCCTATTTTTCTTATGCTTTAGTTAGATAGGATCAATGCGTGAAACTTGCAACATCATCTTTGTAGATTAAAGCTTGTAGCATAAACCACTACCCTGATAATCAATAATCACAATTCAAGAGTTAATGCAAGAATAATTGGCAAATAATGGATTCTAACCCTAAGTTCCAATTCCAAATTCTTTTCTCCTTTCGATTTAGAATTACTTAGTTTAAGTGTTGTTTCTCTAGGTTAACTAACACAAATATCGCAACTTTCCTTTTATCAATTCAAGTCATAGAACAAATTCACGTACTCTTAGTCCCAGTGGTTCGACGCTCTCTAACCCTAGACTTCAATTTAAATGTGTTTAGTGGACAGGGTTTTATATTAAATTTTGATATACGTAAAAAAACACACATCAGGGCTTTGTTCAAGGGAATGCTCAAGCAGGGATCCAATCAGGGCTAAGCCTTCTTGCTCTTCATGCTCAAGAGCACTGAACCTCCTGGTTCCAACCATTTGTGAATGGTCTAAAACTGATCAACGATGGGCTAAAGACGACGAAATCTCATTTAAGACTCCCACTGTGGCCTCCAAAAGGCGTGCTTGCTTTATTTTGTATGCAATTAAGTGTGGTGTGGTCGTTGTAAAATGATAAACAAAACAAACATGCACAACGGACACACCGCGATTAGGGAGTGAGTCTAAATATAAACCATATGTCTTTGACTTCAACCACTCACTGTTTTCGAAGAAAAGGTTGTGGTGTGCTAGTGTATTTGACTTCAATAATAACGTGAGTTCAGCTTATGCTTCAATTAAGAAGACTTTTGTCAAGTATTTCTATGGATTTTTATATGTATGTTGATAGAAAATGAAATGATATGGACCTGACCAAGTGGCAGTTACAGTGATGGAGCAAGGCCTACAAACACCTTTCCTCACACACATAAAAGTAAGGAATTGGGGTGGAGATAAACCCAAGAGCTCGGTAGTTCACTTACAAGCTCGAGTCAATAAGATTTTTAAGCCAAGCACCCTTGACTAATAATAACTCAAATGAGTTAAGGTATGACAAGGTTAAGATGGAGCAAACCGTGCTCAGGTCACTGAATTAGGACCAACGCAATCCACGTCAAGCCTTGGCCTTCAAAGCCCTAAACAATGGCATGAACCTAAGTTTACCAGTTTAATTTTGCAGTGATAGTAGAGTTAATACCAACGTCAAAGTCTTAAACTAAAGCCTGAATTTTCAACTTGTCGAAATTTGGGAACAGATTAAAACTAGAAGTTTGTACCTGAAGCCCGAGAAATTGTATTACTGATGAAGCAAGTACAGTAAGTTCTAGGTTAAGCGAAGCTATGCTAAGTTATTCCTAAGAAAAGAGCACAAGTGTGTTGTAAAGAAAACATGATGAAGTTTTGTATGGGTTGTTGTTTTTTGGATTGACACAGAGTCCTTTAATTGAAAATAACTACTGCTCCTAATTCTGTGACAACTCTTCCCATGTCACACCACTCAGCTTCCTCTTGCACGTGCAGAATATCACTGAACATGTCCATAATTCAGTATTGGACAGAATTCCTTGGTGCACACGTCCATAATCTTAGCGCAAGTCCCTTCTAGAAGTCCCACGTCCCATCGTGTAGCTTAGTGTCCAAGTATCTGAGATTGCCCTCCAAGTAACCATCTCGAGCCTGGAAACCACTTGGCTTGCAGCCTTCTTGGAAGTCCCTTGAACTCGAGCTCCTTTTACCCTTCAACCATCTCGAGTCCTGGAACCCTTATAGGATGATCATTTCTTTAGGATACTAGGCTTGAGATGCAGTTATTTTAGCACATAAAGCCCAAGGTTTTCTGGAGGTGGACCACACGTGTTGAACACGTTGCACTTTATCCAAAACGGCGTTGTCCCAGCCCCTTTCAAAATTAGGGTGTAAACAATAACCTATTTAAACCCTAGAAAAAAATTATAATATTGCAATTCTATTAATAATATATATAATAATAATGTAATAATTGTATCTTAAAAGTTAATGTTTGGATTAACCGTTGCGTCTTATTCTTTTTTTCGATTTAATATGTATAATTATAGTAATATATATTAGGCAATTATTCAAAAAACTCTTCGTCAATAATCTTTATACACTAAATATAATCGGGTTTGGGTTGGGTTTGGGTTAGATTTGGGTGACATCAAATCCAATCCAACCCAAAACATATTTATCGACATCCATATCCAAATCCATTTAAAACCCATTTTTCACATCTAAATCCATCTTAAATGAATAAGATTGGATGAATATACAAAGGATTCGGGTCCAATTGCCCTCCCTACCTAAAACTGTCAAATAATATTCTAATTTACGAGAAGAAAAATTTTCAAACAATTTATCTCAATTTAAATTGTTGGCATGATGTCAGGTAATATTATAACCATCCTATACACATTAGAATATATATCAAATCTCGACTTCAATCATTGTTAGAAATTTAAGAAGCAATGACGCATAGCAAAGACAAATTGCCATGAATTATGAGTTTGGCTTCACATAAATCTTGGAGGAACAAATTTGCGTGTATCGATTTCCTTGACAGACATTGAACAATCTAATTGATTGATTGAAGGTTGTCTTTAATTATTATCCAAGGAACAATATTTAAAAAAAATACAGTCAAAATAGACGTTTAACATAATGTTTCCTTAAATAGTAGTCTAACATTTGATATTAATGTGTTTTAAGTACCTTGTCTTGCCAACGGAAGTCAATAGAATTGTAACCTTGTTAATAAAAACATTTAGGCTCTCTTTGTTTTCGAGGAAAATCACGTTCTTGGAGTTGGCTTTCCCCTTTTCCATTGTTTGACATGCGCTTTCCGACGGAAGAGGTTTTTCGAATGAAAAACTTTTCCTTCAAATGCGGAAAATGACTTCCCTTTTGAAAGGGGGAAAACTCATCATTGCAAGTGATCCGAAAAATTTGAATATGGATCATATGAAAATGAACTTAGTGCTACCTTACATCGCTAGGTAATAATGGGGGATAAAAATTGGATAAAAAATGATCATTCAACTCCAAATCTTGGAGTAATATGATGTGGTTTTATTTGATTTTGTTCTTAACTGGTAGTTTATGTTTGAAATATTTTTACTAATTCACAGTATGGTGAATATTATAATTAGGACATAGTATTTGATATACGCTTTTAAGAAAAATTATCGTTTAAGTACCCTGACGTTTGATCATTTATCACTTAGGTTCATTATCCTTCCAATGCATACAATAAGGTACCTTGAGATTTAAATATTTTATTACTTAGGTACCCTGAAGTTTTAAAATTTTATCAATCCGTTAGTGCCTTTTTTGAAATGTGATATATATTCAATAGAAAAATTTAAAATATAGCATAATTTCGACAACATATAAGTATTCTCATGAGAATTTGATGGGTTTTTTTTGCTAAAACATGCTAATATGATACATGATTTCAGTCATATTTAGGTAGTTTACATGAACATACGATGAACATTTAAACGTAATTTTTTGAAAACATTGACTTAAACTTCAAGGTACCTTTTTGTATATATTGAAATGTTAGTTCTGCTTAAAAAAAAAAAAAAGTATTGAAATGTTAGCATGTATGCCAAATGTTCAAATCTCAAGGCCTTAGTAATAACATCACAACTACATGAAGTTTATATAATTTCATATATATTGTACTGCTACTTATATTATCCTATGACAAAGCATAATATAATTGGTAAAAGGTGATTCCCATAAAATGAACGAGAAATATTACAAGGTCAGACCATGTTTTGTCATTAGAACAAGGAAAATCTCAATGGAAATTGCATTTTTCATGGTGGAAGAGTACTTCCCTTGAATCAAGAGAAGCCCTAATGAGTTTTTTTTTTTTTTTTTTTTTTTTTTTTAATGAGTAGGTATCAGGCAAGATGCTTCAAGGTTTATGCAATGTACATTGAGAAAGAAAGGAAAAAAAAAAAAAAAAAGAAATAGGATAAAGCCAATAGCTATTATTAGAGTATATCTGTATTAGATTACTTTTGTATTGTATTCTATTTGTTATAATTTTATATTGTATTTTCTATTCTTGTTATATATAGTCCTCTATATCCCTTGAGAGGCTACATTTCCCTTCTACGTGATGTTGGTTTTTGGAGATAATGTGCTTTAATTTTGTTATTGCTCTTAAACACCTGTATTCCACATAGAAAATCTAGAGACGAAAGAGCCACTTATACACCCCCATGTCCTTACCCATGGTAAAGTCTTGTGTGCGTTGAGTGGTATAGAGGGGCATAGCATGCACACACCCCGTTACGTCGTGTAAATGAGCTCGAGGTGAGTTTTTATTTTTTGGACTGCGCTCCATGTTCAAGCTCAAGTTGTCTTTCTTTTCCCAACCTCGAGGCTTTGTTCGTTACTCCGACTACAAGCTAAAGCTCAAGCCGCATTAGTTGACTGATTCAACTACCCACTCCGTCATATCTTTTCCTTTCTTGTTTGAGAATTTTCTTACTGCTCCATATCCTCCACGTTCCATAACTTGACATTGGGTTTCTTGTTGATTTTCCGCGTGTAGCACTCATTCTAAGTGGCAGATTTTTGCCCATAAATACAGTGCTTTGGAGCAATGCTCAATACACTTAAAAATCCATAATCTTCATCTTCTTCTCTTCTCTGTTAAGCTCTTATTCTATACTCCGTTAGCTGAGCAAGTTGAAGTGTACTCTAGCCTATCACCCAAAAGTACACTCTTATGTCGGATGTCGTGCTAACCTTGGTAGTCGAAGTGCCTGACGACCCCGTCTCTATCATAGCGGGGGCATAAACAACTTAGGCCGGTGGTGAACTCCATGGTGCGACAACTTCCTTTGGTTCTGTTATGATTCAAGATGATTCTTGGATCATAAACTATGACAGAAGAATTTGGGATGAGAAGAGAAATGAAATCAAGATGAGAATTAGAAGAATATAGATGAGAAGTAGAGAGAATTAGAGTTGAGAGAGAAAAATAGAATCAATATCATTTATCAATGAGGATTATGAGACAGTCATCTACTACTTATACTAACCTGAAGCTAAAGTTAGCTAAGCTAGATACATTGCACATGGACTCCTAAAGCTAACCGACATTAATCATCCTAGTCGCCATTCTTGACCTTCAACTAACATTTGACTCACTTGACTTACACAAGAGGCTAACAAAGCTAATTAAGCTAAGACTAAGGAATTATACTAGTTATTTACAAGCTTATGAATTATTGGTAATTACTTTGTACTTAATTCCATGAGCCCCATTTGTATGAATCATGACAATATTCCCCCCTTTAAATATTCTTGTCCTTAAGAATCTTAATAGAGAAGTTACAGTCTTGAAAAACTCTTGATGTTGATCTTGTCACAAGATGTTAAACGCCTACTGTGGCTAACATTTAATCTTCAACAATTGATGCTGATGTCATGAACACAATATTCCCTGGTCCGTGACAATGCCAAGACCGTGCCCAGGACGCTGCCCAGGCTTGTCATGGTCGCTGCCAGTGCCATGCCCAGCCTTGTCAAGACAATGCCTAGTGCGCTGCCCAGTCCCATGCCCAGCCTTGTCAAGACAATGCCAGAGCCTGTCCCAGCCCGTGGCCAGGGCCGTCCCAGGCCTGCGTCCCCAACGACCCTGTCCTATGCCGCCCTGCAGCCTAGCCCCTACCTAGGACGCTCCTCCCTTACTAGCCGTTTGAAAGATTCTCCTTTTGATATTATTCTAGATTTAATTGTTGTAACTGATAATTCTAGATATTATTAGATATTTTAGTATTTTGTTATATTTCTATAAATAGGCATTTGTAATTCATTTGTACAGAATCAATTGACAAATATATGAAATATCTCTTTCATTCTCTCATCTAATTCTCTATTCTCATCTAATTCTACTTCTCTCTCATCTAACTCTAATTCTTTCTCTCATTTGAACTCTATTTGTCTTTCTTTTCTCACCTAACCTCTCTTTCATTTGGGCCCAAGTCTTGTACTTTGGCCGTCACATCCGCGAGACTGTGACGAATTGGTATCAGCGTAGTTGCGATCAAGGGCCACGTTCTATTCTGCATTGAAGTGAAGGTAATCCCAATTGTTGTAAGAAGTGTTGTGCAAGTTGGAACGATCAAGAAAATTCTCATGATACCCATTTTGTGACCAAAAATGGTATCATAGCATGTTATGAGCAAGAGGGTATAATAAAATTAAAAAAAAATTCAAGAATTCAAGGTTGCCTTGCTGCCGTAGTTGAGTACGCCGTTGCTTCCTCAATGTTCAAAAAAATGGTTCAAGAATTTTGGTGAGATGGCCACGTTATTCGTTAAGGTATCCGAAACCCTTTATCCCATTACCGGTGATGTTATTTGTAGAGTTTTTCTCTCCTTTTGGGTGTATTGCAAAAATAAAGTACGTCTTTGTGACTTCTCTTAGAGTGGAAGTCCATGTGACTTACACCTCGAGAAATGATGCCGAGAGTGCTTGTAGGTGCTTGCACGGAAGGAACATCTACAATTATTGTTGTAAAATGGACATCCAAGTATCCACGCCTCCTAGGAACATTACAACCATAGTTTTCTCTACTTTTGATGTCACAACCGAGAGTAATGCAGCCATAAGGGAAAGGGTAGAGAAGTCGGAAATCTGGACCTGTGATGTGAGTGAGTCCGTAGATTCATTTGCAAGTAAGGAGTTAAAAGCTACATCGAGTCTTTAGCCAAACGTGTTGACCATTACCTTGAAAGCCAAGGAGAAAAGCTTAATCCTCCACAACCTCAATTGCCTTGTCACTTGGTAGAAAAGTCAAGGGTCTTAACCAAAGTGAGGAACCAAGAGAACCGAGACCAGAAGAGTCAAAATTCACTTTGGAACTGCAAGATCTCCAAGATACGGTTTGGGCCAGCCAACGTCAGCAACCGGTTGTGCCCCACGTTGACAAACCACAAGAATTGGGGATTGGTGATGCCCTATCTACGCCGGACAAGCCATTCTTACAAGAACTGCCTGTTGACGTTGAGGATGAACCGGAGGAGTCCCCCTTGGTTGAGGAAGCACATGAGCCATCAATGGGGGTAGCAAAAGTGCTCATGGAACACATGGTACCTGAAGCATCCGAAGGTGACACCCTGTTCCTTGAGTCACCACAACCTAGGGACAAGCCGCAAGTTAAAAGCACCGAAGCCGCTGTCAAGGATCCCTACCTTGAGCTTCCCATGCCAAGGCTTAGGCCAACGGAAGGTAATGACATACGGACAGTAGTACAGTAGCAAGAGACGCAGCGGCAACGTGGTGGGTCGCACATAAAGAAGGGAATCGGGCTGAAAACTAAGAAGAAGAAGGGCGGGTCATGTGAATGCTTTCCAAGAACCGAGATCAGAACTAAATCTTCAAGGGCCCGAGTCATCCATCTTGGCAGCAACAACTCGTTGTTGAGCAAGTAAGGGCATTTAGGGACTTTGGACCAAGGGCCGTGAAAACACCTCTTTGGGAATGTTTCCCAAGAACGGGAATTGGATCCAGAGTCTTCAAGGGGTCGAGACGCTCAACTTGGCTTACGATCCTTGAGGACAAGGATCATCCATTCGACCCGGGAAAAGAGGTAAAGGATATGGGCAATAATAGGGTCACAAAGGGGAGAACAATCAAAAGGGATCCGGGAGCTGAAGGCCGCACCGTCATCGCATCCTTGAGGACAAGGATGAACTTAAGGGGGCGGGAATGTCATGGACACGATATTCCCTGGTCCGTGACAGTGCCAAGACCGTGCCCAGGTCGCTGCCCAGGCTTGTCATGGTCGCTGCCAGTGCCGTGCCTCAGCCTTGTCAGGGTCGCTGCCAGTGCCGTGCCCCAGCTTGTCATGACATTGTCCCAGTGCGCTGCCCAGTCTGTGCCCCAGCCTTGTCATGGCTTTGTCTCAGTCGCTGCGAGTGCCGTGCCCAGCCTTGTCAAGACAATGCCCAGTGCGCTGCCCAGTCCCATGCTCAGCCTTGTCAAAATAATGCCAGAGCCTGTCCCAGCCCGTGTCCAGGGCCGTCCCAGGCCCACGTCCCTAGCGACCCTGTCCTATGCCGCGCTACAGCCTAGCCCGTGCTTAGGATGCTCCTCCCTTACTAGCAGTTGGAAAGATTCTCCTTTTGATATTATTCTAGATTTAACTGTTGTAATTGATAATTCTAGATATTATTAGATATTTTAGTATTTTGTTGTATTTCTATAAATAGGCATTTGTAATTCATTTGTAAAGAATCAATTGACAAATATACGAAATATCTCTTTCATTCTCTCATCTAGTTCTCTATTCTCATCTAATTCTACTTCTCTCTCATCTAACTCTAATTCTTTCTCCCATCTAAACTCTATTTCTCTTTCTTTTCTCACCTAACCTCTTTTTCATTTGGGCCCAAGTCTTGTACTTTGGCCGTCACATCCGTGACGCTGTGACAGCTGACTTCGAAACTTGAAGTTGTTTATTGACTTGCATGTCTATTGCAACAACTTTAGATCTCAATTCTACTCTTATAGCTTCTCCAAAATCCATTTCTAATTGATTTTTTCACACCTACTGCGGCCTTGCTTTTGTTTTATGCAACATGATTTGAGAAAAGCTTGCAAATCTCCTCCCATTTGAGAGGTTTGACTACAAATTTACTACTACTCTTAATCAAGGCGTGAATATGCTTGAGGCTTTGGCGATTTTCACAAGTTTGCATATCATTATCCAAATTCCTCTTTATGTATTTCCAATTTACTATCGCAATAACAGAACTACAGATTCCAAAACCAAATAATGTTTCAGCATATAAGAGTTCCTCTTCATGTCTTTGCATACCGCAACTGTTAGTGTCAGCAAACCACATAACTTCTGATGAAGCCCAACCAATGTAATGCTTCTTTGTGCACAAACTCGGCATATACTTTTGAGCAATTAGAACTTGGGCTTGAAATTTGTGAAAGCTATCCAAGCATGACAAGTTCTCTAGTGCCATAGCAGAACTCCAGTAGAAGTGATTCATATTTGAACTTTTAAGCAAGTCCAACACTCTTGACTTGGCCCATAACACCTACATATCATATTCTTCTCAAAGCCTTCAGCCTCTGCCTCTTTTAGATTCCAACAATCGAGTAAACTTTACAAATTCCACTGGTTTTGATGAACTTTGCTGAGCTGCTGCACAAACGTATCAATTAGGAATGCTCTTAATCTCAAATTTAGCTCCTGATCAAATTCAGCTTGTTGCTTGTTATTGAGTTGTCCAGTAGCTATATTCTCCTCACAATCCTTTTCAAGGTGATCTTGTTGCTTGCAAAATGAGGCTGCTGCTTACCCAGTTTATCTACTTGCAGTTGGAGCAAAAGCTAAAGGAATTCAAGAGGCCTTACATTGGCTTGTACCCTTGAAGGATGCCCTTTGCCCTTTATTTGATTCACACCAACACCTAGCTCCTGATCCAACATCTCTGCTAGTTCGAAAGCCAACAAAATCAGCTTGCATTGACATTTTAGTCCAAACTTGAACTCTTAATTGCCACTGTATACCATCCACTGAACCTTTCTCTCCTTGTTTCTCACTATGGAGCCAGTTTTAAGCTCAATTCTTTCACTCCTTTGGCTCCAAGGATGAGGTTGATCAACCAAAGTGTTTTCCAACATTAATTCTCTACTGAATTCTTCCCTACTGAATTTGACAATTTTCTCCACTATCCTTGGGTCAGGTGGCCTATTGTTAGTGTTCATAGAAGAATAAACACTAACCGCACTCAATGGAGCCCTCCATTTGACCTGATCTAGCCTAATTCTCAGCTGAATTAGAGCATCTCCTTACACTCGAATAAGATCAGACCAATTCTATGTTGAGTTTGCTTGCATTGTTGTAGTATCAACTTTATTTCTTACTGATTTTGTGTCATTGCTCATTGAGTTCCACCTCTTTCTTGCCAATTTTATTGTCCTTTTGATCCATGAGCAAGTCCCAAGTCTATCAATTGACATAAACACTACATTGGGCTGCTTGAACTTCATATTCTTGAACATGAAAAACTTTTCAAGAACCACTTTATTTGACTTAGGAAGAAGAAATGCTGGAGGATTTCCCTTGTAGACCAAGATTGGCTTGATCCATGCTCTTAATTTCTTGCTTGAAATGCACTTCTTGCGGCTTAATTGAAGGACAAAACGAATCTCAGAACTTTGCTGCAATTTGAGCTTTAACCGCAATTTCCTGATGCTCAAAACTTCAACAGACACTTGCACTTTCTCTGCTGCAACAATTGGATGCTCTACCTTCACCATATGCAATTGATCTTGCCTCCTCAAAGGCTTAATCACTTCCTTGAGCTAAATTTCCATATCAACTCTTGATTCCACCACTGCAACATCCAATTGCACCAAAGGATGTTCATGTCCAGCAGGTTGATATATTGCTTCATCAAACTTATCATTATTTTGCAAGACTTGCTACTAAATTGGCATTAATTTGATTGCTGAAAGATACGATGTACTGCTGCTATCTCAATCTTATCTTGAATTTTCAAATCATGTTGCTGCTGCACCAACTCTACCTGATCCACTGAGTGCAATGTTGCATCATCCATTTGATGTGCTACTGCAGCTTCCAGATTCAAGCTGATTCCAGCACTACCAGTCACGTTTTTCTCAAATCCTTGCTCAATTCTCTGCTACGAGTTCTGATTAACTCCCCAAGTAACATTAAGTTCCTCCTTAGCTTGACAATTAGTAGGTCCTGTCACCTCAAGCTCCCCTTCCATATCATTACACATCTTGGGGTAGTTTATGTCTAAAACACAACATTCATCGTATATATTTCTCCTGCATAATGAATAGAAGGCTAAGTCGACACTCCTTCTCTTATAATTGCTAATATCAGCAGTAACCAATAATGAAAGATTACACCACTTTGATACTTTCAAGAGGACCATAAGCCCAAAATACTTGGTAAAGAATATCCTCATCTATATGGTAAAAAGGCTTCAAGACTTCAATCAAAGGTCTAGCACCATTGGAAGGTTTAACTTGAACCGAAGCTGGATTGAACTAATGCAGAATTGCATATTGTGACATTTTGTCAAACTTCTCACAAGATCACATGAGTTAGCTACGAGATCGCACTAAGAGCAAGTTTTGAATTGAATTATTGATCAATTCAATCCAAACTGCATAATTAGCACCAATACAGCTGGATTTACATTATCCTTTATTGAATCAGTGAATGCATCAGCATCCATTTCTGTCTAACACAATTCAACAACTTCAGGAACTGCAAGAACTTTGGGAACTTGGCAGATAAACAAGCAATCTAACACAATTCAGCTCAATTCTGTTGAACTGAGAGTAACTTCAGCTGGAATGAAATACAGAAGCTTGATTCAAGGTTAATTTCAGTGAGTTCAAATATAGATTTAGCTAGATCAATGCAATTTTTAGGTAAATCGATGAGCTTGTACCAGATTTTAAAAGTTCAATGATCACAAGTTCAGGACACAGAACTCAAACAGTCTGAAACCTGGAGTATATGCGATACAAGCAAATGAGATAATATCAATCAAGCTTGATCTAGTGCTAATTCAATCAATTGAATGCAATTCAACTCAATTGGAAGAAAAATCACAAGCTCTGGTACCAGTTGTTATAATTTAATATGATTTTTGGATCATAAACAAGGATAGAAGAATTTAGGATGAGAAGAGAAGTGAAATCAAGATGAGAATTAGAAGAATATAGATGAGAAGTAGAGAGAATTAGAGTTAAGAGAGAGAAATAGAATCAATATCATTTATCAATAAGGATCACAAGAGAGTCATTTACTACTTATACTAACCTCAAGCTAAAGGTAGCTAAGCTAGATACATTGCACAAGGACTCCTAAAGTTAACCGACATTAATCATCCTAGCCGCCATTATGTACCTTCAACTAACATTTGACTCACTTGACTTATACCAGAGGCTAATAAAGCTAAGACTAATGAAGTATACTAGTTATTTACGAGCTTATGAATTAATGGTAATTAATTTGCACTTAATTCCATGAACCCCATTTGTAGAATCGTGACAAGTTCAATCCTTCTTCTCTGACTCTTTTTATTTTAGTTGTTTAATTATCTTGTCTCAAGTCTATTTGCTTTAATATCTTTTATATAAGGTCTTCTATTGAACTTCCTCTCTAAGTCGGTTTAAGTTTTATTTGGGCCCCTTCTTGAGTTTACCTCTAGCATCTCGAGCTTCAAATTATGAATACCCATTTTCCCTATTTTTCTGAACAATGTAAGCATTTTGTTAAACAAAACATGGATAACACTAGTTTTAAAATGCCCAACCTGACGAAAACTAAGGAGAAACTATAAAATGTGGTCTAACAAGATGGAGTTTTTCCCTTAGCAAATTGAGGTGCATTATATACTCTCTTGAATGATAAGGCTCCTCCTACGTCAAATCCAAACTTTGAGAAAGACAATTGAACCTATAGGAGAATTTGTTGCATTATGTGGTGACCCCACTGTATCAGATTTATGGTAAAATGAAAAATGCTAAGCAAATATGGGTGGCCTTGCATAATAAATATAGGATGGATGATAGCGCTGCTAAGAAGTATGTTTGCTTTAAGTGACTATCCTTCACCATGACAATTGATAAATCAGTCCTTGACCAAATTCATGAGTATGAGAACTTGTGAGCCGGCATCCTTAGTTAAGGGATGAAAATGTGTGAGACGTTTCAAGCAAACTGTCTCATTAAGAAACTGCATCCCTCATGGGATAACTATACAGCTCTATTAAAATATAAAAAGGCCATGACTTTGTAAGAGCTAGTTTCCTACACAAGCTTAGAGGACCAAAACTGGAAACAAGCAAAATCAATGTCCTTTGAGCACTCGTCTTTGTATGCTAACTTAGTCGAATCAAAGAGTTCAGAAAAGAGTAGAAGGTAGAAGCTATGGAACACAAAGCCAAAGCAGTTCCATGGGAAAAGGCCCCACAACAACTCTTAAGGAAGCTAGAAACGTGCCAAGGCGATATGTTGGACCTGCAGTAAGATAGGCCATACCTCGAGAGACAGAGAGAAGGGATTTCGACCGGGAAAGCCAAAAGAACACAAAGCCTAGGCTAACCTCACCAAGAGTGGAGATGTCTTTGTGGCCATGATCTCTGTGGTGAATATGGTTGGAAACATGGTCGAGTGGGTTACAGGTACTGGTGCCACGTGGCATATTTGTACCAATAAGGACTTGTTCCGTGAGTATGAGAAAGCCAGTGTGGGGGAGTGTCTATTCTTGGCAAATTCTAGTTCAGTCCTTATACTTGGCAAGGGAAAGGTCCTTATGAAACTCACCTTTGGAAAATATTTGTCTTTGAAAAATGTTTTGCATGCTCCTAACTTGCACATGAATCATGTTTCTGGTGCTTTACTGAACAAAGTTGGTTTCAAACTTACCTGAATCTGATAAGCTTGTTATCACCAAAAACATGAACTTTATGGGATAGGTACTTGGCCTTTGGAACAAAGGTGATTTTGTTCATATTTCATATGATATGGATTTTTGCAAGGGGGTCTCTTTGCACTTTATGTGGAAATTAACATGAATAAAACTCCATCTACTTCTGCTTGTATTGTTGAATCTTTGAATTTGTGGTATGGCAGGCTCGGACATTTTAATTATAATTAGTTAAGAGACTTAAAAAAATGAGCTTTTTCTAACTTTAGTCTAACTCAGCCCTATAAATGTGGAATATGTGTTGAGGCTAAGCATCCTAAAGGCCCTTTAAAAAATCAGAAGAGCAAACGTCTAGCCTACTCGAACTTATGTGTAGTGATTTGCGTGATTTTAAGAACACTGAGTAGAGGTGGTAAGAAGTATCACATTACTTTTTTTGTTGGCCACTGGAGATTCACTAAGGTTTATTTACTAAGCTCGAAAGATGAGGTCCAAGTGATGTTCCTAAAGTATAGAGCAGAAGTTGAACCTCTTAGATTGTAGAATAAAGAGAATTAGGTGTAATAGAGGAGGTGAGTATAATACCACTTTACGTCCAAAAAAAAAAAAAAAAGAGTATAATACCACTTTCCTTAAGAGACATTGTGATGAATATGGCATAATTCATGAGCTTTGAGCTCCTTTTATGCTCCAATGGAATGGTACTGTCGAAAGAAAGAATAGAACCCTTAGAGATATGATGAACAGGCCTTCGGCCGTCTTCTTGTTCCAAATATATATATATATATATATATATATATAATGAACAATATGTTGATTAGCTCAGGCTTACCCTTGAGCTTGTGGGGAGAATATGTTGTGTGCATATCAAGTGCTTAATAGGATTCAACATAAAAGAATAGATAGAACACCTTAGAAATTATGGATGGGCTATGCGCTTAGCCTTTAATACCTCAAAGTGTGTGGGCATCTAGCTAATGTTAGGGTACATAATTTAACTGTGGTTATTGTGTTCATTGGTTATGACATGCATAGTATTGTGCATAGATTCACGCTAATAAATAACCCGAGCCCCGGGCACGGTAAAATCATGGAGTCTTGAGATGTTGAGTTCTTCGAACACGTGTTTCACATGAAAGAATCTATGCATGTGTCATTGCCTATTTCTTTGCTTGATGCATCTACTCCATCATCTAGTCATTCATCCCCTAAACTCGAGGTTTAGTTTCTTAGAAGAAGTAAGAGGGCTTGAACTAAAACTAATTTTGGATCTGACTTCATTACTGCATTCTTGTATGAACACCCTAAATTTTATGAGCATATTGTTAGTGCATTCATATTAGAGGAAGATCACAAGACATATGATGAGGACATGAGATCTATAGATGCTCCACTTTTTAGAGAGGCTATAAATAATGGATTAGACTCAATAATGAGTAATAACACTTGGGTGTTAATGGACATTCCTAAGGGATGCAAGCGCATAGGATGTAAATGGGTGTTATTGAGGGACAATGTATCTATTGATAAATTTAAGATTAAATTAGTGGCTAAAAAGTACAGTTAGGGCATAGATTTCTTCCATACCTACTCATTTGTAACTAATATTGCTACTGCAAGAGCTTGATCGCTCTAGCTTTAGTATATATCCTTGTAGTGCACCAAATCGACATTAAAACTACTTTCTTGAATGGTGACCTTAAGGACGAAATCCACATGGAATAAAATGAGGGGTTTGAGGTTCCTTAAATTGACCGTAAAGTGTGTAAACTTGTGAAGTCCTTGTATGGTCTTAAACAAGCTCTTAACCAATGGCATCAAAATTTTGATTGCACTTTGGTCATTCATGGCTTTGTTGTGCACAGTGGTGATGCATGACTATACTCTAAGCATGAATGATAATGATCGTATGATTATATGCTTATATGTTGATGACATGCTATTTTTTGTAACAAGTGCAAATGTTGTTAATGCTACTAAGTCATTCTTGAGTTCATGTTTTGATATGAAAGGCCTAGGTGAGGCCGATGTAATTCTTGACATAAAAATAATCAGATCACCTGAGGGTTTGACTTTATGTGAATCCGGCTATGTGGACAAAATATTAGGGAATTTTGGTCATTATGATGATACTGCGGCTAGAACTCTGTTTACACCCTAAACTTAAGGGATTTGGGATGACACTGTTTTGAGCAAAGTGCCACGCGCTTGTCACATGAGGCCCACCTCGAGGAAGATAGGGCCTTTAAATGCTAAGATAATGGTAGCCCAGCTACTTGTGGAGTTTAAAGCCTAGACACGGGTATCATCCACTCGAGGCCGAGATGGTTAAGGAGGATAAAGGGAGCTTGAGCTCAAAGGACTTCCTAGGAGGCTGCAAGATAGATGGGTTTCCAAGCACGAGGCAGTTACTTGGACTGCAATTTCATATACATGAACCTCAAGCCTATCCAACAAAAGATGGGGCATCTAAAAGAGACTGCAACTGAAAACATAAATGTGGGCTTCCAGAAAGACGCTCGAGCACACCAAATTAGGGGCATGTCCACTCCCCATTCACACGTTAAAGGAGCCTTGAGGCCAACATGGGAAGAAAATGCCGCCGAATTTGTGAACAATAGCTATTAATAAGAGACACTATATTAGTTGTAAAGTGTCCAACATCACTCACACAAACTTATTCAAGTTTCTTTACAGCATACTTGTGCTTTTTACTTAGGAGTAGCGCAACTTAGCTTTGCTTAGCATAGATCTTGCTATACTTGCTTCATCAGGGTAATACGATTCTTCAGGCTCTAAGTATGAACTCTTCATTTTAATATGTTCCCAAAATCAACAAGTTAAGAATTAACGTCTTAGCTTAAGGTTTTGACGGCCAAGGCTTGACTTTAATTACGTTGGTCTTAACATTACTACCACTGCTTAGCAAATCGGGTGAACTGAGGTTTGCACCATTATTTAAGGGCTTTGATGGTCAAAGCTTGACCTTGATTGAGTTGGTTCTTATCCAATAACCCAAATATGGTTTGCTCTTCTTAAATATTACCAAAATCTAACTCATTGAGTTATTATAAGTCAAAGGTGACAAGCCTACAAATCTGATTGTCTTGGGCTTATAAGTGGACTGATGAGTTCTATAGTTTGTGTCCACTCCTGTTCCTGACTCTTAAGTGTACGAGAAAAGGTGTCTATGGGCCCTGCTCCGTCACTGTAACTACCACTTGAGTGACGTCCATATTCCTTTAATTTTCTGTCATCATATGTATCTAAAAAAATCCAAAAAAAATAAAAGGCTCCTTATTTAGAACATAAGCAGAATCCACGTGTTTAACAACAAAATTTGATAGACCAAAAGCATCACCCCTTTTCTCTGGAAAGGTGAGAGGTTGAGGTCAAAGACGTGCAGTTCAGAATTTAGACTCGCTCCCTAGTCGTGGTGAATACCTTTTGCATGCTTGTTTACATTTGTATTTATGGCAACCACATTCACACATTTAACAAACAAATAAAGCAACATGCCTTTTGGTAACCATAGTGAGAGGCTTAAGATAAGACTTAATTGTCTTTAACCCCATCATGGATTATGAAAACATAATCTCATACCATTCACCAATGGTTGGGGCTAGGAGATCTAGGGCTCTTGAACCTAAGAAACTTGGAGGCCTAGCGTTAATTGTGCCCCCACTTGAGCACCCTCTAGAACAAAGTCTTGTATCGCGAGGGGATAAAACCAATCACAACCGCGACAATGAAACAGAAGGTGATGAAGACATCCTAGAGGACGAGCGTACTGGGCTGGATGGCTATTCCTACAAGAATTTTATGGCCATGCTTAAACATCATATCGAACTTGTTGATCAAGGGATTGAACAGGCAATGAAAAAGGTTTATGAAAAACAATATGCTGAGATAGAATGCACTGTAGTAGTCTAGTGTGAAAACGCTACTGCCATGAGAGCCATAATAATGATGCTGGGACCTCAATAAATGAAAGGCTGCATAGAGAAGCTGACAGAGTCTTAGTTGAGATGAACTCAATCCTATCTTCTACTACTACCCTAATAGCAAAGGATGTGGCAAGATAGATAGTAGTTAAAGTCGCCCCTATCTTAGTTACACAAGCTGAGACTCATAATGGCTTACTCTAAGCCATTAGAGAGGATATTAGGCAACTCGGGCCTATTCCTCCGCCTTCAACTCCAATTGGGTATCCTCATGATGTTCCTTTGAGCTCATGAATGCTAGTTACATAGGATAACAACACAGTCCCTGAGCGAGCAGGAAACCCAACAATGGCTAACCCAGACTTGGAGATTGACCATAGAGTTGAAATTGCGTCCCATAGGGTTGCAGGACCTTTGAACTAGGAATTTTTTTTTTTTGGCTTCAAGGGATCTCAACTCAAATGTGCAAGTAGCGTCCATTCTTGAGACAGGCGGGCATAGTTGCCCATACTCTCCTCATGTTAGAGAGGCTGCATTGAGGCCTACTCAAGGCCTTGGAATAGGTGCACAAGGATAGGTACCTAAATCTGGGGACCATGCCCTTCATACTATACTTCTTTACACTTATAAGACTGCAGGGCAAATTAAACACCCATGTCCTCAAGATCAAAACTTGCAGATTGATCAAGCAAGAATGGCCTAGCAACTTGTCAATGTAGGTGTGCCTTCAGGCATACTAAATACCTAAGGATTTGTTGAAACATACTTCAAGGCCAATCAAATGAATGGCAAGGCCGATCAAGGGGGTTAACCTGTGTATGTGGGGCAACAACCATTCCCACACCTGATTGTAATGAGAGCTTAGGGGCATCCTCCTGATCCCACTCGAGACACTCAACCACTTGGGGGATAATGGCAGGCACATAACCATGTGCCAAACCTACCCTTCCAAGGCCGATTTGCTTCCCTTATCAAGCAGATGTATGAAACAGGCCTCAAGAGGGTCAATAGACCCTTATATAGTAAACCATACCGTAACTAAATTGACAAGGATTATCCTTTTCCTAGAGGATACAAAATCCCCAAGTTTACCCTTTTTCATGAAAAGGAAGTGCCGGATAACCCATATCTGAAGCTTAGGTTGTTCCGTAGTTAACTTACAGGGACTGCCTCTTAATGGTACATTAGCTTATCATCAAATTCCATCTACCGTAGGGATGACATTGCCAGGCAATTCTAGGCCTAGTTGCCAGAGATAGAGCTAGGAACCTCCATGTCTAGCTTGGCTTGAATGAGACAAAAGCCAAGCGAATCCGTGGAAGATTACATCAACCGGCTTAAGAGAGCTAGGTTGAATTGTACAATACCTCTTCCTGAAGTTAAATACTCCAAGTTAGTGAATGGCTTGGATATTGAATTTAAGAAGAATTTTGAAGGGTCAAACTTCATAAACTTCATAACACTCCTATGGCTAGTAAAATGAATTGCAAGATATGAGGCCATTCTGGAAGAAGATGGCCTCAAGAAAAATATTGTGGAACTTACATATATGACTCGATTGACGAGGATGAAGATCCTCCATATAAAATTAACGCTACTAAGTATGTCAAGGGACCTCCGAGGTTTTATAATCCTTTGGTCAAAAAGGATACTCAAAAGGCAAGGGTGAAAAACAACCTATTTCATAGGTTGGTGCTTTAGGGAATATTGAGGTTCCCATCATCAGAGTGGGGGTTCGATGATGGAATATGTTATTGGCACATCACCGAGCTCCATCCCACGAATAAGTGTTCAATTTTCAAAAACTTATTGATTAAACTCCAAAGCAAGCTAGCCATTACACTATCAGAAGCGGACGAGTTAGCTATGGAAATTAGTAGCGATCATGGGTGCATCTTAGGCCTTACAAACACCTACATGGCATTCAACCATTATTGAGGGAAAATTCTAGGAGTAATGAGGAAACTGAAGCTGTTTCCTTTCTATATATTTCCCCCGCTGACCCTCTCTTAGAATTGAATATGCCATTCGAGAAGTCCCACATGTATGGGCCAACGGAGGACTTCCATTTGAATGCTCAGATAAACATATGATGACTGGGCACCAAAGAGGAATCAAAAATACCACCTACTCAATGTGGACACCTATCAGGGACCACGAAGGGCAACAACATTCAGGGGTGCATTTCGGTAATGTCTGGAGAAGGAACCACCTCGAGCAGGAAGATGCTAGTCCCTCTAACCTTAAGAAAACCTAGAAGAGGAGGCAACTATGAAAGAAAGTAGCATAGCAAAGAGCTCTGCTTAACACTTGCTTAACTAGGCTCTTTGAAGAAGAGGACAGAGTCCACAAGGATAGGTGCATTAAGTCCATGGATCTCGAGGATCTAAAAATAGAATCGAGACCTTTAACCACCAATGGCAAAGGTGAGCCATGCAAAAAGCTTAAGAGATGGGCTAGTCCTTCATCTTTTGAGGGCAAAGAATTCAATGGCTCGAAGGATGTCTAATGAAGAGGAGGACTAAAGTCCCCTCAGCATCAATTTAGTAAAACCTTTGAACCATGTTAAGCTAACATGGTCTGAGGTAGAAAATGACTTCCATGAAGAAGACGTCCCCCAAATAATGGAGTAATCTCTAGCCCCGGATGTTGAACCAATGGATCACCCTCAAGATCAGGACATATTAATTGATGGTAGTCCTTAGCCTCAAGATCAGGATATTCCAACAAATGGAAACCCTAAGGAAGAGACAAGCCAAGGGGTCTAGATAAATATTGGATAACTCCCTGAATAAGTTGATATGAGAATTGTCTTGTTCCTTCCCTTGGAGCTCATGGCAACATACGCACAGGAGTGCCTCAAAGGGGATGTAATAGCTGCTAGATTTGATGTCCTAAAAGCCCAATTAGTTAGATTTTAAATATTATATAAATAAAATTATTTTATTTATTTATTGTCTAATTATGTTTCATGAGTCAAACATGCGTGTAATTGTTTTCTAAAGCGTTCTATGAGATGGATGTAGTCCAAGATGGCATGTCAGGTTTAGTTCAAGCGGTAAATGAGATTGAACCATAGATAGACTTAGATCCAACTAATGATATGTCATCACAGTATGTTTGTAGTCGGTGATAAGTTTGGACAACTTATCTGATAAGACTATAGTATGATACTTTTAATGACTTGTCGTGGTCATACGGATAGGAATCCGAGAGTATCATGTTGGTGTTGTCAATAAGATTAGAACACTGAGCAGGACCATCTTAATTAGTTTTTTCTTTAACTCCTATCAAAAATAAATAATTTTGTAAGATAATAACTCTAAATCTGGGAAACAATCTGAACTCGTGGAGGGATTGTTTGTTGCTTTGATGTGCCAAAAGGATTAGCCAAAGTGCGTGGACCTGAATCTTATATATGTCGGGTAACGGCGTGAAGTGTGGCCGGAAAAGTTGTTTTATGTGGAATCTATAGTCCCCAACAAAATGAAGATATCCCCGTAGTAGATTTGCAAATATACAAAAAAAATCTAGAATCTTTGGCCGAAGTATTCCACATATTTGACATTTGAAATTCATACGAAAATTGTTTCTGTACCACTGAATTCTTCAAAAAGGGCAAGTCGTGAGCTATGGCGAGAGATGTGAGAAAAGTAACGATAGTAGGTAAAGTTACTCTTACTCACAGATATCTAATAGAGGGGTTAATTGTCACAATAATAGTAATTTGGGAAATTCTAGAGTAAATATATTTAATTCTAGAGCGTAGTAAAACTTATTTAGTAGAATTAAGTTTTACTAAATACTAATCAATTGTTTTCATGGGATGCTAATCAAATTTGACCCATTTCGAGCTAGAGGTATATTGTCCCGAATGCCCTTCGCAAGCCTCAATTGAAGCAATGTTTGAAAATATTTAATTCATGGAATAATTTATTTATTTATGAGATAAATAAATTTTTAAGCTAAAAGAATATTCATAAGATGAACATATAATACATATATTATATCGCGTTTTAAACAAAAATTAAAAAAAGGGAAAGGCAGCAAAAACTTGGGAGCTGGGGTCGTGCGCGTGACCTGCACATGCCCAAACCCCTCAAACAAAAAAAAAAAGAAAGAAAAGCCTACATCAGCAGGGTGTCACCCTCCGCCTACCTTAGTAGAATTTTTACTTAAGTAGGCTTTGTCTTAGGGACGCTCTAGAAAGGCCTAGGACGTGTTAGAACCTTCCGGAGCATTCACGTGTATAATTTTGGGTTTAAGTTCATGTATGTATGAAGAGACATGTCCCTTGGTGCTAAAGGATGTGTCCCTTGGACCCTCACACGGTTCATTATACACGGTCCTCATGGGAAGGACATGTCCCTTCCATATAGGAGTAGAATTCATGTAAGTGCAAGCACATAGGTACGGTTGGCATATAGAGGCACGTCCCTATGGATAGAGGCATGTCCCTAGCACGACACACGGTTTATGTGGATGCATGTATATACTTAGAGTTGTGTCTTTTTGTGAAGAGTTGTATTCTTTCATTGTAAATACGCTTGAGTATAAATACAGATGGCAAGGCATTTGCCAAGGGTGATCAAACCCATTCATCCAAACTTTCTCTCTAATTGTTCTAAGTACCAAACGTGCCAAAATACTTGTGTGTTCATAATTTTCCTCTACTCTTACATAATTCCTTTCGTTGCCTTAATATTCACATAAAGTGTGTCTTGTGCGTGGGGGTTGCCTGACTTAGCGAGGGACTTTAGGAGTGAAGTTAAGTGGCACACGGGCCTTGACAAGGGTGTCAAGTGTCATCCCGTGACAAGTGGTATCTGAGCGAGTTACGAATATGGCTGGGAGTATTGTTATGGAAGAAGGGAACGTTAGTACATCACAAGCCTTGGAAGAACAATCGAGAGGAAGACCTGAGACATGTGTAAAGAAGTCAAGCAAGGCCAAGGACCCCCCCATACCATGGGATGCTCTTGGGAGTCCTGATGCACGTGTGGCTTGGTTAGAGTTGGCAATGAGGGATGTCCATAATCACTTTGACACCGTTGATGCCTTGGGTGAAAGTGTCATCGGGATGGAGGGCAATGTGCTCAGTGTGCTGAACTTTGTCAAGGCTGCTATGGAGGAGAAACTTAATTGACTAAGGGGTGCGGTGTTCCAATTCAGGAAGGAGTTTGACATCGTCAAGGCAGATTGAGTGCTTTGCAAAACTGCCATTGCGAGTGGAGTTGGCACCGGGGGTGTGTCACGCGTCAGAGTACCAGATCTGCCTATATATGGTGGAAAACGTAATGGCAAGGAGGTTGAGAACTTCCTATGGAGTCTTGAGAGGTACTTCGAGCCATTGCACATTCGTGATGAGGCTTCCAAGATCAACACGGCTACCCTATACTTAAGGGATGATGCCGGGATATGGTGGAGGAGGTGCCATGGTGACATAGCCAAGGGGCTTTGCACTATGGATACGTGGGAGGACTTCGTTGAGGAGTTCAAGAGGCAATTCTTTCCTAAGAATGCCGAAGGGTTGCCAAGAAGAGACTTAGGGGGCTGAAGCATACGGGGTCCATCCAGGACTACGTCATGGAGTACCAATTCCTCATGTTAGAAGTTCCAGACGTGCCAGAGACAATCCGCCTACTTTATTTCATGGATGGCCTACAACCGTGGGTCGAATTGGAATTGAGAAGGTGGAGTGTTCAAGATCTAGCTAGTGCTATTGCCGAAGCCGAAAACTTAGTGGAGTTCCAAGATTACACTAAGCAGAAGGAGAGAAGAGATGACAAGGATAAAAGTGGGGGAGACAAACCTCACAAACCTCCTACATTCAAGGGGGAAGAGAAATCGCACGAAGACAAGCAAGATCAAGAGAAGCGACGGGGATGCTTCTTGTGTGATGGGCCACACTATGCCCGTGAGTGCCCTCTGTGGAAGACACTAAACGCAATTATGGCAGCACAAGAGCAAGCACTGGAACCGCAACCAGAAGTGGAAGGAGCTTGTATTAGATCAATGCCTTTCCTGGGGGGCTATGTCCTAGGTGGTGCCCGGTGCTTTAGGGAGCAAAGCCCATGTTGGGCCTGATGGGCACTGTGTGCAGGTCCTAGGCCTGACACAGCAGGAGATACGCAGTGCACTAAAAGCAACAGGAGCGGAGCACGGTTTACTACGCAGGTGCAGACGCAGGCCCATGTCATGACATAGCTGTTGGGTGCTACGCCGGTGCAGGCGCAAGCCCCGGGCACTACGCACATCCAGGCGCAGGCCCTGGGTGCTGCATGTGTCCAGACGCAGGCCCTGGTCACACAGGGACGGGCCCAGGTCCTAGGGAACTACAGAGGCAGAGGGCATGTCAGGAATGATGTGCCAGGGGCTGTGCAGGGCTATGCGTGGGTCCAAACAATGAGGGGCGTGGCTAGGCATGACCACAGGACCAAGGCGAAGGGAGGCACGGAGGTTTGGAAGGGTGCCCAGGTCATGGGGGCCAAGGCGCATGGAGGTGTGGAGGTCCGGGGGAGTATACATGGGTTTGCCATGGGAGCGCGTGGGGCGCAGGCCTTGGGGGCCCATGGGGCTGAAGCGCAAGGATGTGCGGAGGCTCAACAAGGTACACAACGAGGGGTGCAAGGGTTGGCTGTGCTGGCGCATGGTCCGCAAGCCACAGAGATCCACGGGACTAGAACACTGGGGTGTGCCCAGGTCCGGAGGGGTGCTGCGCTGGTCCAGGCATAGACCCATGTCGTGACACAGGCACAAGATGCTGCGCTGGTTCAGGCGCCAGCCCCGGGCACTGCGCAGCCCCAGGCCAAGAGGACTTCAGCATCGGAGGTGCACTCGAGGTGGGGACTGATGTTTGTCAACGCAAGAGTGAACGGGGCTGAGATAAAGGCGCTTCTTGTCATGAGTGCCACACATAATTCTATGTTGAAGGAGGAAACAACACGGCTGGGGCTGAGCTATGCCCAAGTGGTGGGTTGGATGAAGGCCATAAATTCTTCATCCAAGCCCATCAATGGGATCGCACACGGGGTGCCAATACAACTGGGAGATTGGCATGGTACTTTAGACTTGACAGTGATCACGATGGATGACTTTAAAATGGTATTGGGGATGGACTTTTTTAATGCCGTGGGTCCTCCAACATTTCTAAGGGTTGACGTGATACAAATTTCACAAGGCCAATGGATTTATGCAGTACCTTTACTTCGGGAACAAGTACGGGTCAAGCAAGTCTCAACCATGCAACTTGAGGGTATGCCCAAAGAATGGAGAGAGCACTTCAAGCTGACAAGGGTGTGACACTGCCAGGACAATCGGGATCCAGGATCGTGGGCTAGGCCTTGGTAGCGCACGGGGTGTGCAAGGCTGGGCTCGGGTTGCGCTAGAGTGTGCACCACTTGCAATGGGGTGTGCAAGGCTTAGGGATGGATGCGCATGGGTTGCGCACTGATTATGCCTTGATGTGTGTGGGCTGCGCATGAGTGCGTGTGACTTGAGCTTTGATGCACATGGCTTGCGTTTAAGTGTGCAAGGCTTGGGCATGGATTTGCTTGAGATGCGCATGGCTGCGCATGACTCTATGGTGCAAAACGTGTTGCAGTTTGGACCAGACAATAGGCTTGTGACAGATTGGGGGCTGTCATAGACCGTGTAAAACAGTGTTGTTGGATGGGAAAGCTTGAGCCGTGACCTGCTGTGGGGCTGTCATGACTCAGAGTGGGCTAGACATTCAGGAACCGGGACAAGGACATTGAAACAGAATGCATGACATGAACCACGGATGCTAGAACCTCTACGGAGCTGGGACAAACCGAACTTGGGGCACTCGGAGAGTGCCAACATATGCAACAGAATGACTAAGTGCATGGAGTACTTAGTCCATTGGAAGGGACTTCTAGAAATTGAAGTTTTGGGAGAATTGGGGACATTCAAAGCTGCTTGGCATTGATGAGGGCATCCATGGCTTAGGTGGGGGAGACTGTCACCCTCCGCCTACCTTAGTAGAATTTTTACTTAAGTAAGCTTTATCTTAGGGATGCTCTTAAAAGGCCTAGGACATGTTAAAACCTTCTGGAGCATTCACATGTGTAATTTTGGGTTTAAGTTCATGTATGTATGAAGAGACATGTCCCTTGGTGCTAAAGGACGTGTCCCTTGGACCCTCACATGGTTCATTATACACGGTCCTCATGGGGACGACATGTCCCTTCCATATAGGAGTACAATTCATGTAAGTGCATGCACATAGGCACGGCTGGCATATAGAGGCGTGTCCCTAGCATGACACATGGTTTATGTGGATGCATGTATATACTCAGAGTTGTGTCTTTTTGTGAAAAGTTGTATTCTTTCAATGTAAATGTGCTTGAGTATAAATAATGATGGCAAGGCATTTGCCAAAGGTGATCAAACCCATTCATCCAAACTCTCTCTCTAATTGTTTTAAGTACCAAACGTGCTAAAATACTTGTGTGTTCATAATTTTTTTCTACTTTTCCATAATTCCTTTCGTTGCCTTAATATTCACATAAAGTGTGTCTTGTGCGTGGGCGCTGCTTGACTTAGCGAGGGACTTTCGAAGTGAAGTTAAGTGGCACACGAGCCTTGACAAGGGTGTCAAGAGTCATCCCGTGACAAGGGGCTATATTTATGTTATATATGCACATTATTCGGCTGAAGGGTCTTTTGTTAATATATATAAAATACAATATTTTATCAAGAGAGTTTTTACGGGTTTTGGAACCTAGTTTTCTTCCACGACAAAAAATCCTAAAATTGTTTTAGGGGTTTTTTAAAATTATTGTTGAGCATAATTTTCTGAAAAAACTATTTTTCAAAAAGATTTAAAGAAAAATTTTGTTCCGAAATTTTTCCTAAGCTAAATATTTTTCGGAGCCCACTCCCGGTGCTAGAAGAGGTATTGCGAAGAAGGCCTTGAGATGTGGAGAATTCTTCTTCTAAATATCAAATCTTCAAGTCGAAGTTGAGATTCATACTACATGTATGTCTCAATTAAATACTTAATATTTAATTTGTTTTCTTTTATTTTGTTTATTCTACATGCTTTGTTTATACTTGTTTTATTCGATATTTTTTAATTGTCATATTATGAACCTATTAGAGCATGATCTTGACCTAATTACATAGTTTAATTAGATCAGAGTTTTAGATTTAAAATTAAGAATTTTAATTTGGTATTCTGCTGCGCCCGCTCTAGTCAATTCAGGGATAAAAATATTTTTGAAATATATTCCCAACAATAGCATCGAATGAAGCTCTAGGTATTCATGATCCCTTGTCTTTTAATGTTAGAACCCCAACATCCAAGTCCGGTGATGACACTCTTGACATAACAAAGATGATGTTTGATGGGCCTAATACCACCAATTTATTCCTCAAGGCTCTATACATCAAGGCCAAATTTGATGGCATTCTGGTGAATTGACTTTTGGTGGATAATGGCACAGCCATCAATGTCTTGCCTTCATATATGTTAGGGGTCATTGGTAAATCTTAAGATGTCTTGATAACTTCATATGTGGTAATCTGTGGCTTTTCAGGGTCCACCACTAAGTTTAAAGGGGTCATCCCGATTGAGTTAACTATTGGCAACTTGAGCAACCTAACAGCTTTCTTTATAGTAGATACTACCTTGAGATATAGTTCTTTGCTTTGGAGAGGCTGGCTACATGCCAATTACTGTATCCCTTATTCACTTCACCAGTTGTTAATCTTCTAAAGCCATGACAAGTATGAGGTAGTTATGGTAGATAATAGGCAATTCATGGCTTGTTGTAATTATGTTAAAGAAAAGTTCTACGAAGATAGTGTGGGACCACTAGATGTGAAGAGGACACTCCTCAAACTGCCCAACAAAAGAAGCGGATTACAATCCTTGACAACCCGCTCACTGAAGTTGAGGTTAATCAAGTTGATGTGAAGTAAGAGGAGCCTGACTTCTCGTAATGCATGACAGCGCTTCTTGATGAAGGGGACCTTTAGGGTAGTCTAGAAGCCTTATGCAGGGGAGCCAAGACCTCCCATTAAAGGCTCAAAGGGCAGTCTCGTCTGCCGTTACAAAGCTACTAGCTTGGCATGCTGAGGATCAACTGTGGGCTGAGTATCCATTTGTTTCTAAAAATGGCCTCAAGATCCAAGTGATGCAAGAAAAAGAGTTGTATTTATATGACTTAAGAGCAGCGCCAGCTACGATGGAGGATTTAATGGCTGAAGTTCAAGGCCCCCTCCTCGAGTTAACGTGGACTCAACAAAAGACATAAGACCTACATATCTGAGTGCTCTGCTTTGTGAAGAGCAGAGGAAGCAGTATATGACCTTGCTTCTTGAGTCAAGGACTGCTTTACTTTGGACCATCCTGAGATGCCCGGCTTATACAGAAAATTGGATAAGCATAGGCTTCCTATCAAGTCAAGCTCGAGGCCTATAATCTAGGCTAGAAGAAGAATGTCCTAACAGGTGATAAACTTTGTCAAATGAAGAAATTGAGAGATGCTTAAGGGTCAAATTCATCGGAGCTGCCAGGTGCGTTGAGTGGTTGATAATTATTGTTCCTGTTATCAAAAAGAATGGCAAAATTAGAGTATATATTGATTTCACCCTTGAGGCATTATGTCTTATACTTTATGGATGACTACTATGGGAACTACCAAATTATGATTGCTTCGGAGGATATCCCCAAGATAGCGTTGAGATGCCCTAAGTCAATAGGGACCTTCGAGTGGGTGGCTATGCCATTTGGTTTAAAGAATGCTGGTAGCCCCACCATAGACCCATGAACAAAATCTTTCTTAACCTCATTGGCAAGACCATGGAAGTGTACATAGATGACATCATGGTCAAGTCAAAGTCCCAAGTCAAGAACTTAGAGGACTTGAGAGGGGCATTCATTTGAATGAGTAACCACAACCTCAAGATGAACCCACTAAAATGTGCCTTTGGCGTACGCGTTGGAAACTTCCTTGGTTTCTTGGTACACTAAAGAGGGATTAGGGTTGGTATAAACAAAACTAAGGCCATTTAAGGGGCTAAGCCTCCTTCAAATAAAAAGGAGCTTCAGCACTTCTGAGGGTAGGTTAACTTCCTAAGAAATTTTATTTCAAATGTCGTAGGGAAGACCAAAGTCTTCTCTTAACTACTGTGACTCATGTCCATGGCATTTACCATATACATGGTTGCTCAGACAGATATCCTTAGATACATGCAAGATAGACCTCTAATGAGAGTGAGATTAAACAACTGGAGTATTGGTTTACATCAGTTTAATTAATATATGTGTCATAAAAGTAAGTAAAAGGCCATGCTTTAACAAACCTTTTAGCTAGCCATCCAAACATTCAAACTAAAATGGATTATGAACTAGATCAGCTCCTGGTAATAGACATGGTCCCTTTGAAGCTATATTTTGATGGATCAAGGACCAATTCAAGTGCCGGAGTTGGGATTGTAATCAAATCCCCTATAAGGATTGTTACCAAGTTAGTTGTAATTTTGGTTGGCAAGTGTTCCCACAATATAGCAGTGTACGAGGCATTAATTATAGGTCTACAAACTCTTCTTGAAATGCAATCCCCCAATGTGATCATAAGAGGGGATTTGATCATTTGCGAAGTAAAAGTGGAGTTTCAGCGTTCAAGTGATACCTTAAATAAATATATCTCAATAGTGCAAGGATTGTTGAGCAAGTTTGATGGTGTCCAATTTGAACACATACCTTGAGAGCAGAATAAGGTGGCCAATGATTTGGACCATCTAGCCTCAAGGTATAAGTTACCCATGACATGAAGTGAAGAAACCATGGTGATTAAGACTAAAGTTTTAGACTATGACTTCGAATTCCCTAAGTCCTTTAGTTTTGAGAGCCAAGTAATTGCAAGTGACCACTTGGAATTCTTTAAGGCACATCAGTCTATCATAAGTCAATGTGAGGATTGGAGGAATCCCTTAATGGATTCCCTTGTGACTATGTCGAAGATAGAAAGATGAAAATGAGAGCTCATAAATTCTATCTTAATGATGAATCTGGAGAACTATACAAAAGGGATGCTAGTGGAGCACTTCTTAAGTTTTTGAACTTAGATGAATCAATTCTAGTGATAGCTAAAGCCCACGGGGGTATCTGTGGATCCTAATTAGCTAGTAATAGGATGCACTGGCTCATCAGATATTATGGCTATCAATGATGGATGATTGTATCAAGTATGCTCAAGGATGCAGAGCATGCCAAAAGGCATGGTCATGTACCAAGGGTCACAGCTGTTGAAATACATGTTATTGTTAAGCCATAGCCCTTTCAAGGATGGGCAATGGATATCATAGGGGAAATCAACCCTCCTTTTAGCAAGCAGCATTCTTACACTCTTGTGGCCACAGATTATTTCACAAAATGGGTCAAGGCTAAGCCATATGGGAACATTAATCAACAAGATATGAGTGATTTTAACAAAGAATATACTCTATATAGATTTGGAATCTTAGAAACCATAATTGCCGACCAAGCTAAGCTGTTCAATGGAGCTAAGGTTAAAGAGTTTACTAAGAGATTCAACATTGAAATCTTAAACTCAACCTCTTATTATGCTCAAGCTATTAGCCAAGTAGAATCTACCAATAATATTCTAAAGGCCAATATTAAGAATATGGTTGAGGATAATCCCATTAAGTGGCATGAGTTACTACTTAATGCCTTTTGGGGTCGTAGAATGTTCAAATGTGATGCAACTAGGATAATCCCCTTCAATTTAACATATGGCCTTAATGTTGTACTTCCAATGGAATTCACCGTTCAGTCTATTAGATTAGCTCATCAAGGGAAGCTTTCTAAAAAGCAACTTCGACCAAGTTAGACTTGATGCCCTTCATAAATTAGGAAAAGCAAAAGAAGAGGATAGCCAAAGCCTCTAATAAGAAGGTAAAACCTAGGTCATTTGATTTTGAAGACTTAGTTTGGAAAGTGGCATTGTCCATTGGCCAGAAAGATCGTGTCTTTGGGAAATGGTCTCCTAAATTGGGAGGGCCCATTCAGAGTCTTTGAGATATTTGGAGGAAATGCTTACTTACTCTGAAGGGGGAAGGCTGCGTACATCTAACACCACCGTCCCTCCCCCCCCCCCCCCCCCCCCCCCCCCCCCGACCTTGCTTAAGCGGGAGCCCTTGGAGGCACTGGGTTTGCTGTTGTTGTTGTTGTTGTTGCTTACTTACTCTAGGACATAGATGGGGGAACTCACCCAAAGGCCAATAATGGATGGTCACTTAAGAAATATATGCCTTCAATTTTGGATTCCAAAAATGAAGTTCTTAAATTTAGATTCCCTGAATTATAGACCCAGTTTCAATATTAGTGTCTTACAGATTAACTCAATGATCCTTAATTAAGACAAATAAACAAAAGGAACTACCAACTGAGTGACATATTCAACAAAATGCATATTTCTTTAAGAATTTCAAAGGAGTACATGGCTAGTCAAAAACAATACAAGGTACTTCTACGGCAAAAAAAATTCTATACAACATTAGAGGAGTTAAGTCCTAGTCCTAACTAAGAACTTGTTTGTGGATTCCATTGTGGGTGGTAAGTGGTTGGTAGCCTCATTCTATTGTTGGTCATGAAGCTGGCCTCTCCTCGGAAAGGCTCCAAAAACTCTTGTTGTTGCCTACTTAGGTTCTGTTGTTTTGAAGTTTAAGGAATTCCTAAGAACTGTAAAGAAAATAGAGTCACGTTAGTATTCTTTTAAGGTCCTAAAGTACTCCAAAATTTGGGGAAAAGACTTCCTTACCTCATTAGAGAGATTCTTGATGGATCATTAAATTCAGACTTCGATGCTTGTAGGCCTGTGAATAAATACGCGATGTTACTCAATGCCAGCATTAGATTTCTTAATGAAACTTTTTGAGGTTTAAAAAGTGAGGTATATGGTCAGGCTGACAGATATCCTAGATTGTGAGGAGGGTTGCTTTTTTATGCGTTACAAAACATTGTGGTATAGACCTGCTCTACAAAGCTAACTTGCTGTGCATTAACATGTCAGGGAAAATGTTCACTTCAATAAGTGAGCAAAGACATGGTTTGCCTTGGAGAGCGTTAGAAGGTTGTGCGCCCAATTCATCCACCATGAAATGATGTCCACCCAATTCATTTGGAGGAAGATCTTTGCTGGTGTGTGGTTTTTCGAGGAAACCTGTAAATACAGACAATGGAAGCCAAAACCTGTCAAGAGGGTTGACCTAAGGGTACACAATTTTTTGGTTTCAGGCATCCAAGGAAGGTTTCCCTCAAATGTTCTGAGGTTAGTGCAGGTGTGGAGCCTGTCTGAGACAATTGACACAATGATTGAACCAGACATTCCAACTGCTCAATAGGGCTATTCGCCTCAGGGATGCGGGTAGAGACATCGTAAGAGATTTGAGCCATTTCTTAGTGGTTGTGAAGAATCTTGAGGTGGAAGGAGCAAATTAGCAACGAAGATTGAAGAAATCAAAAGTACAAGGCAAGTGTTTTTGAGCGCTTGATCGCAATAAAGAGAGAGCATAGAGAAAAAGTGAAGTTTCAAAGCCCTAACTGTTATACTTATAGACAAGCGGGAATGAAGGAAGGTAAAACGTCAAACAGTGTTCTCTCGAGCTCTCTGTAGCCGTTGGAGGTCAAATCAAGCAAATTTTTCACCTATTCTAAATCTGATATTTCCAACGACTAAAAGGGGGCATTTGTTTACACCCCCAAAACTCGAGGGAGTTGGAACGATGCCGTTTTGAGTAGAGTGCCACGCTCTTGTCACATGAGGCCCTCCTCAAGAATGGTAAGGCATTTAGATGGGAAGATAATGGCATCTCAATCACAACAGGTTGAGGGGTTTAAAACCCTAATAAAAGTGTCAGCCACTCAAGGCTTGAGATGGTTGAGGGGGTAAAAGGATCTCGAGCTCAAGGAACTTCCTAGAAGGCTGCAAGATAGGTGGTTTCCAAGCTCGAGGTAGTTACTTGAAGGCCAATTTAAGATACATTGAGTCTCAAGCCTATCCAACAAAACCTGGGGCATCTAGAAGGGACTGCAGCTGAAAAATCAAACGTGGGCTTCCAAAAAAAGGCTTAAATGAACTGAATCAGGGGCACATCCACTACCCATTGACGCTCAAAGAACCTTGAGGTCAACGTGGAAAGCATATGCTGTGGGATTTGGAAGTCGTAGTTATTTCCTTTTTCTACAAATAAGAGACACTATTGTAGTTGTAAAGTATCCAACACCACTCATACAAACTTCTTCAAATTTCTTTACAGCGCACTTGTGCTTTTTACCTAGGAGTAGTGTAACTTAACTTAACTTACCTTAGCATAGATCTTGTTATACTTGCTTCATGAGAGTAATACAGTACTTTGGGCTTAAGGTATTAACTCTTCATTTCAATCGGTTCCCAAAACCGACAAGTTACGAATTAAGGCTTTAGTTTAAGGCTTTGATGGCCAAGGCTTGACCTTGATTGCATTGGTCCTAACACTAATGTAACTGCTTGGTAAGTCAGGTGAACTTATATTTTCACAATTGTTTAAGGGCTTTGACGGCAAAGAATTAACCTTGATTGCTTTGGTCCTCATCCAGTGACCTAGATATAGCTTGCTTCGCCTAAATCTTTTCAGACCCTTCCGGTTATTATAAGTCAAAGGTGCCAGGCCTAAAAATCTGATTGACTCAAGCTTATGAGTGGATTGCTGAGCTCTTGAGGTTGTCTCTACCCCAATTCTTGAATTTTAAGTGTACGAGAAAAGGTGTCTGCGGGCTCTACTTTGTCACTGTAACTGCCACTTGAGTTAGGTCCCTATTCTTTTAATTTTCTATCATCATACATCTCATAAAAATAAAAAAAATATATAAATGTTTCCTTAATTGGAGCATAAGTAGAATCCACTTGTTCAACAAATGAAGTTGGCTACACCAAAAACATCACCTTTGTTTGGGAAAGGTGAGTGATTGAGATCAAAAGTGATTGAGATCAAAGGCATGTGGTCCGAAATATAGACTTGCTCCCTAGTTGCGATGAGTCCCTTTTGCATATGTGTTTACATTTGTGTTTATGGTGGCCACATTCGCACAATTAACAAACAAATAAAGCAAACAAATTCCATACGACTCGAACGTTTTCTTGACAAGGAACATAGGTGATAGTGTGTGATGGGCCGAATACGCTAAGATTATTGAATAGTGTAATGTTTGTAATGAACTACACTCATCCTGGCATTTTTTATGTCGTTAGAGCTAGCCATTATACCCATTGTCCAAGTGATGAGTACTGGGTTGCTCTAATTAGATTGTCGAGGTACCTTATGGGTACTATCGACTTGGATACTATGATGCCAATTGGGTATTTAACAATGATGGAATTAACCCTACTAGTGGCTGTGTTTTCAAGCTTGCTAATTGCATCGTGTCCTTGGAATCTTGTAAATAGTGCTGCATTACTAAATCCACGATGGAATATGAGTTTATTTCTCCAGAGGTGGCGGGTTTTGAAGTTGAATGGCTAAGGAATGTGCTAGGAAACATTCCATTATGGAGGAATCCCACACCATCAGTCTCAGTGCACTGTAACTCACATGCATCATTGGAGTGGCCTAGAGTGATGTGTATAATGTAAAGCACGGGCATATTGATTGGAGGCATTGTGCAGTAAGGCACGTGAATATTGTGATCTCGCTCAAGATTGTGAGAAGTGAGAATAATTTGGGAAAGCACCTTACTAAAGACCTTTCTAAGGAGGCGATGTGTGATACAGTAGAGGAAATGGGGTTACTAGGCCATACTAGTCATCATGCATTCCAACGTTAAGCAACCCACTCCCACCTTAAGCAACCAAGATCTCCTCATTAGCCAACCAATGGCCTTACTAGGAATCATTCAATCCAGCTAGCCATCATTTGGTCTTACTAGGCAATGGCCTACTAGCCATCTTCAGATCTTGCTAGCCAATGATCCTACCCAACCACTTATCTTACTAGGCCAACTCTTCATACTAATCATTCAAGCTTTATGAAAGTTCTCTCTCAAATCAACTCTATTCCCTCTCAAGTGGATTTATACTATGTCAAAAAGGCTTACTAGCTAAGTTCCAGTTTACTAGCCAAGTGCTTCTTCTTACAAGCCCACTCCTTACATTGGGCTACAACCATTTCTTACTAGTCGGTCTTCTACTAGCCCCTTTTACCATACTCGCTCTATGGATTTTTTAAGCCAATTATTTTTCCATATTTATTTGTCTCTTTCTCATTAGCCAACTCTTCATGCCTTTATTGGGTCCTGTGTTTCATCATGTTTATTTATTTATTGCTTATATTACCTATTATTGAGTGAGATTTTGGCTAACTTAAGAATGAGAGGGGTCTTCTACCAATGAATCCACGAGACCCTCTAACCAGATGCTCGTCTTTCAAGAAATTACCTGGTCGGACGTGCAGCTACCACCTTTTCTTGCAAAAGAACTTAAGTTCGACTCTCATCCTGTTGAATCCCTCAAACACTCTAAATGTTTTTTTTTTTTTGAAAAAAGTTCCTTTGTTAGACTAAAGTAGTTTTCTTTGTGGTCAACAATGAGTTGTTAAATTCATAAATCATTAATTCAATTATTGAAATAAATGTATTCCTATACTTTATTTTTAGTAATTTGTTTTTAACAAGGTCAAGATAAGGATTGCCTTAGGAGGCACCTCTAACTAGTGGGATCCCTAAGGCATCAGTGCAAAATAAGAAGAAGAACCCCAAAGGGTAACCCTACATCCCCCATGCCTAATACTCATAGACCAATTAGCTGCTCTGTTTCCCTCTTTGTAACAATGGAAGATGGAAAATGAGCTGAGATGAAATCAGTGTGATATCCTCCACAATAATGGTGATGGCAGTGGGAACATAATACATGCCACCAATAGCATTGACTACAACTTCATTGTCCCCCTTTGAGGATTATTCCCGATATTCCAAGTTGGCGCGCATAGAATAACGCATCTCTAGCTGCAATGGATTCTTCCACAATGACAAAAGTATCCCCCAGGGCATGAGAATATGTTAGGAGGGTCTTCCCATAGTGATCACGAATAACGAATCTTACAGAAGCAAAATCGCCCCACTTAGAGCCAAAGAAATTAGCCTAAATCCATCCCAAAGGATGAGGCTGTTAAGTTCGAGATTAAATCTTGAACTTAACCTAAGAAATTAAGAGAATTTGGGATAAGAAAGAAGGAAAGGGGATGAGAAAATAGAGAGAATTAGATGAGAAAAGAAGTTTTAATCACAAAGGATTAATTGATATTTCATTGGATCATCTTTTACAAGCTAATCAGCCACTATTTAAAGAGCAAATAACAAAACAATTAACAAGGAACACACACTCAAATTCCCGCCAAAACACAAAATGCATCCTAACCGCTAACTAACTTTGGCGCCCAAAACCAGTTTAAACAAATACAACCCGCCTTATGAATTACAACTCGATAAACATAACAATACCCTCCCCTTAGAAAATTCTTGTCCTCAAGAAATAAAAGAAGGAAATTGGCTCAACAAAAAATGTTTATCTTCCCATGTAGTGAAAGATTTGTCCAGGTTGCACCAGCTGACTCGAACTTGCTGTCGGTTGGAGACATTGGGACTGACTTGCTGAACTTCTTCCACTGCTGTAGGTTGTAGGAGCAAAGAGCTATTAGAACCCACCTCCGGGGATGCTGAGGCCTTATGTCCATGCTTAACATGCTTCTTAAGAAGTGAAACATGGAAAATAGGGTGAATATATGAATCGGTTGGAAGCTCTAGCTTGTAAGCCACCTTGCCAAGCTTTTCCAAAATCTTGTAAGGTCCAAAGAACCGTGCACAAAGCTTGACATTCTTTCTTACATCTGCTGTAGATTTCCTATAAGGTTGTAGTTTCAAATAAACCATATCACCCACTTCAAAATTTCTGTCTACCCTCTTGCAGTCAGAATACAACTTCATCCGGGCCTGGGCATGACTGAGGTTCTGCTTTAAGAGCTGCATAAGGTGTTTCCTTTGCTGTAACAATTCCGTCACTTCAACCACTTGTGTCTCTACTCCTTGCAACAACATTGGATTGGGTGGATCATACCCATACAATGCCTTGAAAGGTGTTGTGCCCAAAGAAGCATGGAAATGAGTATTATACCAATATTTTGCCAATGAGAGCCACCTACTCCACACCTTAGGATGGCTAAATACCAAGATTCTAAGGTATTGTTCAATGCATTGGTTGACCCTTTCAGTCTGACCGTCGGTTTGAGGATGGTAGGCTGAGCTAAGGGCTAATGTAGTCCCCAAGAGACCAAACAACTCCTTCCAAAAGCAACTTGTAAAGAGCTTGTCCCTATCTGAAATTATGGAATGAGGCAATCCATGAAGCTTGTAGATGTTATCAAGGAATACACGAGCTAATTTCTCTGCAGTAACTGGTTGAGCTCAAGCCGTGAAATGACCAGTTTTGGTGAACCGATCTACTACCACCCAGATCACCTCTTTTCCCTCGGATTTGGGCAAACCTTCAATGAAGTCCATACTTATATGCTGCCATATACCCTCTGGAATAGGTAAAGGTTGAAGAAGACCTTGGTATCTATGATCACCAAGCTTAGTTTTTTGACAAATGTCACAGCCTTGCACAAATTCAGTCACTTCTTTCTTCATACCGGGCCAATTGAAGTGAATCTTCAACCTTTGATATGTTCCCTCAATGTCGGAATGACCACCCCATGCAGAATCATGAGCAGTACTGATAATCTGATGTCTCAATTCAGTATTGATGCCAATGTACAGCTTTCCCTGGATTCTAATTATTCCTCGGGTAACAGACACCACAGCACCAGAAGCCTGATTAACAGTCTTGTTCATGCTAGCAGCTGCTACGCATTCTTGAGCAAATGAATCATTCTCATAGGACTGATATACTTCTTCCATCCAAGCAGGCAAAATTACAGAAATTGCCCCAAGAAAACCCTGCTCGAGGTCCTCAAATATGCGTGACAGGGCATCTACTGCTATGTTTTCCTTGCCTTTCTTGTACTCGATATCATAATCAAGCCCAAGCATCTTCATCAACCCTTTTCTCTGTAATCTTGTGATAATTTTTTGTTCTAACAAGTGCTTGAGACTCTAATGATCATGTCTTGATGATAAAATGATACCCATCCAAGTACTGCCTCCATTTTTCCACCGCGAGTAAAATTGCAAGATACTCTTTTTTATATGTGGATAGAGCTTGATGTTTTGCACTCAAGGCCTGGCTAAGATAAGCTATGGGCCTTCCTCCTTGTGACAACACTGCCCCAACACCATTTCCACACGCATCAGTTTCTAACACAAAGCTTGAAGTGCAGTCGGGCATTGCCAAAACAGGTACACTGCACATTGCTGTTTTAAGAGCTTCAAAGACATTTTGAGCTTCCTCCGACCATCTGAAAGCTTCTTTCTTTAACAATTCAGTAAGTGGCTTGGCTATAGCTCCATAACCTGCTACGAATTTGCGGTAATACCCTGTCAACCCCAAAAAACCCCTTAGTTGCTTTAAGGTCACCGGGACAGGCCAGTTTTTCATGGCTTGGACCTTTGATGGGTCAGTGAAAACCCCATCACAAGAGATTATATGACCAAGGCATTCCAAGTGAGTTTGAGCAAAAGAACATTTGGCCAACTTAGCATACAACTTATGCTCGTGCATGACCAAGAATACTTCTCTCAAGTGCTTCAAATGCTCCTCGAATGTTGAACTGTAAATCAAGATGTCGTCAAAGAAGACCAACCCAGATTTTCTAAGAAATTTCTTGAAGACATCATTCATAAGAGCTTGGAATGTAGCTGGTGCATTTGTCAAGCGAAAAGGCATGACTACAAACTCAAAGTGACCATGGTGAGTCCGGAAGGCTGTCTTGTGCACATCTTGCTCATTCACTCTAATTTGATGATAGCCTTGCCGTAAGTCCAGCTTGGAAAAGACATGGGCTACATACAATTCATCTAACAAATCATCTATAACTGGTATAGGAAACTTGTCCATAACCATCATAGCATTCAGCTGTCTATAATCAACACACATGCGAGCCGTGCCATCTTTCTTCTTGACAAGAATAACCAGGGAAGCAAAGGGGCTGGGGCTAGGCTGTATGAAGTTGGTTTTGATTAGATAATCAACTTGTTTTTCAATTTCTGTCTTCTGAGCATGGGGGTAACGATAAGGCCTAAGCCTCACCGGTTCTGCATCACCCTTGAGAGGGATAACATGATCTAAACTCCTCTTCGGAGGTAGAGATTGAGGAACTTCAAACAAATCTTCAAACTCAGTAACCAAAACCTGCACCTCCGGTTTTGTAATGCTAATTAATTCAGTAGGAGCTACAGCAAATAGCTGGTCTACCCATTGAAATGAGCATTTCTTAATTCCTTTCTTGACCCTGCTTCCCTTCATGACCTGCAAGTGTGCTTGCTCTGCTATGCCTTGCAAAGTCACCTTAATTCCTTGTATCTCAAAGGAAACCGTGAGGTTAGCAAAATCAAATAACATCGGGTTGTAAGTTCTCATCCAATCGACCCCAAGCACCATATCACATCCTCCCAAAGGAAGGATTCTAAAGTCATAACTGAATTTTCTGTCTTGCATTACCCAGTTGAACCCACGGCATTTGTTTTGAGTGATAACTGATTTTCCATCAGCTACAGTGACAGTGAGGGGGTGAGTTTTAATCACCTCATGACCCACCTTCTTAACCACTTTAGGATCAACAAAACTATGGGTGCTACCACTATCAATGAGGATGATGAAAGACTTTTTACCTGCCATTCCTCTGATTCAGATCGTGCTGTGGGCACCATTTCCTGTCAAGGCTTTCATTGATATTTTCACAGCTGCATCATCTATGCTTTCCTCGATGTTCTGATCAGATTCAACTTCATCAGCCTCAATTTCCTCATCATCAGACTGTTCTCCAGCATTAATCCCTTCAGCAGACATGAGAAATTTGGGATTACACCTGTGGCCAAACTGATAAGGTTGGTTGCAACGGTAACACAACCTCTGCAGTTGCTTATCATCAAATCTGTTGACCCAGTTTTTGACAGAACTTGGTTGTTTCCTGGAGCTGCTGCTACGAGGTCTGGCAGCCTCATTTGGAGACAAAATTGTTGATTCATAAAGCTTGGCTTTGGCATAAGCCATAGAAAATGTTGTAGGATCAGCGGCTTTAACCAAGTTTTTTCACCCTTGGTTTCAATCCATTAATAAAAGCCGAAACATAATAAGACTCAGATGCTTGAATTTCAGTTATAAAGCTAACCCGTAGATTCTCAAATTTGGTCATATAATCCCTCACAGATGTCTCTTGCTTCACCTTATTAAATTTATCCACAATATCACTATCATCCTCATCACTATACCGATCACACAACTCCCTAGCAAATTCAATCCATGTGAAGGATGGATTGCTCTTCGTCAAACTATAAAACCATACCTCATGATCACAAAGAAGGTATATAGCAGTGATTTGTACCTTCTCTAAATCGTCAATATGGTAGAAGTGAAAGTAACATTCGCACCTCCTTAGCCAAGAATGAGGTTGCTTCCCATCAAATGCATCAATCTGCACTCGAGGCTGTCTGTGGCCACTGCTTCTGCTGTTGGTTACCTCCTCATTACTGCTAGAGCGTGGTTGATGCCAATCATCAGGTGGTCTATCAAGGTGATCCACATTCAATCCTCTCGGCCTGTGTGTATCATCGACTTCATTGGATCGCACACCAGGCCCAGCATTCTAGTTGGAAGTTCGAGAAATCACATGCTCATTGCGGCCCTGCCTCTCAGTCACTTCAATCTCTGGGTTTCGATCAGGAACTCTCATATCAACACCAGAATTACCCACCAAAACTGGCACATTCTGTCTTACTTCATCCCGAGGTCTGATCAGTTGATTTGTTTGCAAGGCACTTGCTGGCAACAATGGATCTGGAACAACGGAAGGAATGGGCCTCATAACTTGCTCTCTAATCTCAGTGAACTTTTCTTCCAACAGCTGTCTTTGTTGATCGAACCTCTGATTAAATCTTTCCTCCAATTCTTGTGATTGTCACGAGACTTGTTCAGCAATTTAGGTTCTACCTGCTGCACCCGTTGATCGACCCTCACCTCAATCTGCTGAGGTAAGGTTTCAGTAAGAACTTGCTTGAATTGAGCAAGCATTGTCTCAAAATTACTGTCCATTTGAGCATTTGTCACCTAATCGCGTCCTGCTGCATCACTACCTCCAACACCCTCAGTATTGGACGATCTAGCAGCTGCTCTTGCTGCTGCCAATCTGGTTGTGACACCACCGATCAACGGAATTTCGTTTGTATCCATTAATTTGATAGCCAAACGAGGCTCTGATACCAATTGTTAAGTTTGAGACTAAATCTTGAACTTAACCTAAGAAATTAAGAGAATTTGGGATGAGAAAGAAGAGAAGGGGATGAGAAAATAGAGAGAATTAGATGAGAAAAGAAGTTTTAATCACAAAGGATTAATTGATATTTCATTGGATCATCTTTTACAAGCTAATCAGCCACTATTTAAAGAGCAATTAACAAAACAATTAACAAGGAACACACACTTAAATTCCCGCCAAAACACAAATTGCATCCTAACCGCTAACTAACTTTGGCACCCAAAACCAGTTTAAACAAATACAACCCGCCTTATGAATTACAACCCGATAGACATAACAGAGGCCTTCATGAGATCGTCCTTTCAACCACCCTTCTTCCATAAGGTATCTAAGTTTTAGAGACACCCACCTCGTTATCCGCTCTATTACTGCATATCCATTCTTAGTACATATGCTTGGCAAGAACCATAGTTTTATGAGGATTCAGATCTTCTCCCCTAAGTAGAGAGTTGTTCCTGTCCTCCTAAATGTGCTAACATAGAAAATTAACTCTTTCGCAATTACCTCACAAATTACTACGTCGTCTAACCTTGGCTTTGAAATCAATCATTACCAAGGGGCTTTCAACCATGCCATACTAGAAACTGAACCCCAAATTAACATGGAATACAGGTAGCCAAGAAAGATATGATTTAGATCCTCAGATCAACAATCATGTTGGGAACACTCCTTATCCATAGACACCCCATGTTTGCTAAGGACATTCATCAGAGGCAAAGTTGTTATTTGAAGCTTGCCAACAGAAGACCATAACCTTAGGATGTACATCCAAGTTCTAGATTCATCGGAATTCCCAGAAATGGTAAAAGCCCAACATCTTCTTTCCTTTATTTGGTTCTTCAACAGGGCAATATAATCTTGCACAGATGCTGCAGAAGAACCTCTGGAGGCTTATCAGTTTCCCGTTCACCATCATGAATGAAATGAGCTACCTTGAAATTTGGATCTCATCTATTGGTATTACCATCAGCCATTTCCACCTAAAGATTTCTCCGCCACCCATCTATATCCCCAAAAACTGACATGTTTTGCATTTCAAATCTTCTAGGTAATCCCTTTTTCTAGAATCTTTTTAGCTGGCAAGATGCCTTTCCAAGCAGGGCAGTTTGATTTCCTGCGAACGTACTGCATGAAGTTATAATGCTTTAAATATATACCTGAAATGGTCTTAACGTAGATATTCTCTCTATCATTGAGAACTTTTCATCTCAATTTACAAAGGAAAGCAAGATTTGTAGCTTCCGACTGAAGGATACTAGGATCACTTGGCCCTTTAGGCCTAAATATTGTTGAACACTAAATTTTCACAATTTTAAATTTTAGCCCTTATAGTTGGTATATATTAAAAATTGTATGTTATGGGTCAACCTTGAATTACTATAATTAAATAATATACCCCAAATATGAAAATGCCTCAAAATTTTAATGCCTATGGTCTAAACTAAAGCAGGCTTGAAAATTAAGCCCATGACATTAAAGCTAAAAGAAAACTAAATGTAGTCCAATTAGTATGGACTCACACATAACCCAAATAAAAATATTGAATAAAAAAAAAAAGCTAAATGTGGTCAAAATACATGGCATGTGGCAAAAACCCACGTCTCTCCCGTTATACCCAATACAATGAAGTGGAAATGGGAAGTTACATCCCTTTATAAAAAGGCTTTAGGAGTCAGATAAGAAAAGGGAAAAAAACCAGAAAATAAAAGTTTCAAAGAAAGAGTGTGATGCGGCGTGTCAGTGGAAAATTAGAGAAACGAGAAGGAATCGAAGGTTTTCCCTTTAATTTTATTAAACTCTAATAAAAATTATAAGGAGAAAGATAAAATTCATCCTATCTTACACTTGAGAATAGAAGAAACAAAACTCATAAGATATTTCAAAAATAATTGACTAACTAAAACAACCTAGTTCCTAATATTTATATAGGAGCTATTTGTATTAAAACATAATTCTAAAAGATAAATATAAAGGCCTAAAGATAACTTAAACACTTAAGATTTAAATCTAAAAACTAACAAATTAATCCAAATCAAACTCAAACTCAAGTCTTCACCGCAATCTTCACGCTTCTCTCTTTAGCCGTGACGCCAAGATATTCCCGCCAACCATGTATCCGCCAAGCTAAGCGCCAATTGCAAATGCTAGGCTGCTTCCCGCCTAACCGGAGCATTCGAATCCCGCCTATTTTAAGCTTGCATTTCTCGACCCGTCTAACTAGCTAAAGGCTATTTGGCGGCTGCATCATTCTCTCCCTGTTGAAAAGAATTCATCCTCGAATTCGTTGGATCAATTGGGCCAATGCCGCCAAGACTGCATCAGTTCTTCGCCAACCCCTTTGGCTCTTCCTCCTTATCTTGGGTGGGCTCGTCATACGTGGCCTCATCAAATATGAGGGGAGAAGACAAGTCAAGATATGGCGCCTCATCAAAGACAAGTCCTCCCTAGGTAACGCCTACTAGTGTCGATGCCAACTTGATCTCGCCAATTTCATTAAATATTCACGACTTCCTCTTCTGGCGTTGGTTCTTTGTTCTTTGAGTCACATGGCGCCTCAACCTTCTTGGGCAACAAGATGATCATTGTTCCCTTGAAAATGAAGCTATAAGTGTTCTTCCTTCCGTCATGCATGGCACCACTATCGTATTGCCAAGGCCGCCCCAACAATAGCTGGCAAGCGTCCATGGTGACGACATCACACCACACGCCATCCTTGAACTTCGACCCAATTGAGAAATTCACCAAGCAACGTTTTGATATGGTTACCTGATTGTCTTTCTTGAGCCATGACACAGTGCAAGGGTTCGGATAATCCTCCGTCTTCAACCCTAGCTTTTGAACAACCTCTTCGAAGATGGCGCTCTCACAACTCTCGGAGTCGATGACTAGGCAGCAAACACTGGCACCAACGGTACATGTTGCCTGGAATTTGTTGTGTCATAGCCAATCATCCCCTTCAGCTTCTTCAGGCACGAAGCCAACTCGCCTGACCAACAGCACGCGACCTTCGTCACCCGCTACCTCCATCTCCTTGAGTGACGCCAACTCGTCCTGGTCTTCTTCCAGCACTATGGAGTCTTCTTACTCCAACTCTGGAAATTCATCACGGAGATCGGCATCCACCCACTGTTCTTCAATGTTGGTGTCGCTGGTAAAGAGCCGATGCTACCTCGGCCCAGGGTCCGGTAGATCAGCACCCAATGCTAGATTCTGGATCTCATCCTTCACCGTTTCATTAGCACCCGATGTTAATGGGTGTTGGGGCTGGGTTTCCAATTTCAAATTGAGATCTGCCCCTAGCTGAATCAAGCAACCCTTGATTTGCCAGAATTCAACTTCCACCTCCTCGAATCTCCTCTTGTCCTGCCATTAAACATCACGATCTAGAACGTCTCTGATGGCGGCGTACCTCGGTCTCCTACGAGCCATCTCAAAAAGTTTAATTTTATTAAACTCTTATAAAAATTACAAGAAGAAGGATAAAATTCATCCTATCTCACATTTGAGAATAGAAGAACCAAAACTCATAAGATATTTCTAAAACAACCTAATTCCTCTTGTATTTATAGAATAGCTATTTGAGTTAAAATAGAATTTTAAAAGATAAATATAAAGGCCGGAAGATAACTAAAACACTTAAGATTTAAATATAAAAACAAACAAACTCACTTGCAAATACATCCTCACTTAAAGTAAATTTCGAGTTACTTGATCATACAGTAGTAGCTCGATCATCCGAAGCCTGATTCCTGCTCTCTAGCTCTTGTTTACTCTCAAACGCTTCAACCATGGCATCGCGCTTCCCTCGCATTCCATCACAAGCCATTTGTTGTACTGACCTAGCATTAAACTGATTGTCAAGTGCAATATTCCAGCTTGAATTGAAACCGTTACCAGCTGAATCTATGAAAGTGCTTTGAACAGTTCCACCAAATCCAATTTCTTGCGTGTTTACTGCCTTCGACTGAAATTGTACTGCTGCATTTACATTCCTGTTGTTGTGGTGAATTTGCATCTGTCTTTGCACACTCTGCTGTTGAGATTGTTGCCATACCGGCCAAAAACCTTGTGTGATTTGATGTCTTTGCTGCTAAATTCTAGCTACTTGCTCTAATTGAACCGATTCCATAGCCACATCTCTTGAGCTAGCAGCTAAACTTCTTCCGTAAATCATGATCAGCTAAAACAATAAGCTTCTGTCTAGAATTCGAAATACTGAAGATCAGGTCCAAAAGCTAACTTCCACCGGTTGATTCAATACAACTTTAACCTAATTGAAGTAAATTTAACTAAGCCAAATGCAAATCCTCAACTACAAGTTGAAGTAGCTCAAACCGCAGCTTATCGATCAAGAATTCAAAAATTGAACTCTTAATCAACTTGCAATGCGATCAAGGATATTTGATATCAAATCACCTTGATCCTAAGCTTATACAACTAAATTGAACTAAATCAACTTAATCGAAATCCTATAACGAGGCTTTGATACCAATTGTCACGTCCCGAGATCAATCTCGAATCATAAACTAGGATAAAAGATTATGAGATGAGAAAGAAGTGAATTAGAGATCAAAAATAGAGAGAGATTTAGATGAGAGAGAGAATAATATTAAAAGATATTTGTATTTTATTGAATGAATGAGTTTACAATGATTAACTCACCTATTTTATTCTAATGCTTCACTTCAAGACATACATTGCATCTAGATTTCCTAAGCTAACCGTCACACTTGGCTAGCCGCCACCCTTACCCAAGGATAACCGACATTGACCTTAAACTACTTATTACATCACTGAGTTACTAATACTACATCACATCTTACATGATACCTTATATCTTGAAAATACTAATATAGTCAGCCTATGACAGGTTTGTTGATCCTTACGAATAGTGAAGCGCCAAACTTGTAAGTCAAGATACCTATTTTCCACAGCGAAAATGATAGCCAACTGTTCTTTCTCTTACATGTATAGGGCATGATGTTTGGGAGCTAATGCCGAGTGATGTAGGCAATGGGATGGTTGTCTTTCACAAAAGTTGCGCCTATATTGTGACCAGAAGCATCGAATTTTACTATAAACTCCTTTAAAAAGTTCGGTAGTGTCAATATAGGTGCTGAAGTCAATGCTTGCTTAAGGCATTCAAAAGCGATGTCAGATTCCAAAGTCAGCTCAAACTCCACCTTTTTAAGCAAAGCTGTCAATGGTCGCGCAATCGAGTCGTAGTTGGCAATGAATCGTTTATAGTACCACGAGAGTTCCAAAAATTCATGTAAAACTCTCCTAATTTTCGAGGTTGGCCAATCGGCCACTCATTTCATGAGACAAAGTGGCCCAAATATTGGATTTTGGTTCCACTAAGGGAACATTCGGATTTCTTAGCACAAAAGTGATTGACAATGAGCGCTTGAAATACCAAATCAAGATATTGGAAGTGGATATCAAAAGTCAGACTATACACCAAGATGTCATCGAAAAATACTAACACAAATTTGCGAAGATGAGGGTGGAAGACTTCATTCATTATACTTTGAAATGTAGAGGGAGCATTTGCAAGAACGAATAGCATAACCTTGAACTCCAAATGGCCGAAGTGAATTGGGATTGTTGTCTTCAAAATCTCTTGTGGGTTCATACGAATTTTCCAATAACCCGATCTAAGATCAATCTTCGAGAAGTAAACTGCTCCATGTAATTCGTCAAGAAGCTTTCCACAACCGGAATAAGAAATTTATCATTGACCTTTAACTTGTTCAATGATCTATAATCTACACAAAGTCACCATGATCTATCCTTTGTTGTAATAAGTACTACGGGAAAGGCAAAAGGTGAAGAACTACTCTGAATTAACCCGGCCTGAAGCTTTTCCTGGATCATTTTTTCAATAATGTCCTTCATAAATGAAGGATATCTATACGTACGTAAATTGACCGGGTTACTACCTTCAACAAGTGTGATGCAATGATCAAATTTGGGTCAAAAAGGGGGTAGCTCTTTTGGTTCTTCATTCAAACCCGCATAGTGATCGAGAAGTGCAATCATTGCCGGCGCTTGAGAAGCACAATCTATGGAATCAATTGATATGCCGAAGTATTAGGCCCCTATAACTTCACTCAAATACAGTGCATACAATGATGCTAAGCCCGCTTTTGATGCTACACGAGATGGTCCGAAGTTCGGCTTTCGGAAGTCCTTTCAATGAGAGATGTTAACCTTTGATGTAAACTCCATAACCAAAGCATCGAAGTCACACACAATCTTCCCTAAGGTACGGAGTCACTATATCCCAAGAACCATGTCACAACCGGAAAGTGGTATTAATAGAACATCGGAAACAAACTCTATCCCATGCATATACCAGGAAACATCATAACAAGTACCTCAACAAGTGAGTTGCTTATTGTCTGCTAGTGTCACTGTCAACCATCTAGTTTGATCAACGACACAGTCAAGGCATCAGGCTAATCCCAATTCGAAAAAGTTATGGGCTCTACCAATGTTAATCAATATACTAAGGAGATGTTTACCGTGTTGACCACAAAACCGCATGGTTTGGCAAGTAAGCGACCCCATATAGGGGCATGTATAGAAATATGGGTGTTTACACAACAAACAAGTCATGGTCTCGTTCAGTTTCCTCCTCAAAATCATCTTCAGCCTAAATTCAGTATAGTTGTACTCAGTGCCTCATCGAACAAACTTGCCCTATAGTGAACTTATCATGCCAGTGAAAACACAAGTTTTTTGCTCGGTGTTGTTTACGCTCAGCAACTATCATAGCGTGCTGACAACGAATCGGATTCTTTATGTGGGGTGAAATTGTGTTTGCACTATGTGGTCTAGGGATTATAGTAAGGTTCGGTGGGTGGGGGCCATTATTTTGGGGGTTCACTGTGCTCTCTCATATTATTAGTGGTAAGAGAAGGATGGGGGGCCAATTTTGAGGGGTTACTGTTTACACCCTAATTTTGAGGGGGTTGGGACAACGCCATTTTGAATAAAGTGGTGTGTGGTCAGTACGTGAGGCCTTCTCAAGAGAAGCCGGCCCTTTAAGTACTAAGATTATAGTGTCTCGAGCCGAACATCCTTATAAGATAATTACAATTGACAAGGGTATCAACAACTAGAGGCTCGAGATAACTGAGGGGTGAAGTGAGCTCGAGCTCGAGGGACTGCCAAGAAGGCTGTAGGACAGGTAGTTTCCAGGCTCGAAGCAGTTACTTGGAGCATAATTTTAGTTACTAGGGTGCTAAGATTAATTGATGAGGACGTGTTGCTTCTAGAAGGGACTTGTGCTATGAATTCGGACGTGGGCACCAAGGATTTTCCTCCAATAATTAATTCAGGGCACGTTCATTGAATATTTGTGTGAGCAAGAGAGAGCTTAGTGGCCTGACATGGGTGGAGTGGCCAGGAAAGAAGAAACAGCAGTTATTTCATGTTTTCTCTAAATAAAGGACTCTGCGTCAGTCCAAAGTAGTACATACACTCATTACAAAACTTCTTCAAGTTTTCTTTTATAACACACTTATGCTTTTTCCTTAAGAGTAGTGTAACGGAGCTAGGCATAGCATAACGTAGATCCCTGTTGTATTTACCTTCATAGTAATACAATTCTCGGGCTTTAGGTATGACTTTTCAGTTTTAATATGTTCTCACAAATCAACAAGTTGAGATTTGAGGCTTTAATTTAAGCCTTTATCGGCCAAGGCTTGTCCCTTGACTATGGTGGTCAGCTAACTACGTGTCGACCGCTTAAGCGGAACTTGTGGTCACTAACACTATTGTCGCTGCTTGATAAGTCAGGTGAACTTAGGTTCACGCCATTGATTAGGGCTTTGACGGTCAAGGCTTGTCCCTTGATTGCATTGGTCCTAATCTAGTGACCTGAATATAGTTTGCTTTATCTTAATCTTGTTAGACCTAAGCTCATTTGAGTTATCATAAAGTCAGGGATGCAAGGCCTAAAACCCTGATTGACTTGAGCTTGTAAGTGGATTCCTCAGCTCTTGGGTTTGTCTTCATCCCACTTCCTGACTTTTAAGTGTACGAGAAAAGGTGTCTGTGGGCCCTGCTCTGTCACTGTAGCTGCCACTTGAGTAAGGTCCATATGCTTTAATTTTTTTTCATAAAAATACATAAAAATCCACCAACACATTTAACAAAGTATTTTTAATTAAAGCGTAAGCAGAACTTAAGGTATAATCAAAGTTAAATACACCAACATATCATAACCTTTTCTCCAAAAACAGTGAGTGATTGAGGTCAAAAACATTCGGTTCGTAATTAGGATCACTCCATAGTCATGGTGAGTCCCTTTTGCACGTTTCTTTTGTTTTTACATTTACTGTGACCATAAACTATGAACTTGAAACAGAACAGAGCAAACACACCTTTTCGACGACCACAGTGGGACGCTTGAAACGAGACTTTGTTGTCTTTAGCACATCGTGGATTACCATAACATAATTTCCGGTCATTTGTCGATGGTCAAGGCCAAGAGATCTAGTGCCCTTGAGCATGAGAAACCAAAAAGCTTAGCATTGGTTGGATCCCCGCTTGATTGTCCTCTCGAGAGTAGTCCCATATCTCAAAGGGATGAATCAAGTCATAGCCACTGCAGGAAAGGTGGTGATGATGACAGCCTAGAAGATGAACGTTTTGGGCTCAATAGCCATTCTCGCAAGAGTTTCATGGCTATACTCAAATGTTATTTAGAGATTGTCGACCAAAGAGTCCAAAAAACAATGAGAGAAGCCTTAAAGGGACAACGTGCTGAAACAAAGTGTAATCTAGCGACTCAGCATGAAAACTCTGCTGCCATGAGAGCCATAATTAACATGTTGGAACCTTTATGAATGAAAGTCTTCATAGAGAAACTAATAGAGTTCTAGTTGAAAAGAACTCAACCTTGTCCTCTACTGCTACCCCTCTTGCAAAGGACGTGGCTAGACAGATGGTGGTTGTAGTTGAATCTATCTTGGTTAGATAGGCTGAGACTCATAATGCCTTGGTCCAAGCCGTTAGTAAGAATATCAGGCAGCTTAGGCCTATGCCTCTTCCATCAACACCAGCTGGTTACCCTCATGAGATACCCCTGAGTTCGTGGTTGCCAGTTGCTCAGGCTGATTATCTTGTCCCTGAGAGAATGGAAAACCCAACTATGGCTAACCCAAGTGTTACACTCTTGGAACCCAACCGTAGAAGTGACAACGTGCTCCTTGGAGCTGTTAGGCCTTCAAATCAGAGTTTTACTCTAACCATGAGGGGCCTCAATGCTAATGTGCTGGTATTTCTTGTCCTTGAGATACAAGTCATAACCGTTCTTACCCTCCTCATGTAGTAGAGGTTACTTTGAGACCCATTCAAGGCCTTGAAGTAGGAGTGCATGGTTAGGTCCCTACTTTAGGGAACCGGGCTTCTCATCCTATACCTTTTCATACTTATGATACTAAGGGGAAAATTGACAACCCACTTTCTCAAGATCATGACTTGGGGATTGATCAGGTAAGAATGAACCAACAGCATACTAACATTGGTGTGCTTCTAGGCATGCCATGTAACCTAGGTCCTGCTAGGACATACTTCATAGCCAATCAAGTGCATGGCCAGTGTGATCAAGAGGTCTACCTAGGGTTTGGTGGGCAACAACCGTTCCCTTACCCGATTGTGACTGGTGCTTAAGGCTATACTGCAGATCCCCCTAAAGATCCTCACACACTCGGGGGCAATGGCAGGCACATCATCATATGCCTAGCCTACCCCTCTAGGACCAAATGCTCGCCCTCCTTGAGCAAATGTATGGGCCGAGTCTCGAAAGGATCAACAAATTGTTGTATAGTAAACCTTACCTTAACTACACAGGCAGTAATTACCCTTTTCCTCGAGGATACAAGATCCCTCTTTTCAGGGGAAGGAACTCTTCTAACCTGATCACTTGGCAAGATTTAATTGCCAATGTGGAGAAGTGACAGATAATCAATATCTAAATTAAGGTTCTTTACTAGCTTATTAACTGGTACAACTTTCCAATGGTATATCAGCATGTCCCCTAATTTTGTATATTGTTAGGATGATACGGCCAGGAAATTCTAGGCCCAATTCCCGAGAATAGAATCAGGAATTTCCATGTCATCTTGGCTTAAATGAGACAGAAGCCAGGCAAGTTAATGGAATACTATATTAACAGGTTCAAGAGGACCAGGTTAAAATGCAGTGTAGCCCTTCTTAAACTTTAGTACGCCAAGCTGGCCTTAAAGGGCTTGGATGTTGAACTCAAGAAGAAATTCGAAGGCTCTAACTTTAAGTGACTTCTTCAGCTGGGATAATGTACCGCTAGTACATGGTTGTTTTACAAGAAGAAACCCTTGAGAAAAATAGTGTTTATGGGACTTACATGCGCAATATAATAGAAAAGGATGAAGATCCTCCATAAGAGATTGACATTGCAGAATATGCCAAAGGACCTCTTATGGTTTGTAATGCTTTGATCAAGAAGGATATTTAAGCTAGGAAGTCCTATTAGTCCCAAGACATGAGAACATATTCATTTGACCTCTCTAAAGCCAATGTAATATTCGATTGGCTTAAGGTAAATAATAAACTCAAGATTAAGGGTAAACACAGAAAACCTGATCTGAACTCGAACAAGGGAAATGTATACTGTAAGTGGCATGATTCTTTAACTCATTCAATATAGAATTGCGTGATCTTTAGAAACGTGGTTCAAGATACCATAGAACCATGGGAATTTATCTTCCCAGGAGAAGTACAAATGGGCGTGGATAAAGATCCCTTCCCTAGTTCTGCCAAGGTTAATGTAGTTGCGGTAGTGAAGCCTTATCATCCCCATAACAACCAAACTAATGGCGGGTCTCTGTGCAGGATGATTGTAGACAAAGATGGCATGGTTATGGCCAACACTTTGTTTGACAAGCTGCTCGAATCAAGAACACTGAAGTTCCCCCGAACCACCTTGAGATTGCCAAAAGATCACTATAAATGGCACATCACGGCTGAACACTCTACAAGCGATTGTGAAGCATTCAAAAGGTTCATAGAGAAGCAAATAGAGGAAGGTACTATCCTCCTCACTAAGGAAGAAAAGTTAGCCATGGTGATTCTCACATATGACCATTGGTAGACAATCTTCAATTCTAAGAAATAGGTGTTAAGAAAACTCATGCACCTCACCCATGACCCTTGTGGGGATTGTGGTCATAAGCCAGTATCCGAGATAAAGAAGCTGAACCTTTTCCGAAGAAAAAGTTGGCTCCTCCTACAAAGACAACATCATGAAGGCTTTCTCGAGGCTCTCTGTCAAAGACTTTGGTCATCATGAGGACAGGGCATTCTAAGAGGAATCCAAAGTACACCTTACTAGATGTGGACACCAGTCTTGCGCCATGGAAGTCAGAATATTAGCCTTCTAGTGTTAGGTTCAATAATGTCTGGAGAAGGAATCACCTTGATTAAGAGGAATTTATTCCTTCCGACCTTGCTCGAACCCAGAAAATGAGGTAGTTGCGCAAAAAGGTAACTCAGGGAAGGATTGCGCTTGATTCTTGCTCAGCCAAGCTCTCTCATGAAGAGGCTAGGGTCTAAAAAGGCAAGCGAACCGAGCATATGGATCTTGATGATCCAATCATGGTTATCAAAATTGTGAGTCGAATCGTAGGATCGTACGATCCTACAATCCCACTATGTTATACCGATCCTAATCGAGTAAAAAATCATAAGTAAGTAGATTCACATCGAACTCGTGTGGGACCGGTAGAATCAGGGTAGGATCCGTAGGATCGCTGATTCTACACTGATTTTACCGAGTTAATAATGAAAAATAACATATTTGAGGTCTGACATCGATTCTACACCAATTCTACTCCGATTCTATAGATTTTACTATGATTCTACCGATTCTACAAGTTATTTTTAAAATAATTTTTTTCAATTTTTTTTATTACTTTTTCCTTTCCCCTTCCTCATTCCCCCCCCCCCCCGGTTCCCCTTCCCCTTCCCCTTCCCCTTCCTCATCCCATAACCTAACCCTAAGCATTCTCTCACATCACACTCTTCACTTATCTTTACCGGCGGCCCTAGCCACCTGCAATTACCACCAACTGACGTTAACCGACTGCCCCAGCAACCCACCAAGGTTTGACACTGACCCATGGACCTCACATAGTCATAGCTCATTTTCTTTTTGGGTAAATTACTAATTTTTGTTCAATTTCTTATTCTTCTAGCACTTTGAGTTACTTGGGTAATTGTTTTGATTTTTATTTTGTTTATTTTAAACTTGATTTTGAATTTTGGACTTTTTTGATATTCTTCATTATATATTTTAGGTTGTTAATGCAATTTTATTGGATATAAGTTATTATTTTTACATATACAGTAGAATCTTACGATTCTCGATCTGATTCTACGATCCGATCCTGAGGATCCCTCATCGATCCTGCGTAAAATCCTGATTTTGACAACTTTGGATCCAATGGCTAAGTCCAAACCTTTTAATATAGGGAAAGGGCCAATTTGCAAGAAGCTCGAAAGATGGGCTAGTTCCTCATCATTAGAAGGGGCGAGAATCTTGGTCGGATCAGCTTGCCAAGGACCCCTAGTGCTAAAATCTACTGAAGACGAGGAGGAATACTCCCCTCATAGTATTAACTTAGTGGAACCTCTTAACCATGTCAACTCAACAAGGTCTAACATTGAGGATGATTTCGTCAAAGAAGATTTCCCCCAGCCTGTGGAGGAATCTCAACCCCTCAAGGCTGATCTCAAGGACCAATCGCAAGAACATGATATGCTAACTAATGGCAGTCCTCAGTAGTAGAATCAGAATACATCCATGGTTGACAGCCCTGAGAGGATAGTAGACCAAATGGTCCAGATACAATTTGGGATGCTTCCTGAAAAGGCTGATGTTAGAACTACCTTACTCCTTCCCTTGGAGTTCATGGCAGTTGGTGCTTAAGAAGGTCTCGAGGGTAATGTGATAGCATTAGATGAGGAGCCTTAAGTGGAGCTTGTGGTTGAAGTAGCAGCCACTAAAGATACACTCAAACCTTTTTCTTTTAAGGTTAATGCTACAACATCCAAACTTCCTGAGTCACCTAACATAATGAAGATGATGTTTGACTGGCCTAACACCTCCAATAAACACATCACACTCTTATACATCAAGGCCAAATTTGATGGCATTCTGGTGAACAGGGTCTTGGTGGATAACGGCGCAGTCATCAATGTGTTACTTTCATATATATTGGGGGTCATTACTAAGTCCCGAGAAGGCATAATCACTTCAGATGTGGCAATCTATGGCTTTTCTGGAGCTACTGCCAAATCTGAAGGAGTTATCACGATTGACTTAACTATTGCCAAATTAAGCAAGCTGACAGCTTTTTAACTACCTCGAGCTATAATGCTTTGCTTGGTAGAGATTTTTCTGCATGCTAATTATTGTATTCTGTCTTCACTTCACCAATTTCCAGTCTTTTGGAACCATGACATATATGAGGTTGTTATGGCAAATAACAGACCATTCATTGCCTGCTCCGACTGCGTTGAGGCAAAATTCTATGAAGACAACATGGGGACTCTAGATGTCAAAAGGACCACTCCACAATCCATCTAACAGCATGACATGATGGCCATCCTTGACAGCCCACTAACTGAAGTTGGGTTTTGTCAAGCGAATGTTAAGTTTAAAGAGTCTAACTTCTGGAAATGCATGAGACGCCTTCTCGATGAAGGAGACTCCCAAGGCACACTAAAACCCAAATGCGGAGGAACCAAGACCATCTAGTAATGGGCCAAGAGGCCATCTCCTCAGCATTAGCAAGGTTGGCATGCTGAGGATCAACTTTGGACTTAACAGTCATTCAATGGTTTCAAAGCCCATACAGCACAAGAAAAAGAGTTGGAGCTCACCAACTTAAGACCAACACCAGCCAAAATGGAGTATCTAAGGGTGAAAGTCCAAGACCCCCTCCTCGAGATTAATTAGGGTTCAATAGAAGACCTAAGACCTACTTATTAGAGCACTCTGCTTTCTAAGGAGCAGAGGGAGCAGTACCTAACTTTGCTTCACGAATTCAAGGACTGCTTCACTTGCTACCATCATGAAATGCCTACCCTAGATGGAAAAGTGGTTGAGCATAGGCTTCCTATTAAGACAGGCTCTAGGTCCATCATTCAAGCCCAAAGGAGGATGTCCCAAGATGTCATTAATTTGGTCAAGGAAGACATTGTGAGACTGTTAAAGGCCAAATTCATCACAACCGCCAGGTATGTTAAGTTGCTAGCAAATTTTATTCCTATCATTAAAAAGAATGGAAAAATCAGGGTCTATATTGATTTCAAAGATAAGAATGCAACCACCCCAAAGGACAAATATTCAATGCGTATTGCTAATGTGCTCATTGACTTAGCCTTGAGGCATGAGGTTTTGTCCTTTATGGATGGCTGCTGTGGGTACTAACAAGTTATGAATGCTTCAGAGGATACTCATAAAATAGTATTCGAGATGTCCTAGGTCAATAGGGATGTTTGCATGGGTGGTTATGCCCTTTGGTTTGAAGAACACTGGAGCCACCTGCCAAAAAGCCATGAACATGATTTTTCATGACCTCATTTGCAAAACCATGGATAGAGGTGGCCAGTGGGCCGGGTCGGGCCTTCGTTTAGGCCTGGCCTGACCCGGCCTGCTACTGTAGCGGGCAGGGCTAGGCCCAAAACCACCATTAACGGGGCCGGGCCATGGCCAGGGCCCAGGCTCGCGAAGAGCCCCAACGACTCTTTAAAAGAGCCGTTGGTTGGGGGGGGGAGCCATTGCTCCAACCTTGCTTTTTAATTAAAAAAAATAAATAAAATTTATCTATAAATACCCATCCCCCAATTCCATTTCCTCACAACAAATCTTCATCCAATTCTCTATTCTCTCTCTACATTCATGTACTTCCTTCTACTTGAAATAATTGTGCACCTCTAGCTAGTAAAATCTCGGTCAAATTCAAATTTTATTGCTCACTTCGGTAATTTTAGTATCAAAATTTAATTTGTTTCGCATTTTTATCTACTTAATTCACATTAGTAGTTGCATTTTTTAAATACTAATCATTTATACTACCATGGCACACAACGCATCTTCATTTGGAGCCAGGCATTCTAGTTCTAACTCTTCTCGACCGCCTAAACTACCTAAGAGGGGTAGAGTTGTCAAATTTGATACAGATGAATGAGCATTTTTTAAGCCAGACCCATCACCTCCATACACTGACACCATAGATTGGGACCTCCAACAACAACAGTACTACAATGACCAGGATCTTTCTGAGTCGGGAGGGGGTGGTGGAGACTCACAGACTAAAGAGGAACCCACACCCACCACCGAACCCCAGCTCGCAAGAACTAGTACTAGTAGGTGTAGTACTAATGGGGTATGGAAGCACTTCAACTTAGATAGAAATAACAATAAAGTGATTTGTACATTATGTGACCCATCCAAGCCCTTTAGTCGTCCACCAGGCAGTGGGACAGGCACATTAACTAGACATATAATTAGGTGCCACCCCGAACAAGACTCGGATAGAGCCCAACAACATTTAGTACAGCAAGCGACCGGTGCGCTTGCTAACTTTAGGTTCTCCCAAGAAACTAATAGACAGACACTAGCTAAATATGTAATTAAGTCTGAAAAGCCTTTTAGCACCGGCGAAGACCCTTGCTTCGTGGAGTATCTCCAAAAGGGGTGAACCCTGCCATCGTAAGGGTTCCTCGGAACACTTTAAAGCGGGATGCATTTAAAGCTTACAATAAGAAGAAAACTGAAGTTTTCGAAATTTTTAGGGCAAACACGAGCATGTTCTCGTTAATGTCCGAAACTTGGAAGTCAAAACCTGGTGTGCCTTGTGCTTAACGGCACACTAGATCGATTCCTCCTTCACCATTCAAAAATGAATAATCCATTTTTCATATTTAGATTATCCCCACACTGCCGACATAATCATGGGTGCGATTATGGAGGCAGTCCGTGGGTGGGGGATAGAGCGTAGTATTTTTAGTATCATGTTCGACAACGCTACTAGTAATAACGCATCCATTAAATGACTAAGTAGGCATATGAAACCCGTGTTAGGTGGGTGGTGTTTTCATTTATATTACATCTATCATATACTGCATTTAATGATGATGGATGGTTTAGGTCCAATAAACGCTTCTCTTTCCACCTTAAGAGATGTAACAATAGCAATAAAATCATCCGAAAACAGAAAGAAAAGATTTAAACTTCTCTATAGGACGCATGGGTTAGAGTATAAACAATTTAAATTAGACACACCAACTAGATGGCCATCAGCTGTAAAAATGTTAGGGCGCATACTACCATATAAGAATGTCCTAGTGGAATTTGTACAGGATACTTGTTTAGATTTAAGTGATTATAATCTTAACGATGTACACTAGGACACAATTAACAAAATTTGTAAATTTTTTACCCTCTTTAGCGACGCTACCAACTTTTTTTCCGATTGCTATTGTCTGACCATACCACAAGCAATATCTAGATTGATTCATATTGTATTTTGGATGTCGAAAAATGAATCGAACCCCATGTTGATTGAATCGATTAAAGCAATGAAAACCAAGTTTTATAAATATTATTCTGAACTACCCCTTACGTACTGTTTTGCCACTATTTTGGATCCGCGTTGTAAACTTACGGGTTTGAACTCGTTTGCCGAATATTTTTACGAACAATTAAAATATGATTTCAATACCGAAAAATTTATTGCGTAAGTCGATTCTAACCTACATACTTTATTTTCTCATTATTCTCAGAGATTATCATCTGATAATCCATATGTTACCCCTATTACAGTTGAATCTTCCATATCTAGTGGAAGTAGTGCACACAAGTCGATTGCGTGGAAGTTGTTGGGCCAATTCGCACCCACACAAACTTTCATGTCACGTGACGAGTTATATTACTATATGCAGACGCCGCTAATCCAGTTCTTCCCGACACCAGTGACTCCATAATTTGATATTTTAAAATGTTGGTGTACAATCAAACCTAGTATCCCATGTTTTCCACCATGGAACCTTATATACTAATGTTTTAGGTGTCTTCAGTGGCATCGGAGTGTGCTTTTAGTCTTGGTGGCAGGTGGCTTGGAACGAAGAGGGCGAAGCTATCACCGTCCAGCTTGGAGATGTCCGTGTGCTTAAAGGATTAGATGCACATCGAGGCTAGGGACCAAAATGTACTGAGGCAGGGTTCATTGAGCGAGGATGAAGACGACCGCACTACCGATACGTCAGACAGCGGCACAGCTGTTGGGAAAAACATAGAATTTTTGTTGGAAATAAACTCTAATGCCGACTATTGGGTTCACAGGTCTCAACTATGGTCACAACAATAGGCACCTACTAGAGCACTTAGAGTAGGAGACTCTTCTTTCTACCTAAGCCCCCGGTCGGAGAGTCACGCTTCGTGACACCTCACGTGCGAGAGTTCCCGGGAATAGGTTTATCTCTATAATCCTTTTGCTCTAATACCGGTTATTTGGGTGAATTTTAGAAATTCTCCCCAAAGATTATGCAGCGGAACAGGTTTAGGATTCATAACTTTAAACCTAGGGTTGATTTAAAATTCCTAATTTTAAATCTACTTACTTAAATTCATAATTTAAATCAACAGATCTAAATTTTTAATTTAGATCTACAGGCCTTTTACTCTAATACATTCATAACAATACATAAACTTAAACAGGTATAATAATGACTACTGTAAATAAATAGAAAAACGAAAAAGAGTAAAGAAAGAAGAACATACCTGGAATTGCTCCAATAATAAAGAAAACCAAAAAGATAATAAAATTCTTCAAAACCGAAACCCTAATACCTTCTACGCAATGACCTCGAACTGCTCGGAGGGTGGGCTCCGAAAAATATTAAACTGGGTCTTCGAAACAATTTCAGAAACCCTAAAAGAGTACTTTGACTTTCATGTCAAACCTCGGAATAAGCCCCTCTATTTATAGAAATATACCGAAGCGAAAAAATCCAATTATAATCGAAAAAGGATTCGCAGTTTAAGTCAAAACGCAGCGTATCATTATGAAAGGAGGCCAAAACGCATCGTTTTGAACCCTAGCCAAAATTCGCCAGTAGATAGTCAGGTGCCACATGGCGGGCTGCGATTGGCCCGCCCATGCGCATGCAGATCACCACAGATCAACTTAGCGCGTGACACGTGTCATGCACTGATTGGTCAAACGGCGAAGGTGCGGATCGCCTGTTGTTTTTTGAATTTTTTTTTTTTTTTTGCTTTGTTTCACGCATGTAAAAATTCATCTTATGAATTTTAATTTTTAAAAATTATTTTATTTTATAATTTTTAATATACATTCATCTTCTGAATAAATATTTGGCAAAATTAATTTACCCATCTTATGGATAAATAATTCATCTCATGAATCCTTTATTACTTTTCCAATGGCAATAAATACAGAGGCTTGTGTAGGGACCTCGGGGACAATTTAAATCTAGCTCCAAACGGGTTAAATTAAATCATCTCATGATATTAATTTAATTACCATTTAATGAGACTTAATTCCACTAAATAAATCTCACTGCACTCCAGACTTAAATTATTTATTCGATATCTCCCTAATATACTATATTGATAACAACAAGCCCTCCACTAGATATCCATGACAAAGGATAAATATAACTACTACCATTATCCTTCTCACAGCTTCTCCATTAGTTACCGACTCGCCCTTCACTGAATAATTCATTTATACTTGAACATATTCACAGTATAAATTCCAAATGTCAAACAATTGGAATACTTTGGCCAAAGTTTCCGAACTATTTCAATATTTGCGAATCAACTAAGGGGACATCTGTATCCCATAAGAGACTGTAGATTCCCTATTGAATACTTGATCCTTGTCACACTTCACGCTGCTACCCAGTGTACGTGGGATTTCAGTCATTCGTTTTAGACCTTACTTATAGTACACCAAAGTAACTAACGCTCCATGCATAAGTCCAGAATACCCTCAGGATTTACAATCGTCGTTCAAACAGTACAACGTGAATCACTCATCTCCGATAGTAGTCTAGAAATAAGTAACTCACATGGTCCAACTCAGTGCGCCAAACACACTAACTTAACACTTTTGGATCTCCATCCACATGACCAAGACAAGCCATCTAAAGTGTCTCGTTATAGTCTTAACATACAAGTGATCCAGACTTGTCTTCGACTACAAGTCTTTCAAACAACAATCCATATCATTTTTTCCAAGTCTATCTGTGGCTTAGTCTCATAAACCACTTAGAACAAACATGTAAATTGTAGTCTGAGGACTACACCCATCTCATGGATGGCTCCCGAAAGAAAATCACATGCAGTATAAATGCTCAAATACACAAATTTGACTAGGAAACGACTAGAACTTTAATTTTATTTATTAATTACAATAATATGTCCAGAATAAATATGGATTTTAGGACATTGTTCCCAACAACAGCAACCCCCCCAACTAGCGTAGACTAATTTCTTATTGTTGTACGTCTATATCTTATTTGTATTTTTTAATAAATATATTTGTACTTTTAAATAGATCCTACCAACTGCTGTAATTGTATTTGTTACATTATTTACTATTACCATTATTTATTATACACTTTATTTCATTACATATACTTAGCATTATACTAATTGTGATGGATTGCATTTGTATTATATATTATTCATTAATAAATTATAATAATTTTTGTACAAAACGAATTTGTATTTTTTTTTTAATTTTGCATGTTTAAAAAACCGAAGGGGGGACTGGGCCAACCTGGGCCCGGGCCGAGCTGAGCCCCAGAGGCCGGGACCTAGGCCCAGCCCTACCCAGTTCCCCAACTAGGTCTGGCCCGGCCCAGCTTGCTACAGTGTGGGCCAAGCTGGCCTAGGCTCGGGCCTAAGCCTGGCCCAACCCAGCCCGTGGCCACCTCTAACCATGGAAGTCTATATAGGTGACATTGTGGTCAAATTAAAATCCCAAGTCAAACACTTAGAGGACTTGAGGGGTGCATTCCATATAATGAGGGCCCATAACCTCAAGATGAATTCATTAAAATGTGCCTTTGGCATGTGAGCTTGAAGCTCTCTTAGTCTTCTGGTGCACCAAAGGGGCATCAAGGTGCATATTAATAATACTAAGGCCATCCAATAAGCCATACCACCTTCAAAAAAAAAGGAGCTTCTATGCTTCCTTTGTCGGTTAACTACCTAAGACATTTTATCTTGAAAATGTCGCAAGGAAAAAAAAGGTCTTCTCTCCATTACTGAGACTCAAGTCTGAAAAGAACTTGAAGTGGGAGGAGCCACATTAAGCAACATTCGTGGCCATCAAGGAGTACTTGATTAGGCTGTCGGTACTTATTCCCCCAAAGCAGGGCAATCCTTTGAAGACCTATGTCTCTACTTCTAAGGAATCTATTAGTCGTTTCCTTGTACAAGACAATGAGCAACGTTTTGAACAGGCTGTGTTCTACCTTAGCCGTTGCCTAAATAAATGTCAAATAAAGTATTCTTCATTTGAAAAATTGTCTGTCATTGTTTTATGCATCAATAAAATTGATACATTATTTCTTTGTGTTTACTATATATGTGGTTGCCGACACAGATATCCTCAAGTACATGCTTGATAGACCATTTCTAAGAGAGAGACTGAATAAGTGGAGCTTAGCTCTACTTTAGTTTGAGCTGTTTTATGTCTCACAAAATTCAGTAAAGGGACATGCTTTGGCAGACTTTTTAGCTGACCGCCCAAACATCCATATTGACCTAGACAATGAGCCAAAACGGTTTCTAGTGGTAGAACTAGTCCCTTGGAAATTTTTCGTTGATGGTTTGCGAACTAATTCAAGTGCTAGAGTTAGACTTGTGATATAATCCCCTGATGGGATCATCACTAAATTGGTTGTCACCTTGGTGGGTAAATATTCCGAAAACATGGCAGAGTATGAGGCATTAATAATTGGACTTCAAACTCTTCTGGAAATGCGATTCGCAATCAGTAATTTGCCAAGTAAACAATAAATTTCAATGTTTGAGGATACCTCGAAATGATCTATCAGTAGTACAAAAGTTATTGAGTAAATTTGATAGTGGGCAGTTTGAACATATTCCAAGGGAACAGAATAAGGCAGCCAACAACTTAGTTCATTTGGTATCTAGGTATAAATTGCCTAGAACTTGGTGTGAAGAAACCATGTTCATTAAGACTAGGTTTAGGATCACTTCATCGAGTTCACTGAGTCTTCTTCCCTTGTAAGTGAAGACACGCCAAGTAGACACGTGGAGTACTATGAGGCTAATCCAACTATCCTAAGTCAACGAGAGGATTGGAGGAAGCCTTTGATGAATTACTTTGGGAATCCTCAGTATTAAATTAAGGACACAAAGATGAAAATGAGAGCTCATATATTCCATCTGGATGGTGAGTCAGGCAAGTTATATAAAAGGGATGCTAGTGGAGTGCGTCTTAAGTGCCCTGACTTGGATGAAGCAATGCTAGTAATGGTAGGAGCCTACAAGGGTATCTGCGAATGCCATCTAGTTGGCAACAAAATGCACAAAGTATGCCAGGAGATAGAGTGCACATAAAAAATTTGTACATGTGCCAAGAGCCCCTACTATAAATATGCATACTATTATCAAACCATGACCGTTTAGGGGCTGGGCAATGGATGTCATGGGGGAGATTAACCCTCCTTTCATTATGCGACACTCTTCTATTCTAGTGGCTACATACTACTTCAAAAATTAGGTGAAAGCTAAACTGTATAGAAGTATCAATAAGCAAGATGTGATTGAGTTCATCAAAGAACACATCCTATGTAGGTTTAGTATCCCAGAAACCATTACAGTTGACTAGGCTAGAGTGTTTAATGGAGCTAAAGTTAAGGAGTTTGCCAAGAGTTTCAACGTAGAACTCTTGAACTCAACACCTTATTATGCTCAGGCTAATGGCCATGCAGAGTCAACCAACAAGATTCTAAAGGCTAACATTGAAAAGATGATTGAGGATGATCCTAGGAAATGGCATGAGTTTCTATTGGATGCCCTTTGGGCTTATAGAACCTATAAACGAGATGCAATTGGGACAACTCCTTTCCATTTGACGTATGGCCATGATGTTGTGCTCCCAATGGAAGTAATAGTTTAGTTTATTAGACTAGCTCATCAAGGGAAGTTTTCTGAACTTGAATATGAGCAGTCCATGATGCGCTAGCTTTTTAATTTATACCAAGTAAGGCTTGATACTCTTTATAAATTGGAAACTCAAAAGAAGAGGATTGCCAAAGCCTACAATAAAAAGGTTAAACCCAAATCTTTTAACGTAGGGGATCTCGTCTGGAAAGTGGTTTTACCTATTGGCCAGAAGGATCGAGTCTTTCGAAAATGGTCCCAAACTGGGAAGGCCCATTCAGAGTCATAGACGTATTTAGAGGTAATTCCTATCTGCACTAAGACCTAGATGGATGGCCTCACCCAAGGGCTTTCAATGGTAGGTTCTTAAATAAATATATGCCATCAGTCTGGGATTCCAACAAAGAAGTCCTTAAGTATAGATTTCCTAAGCTGTGGGCTCAATTTCAGTACCAAATTCTTGAGGATAAACCTCATAGTCCTTAAATTAAAACAAAAAGAATAGTAAAGAACTACCAATCTTGAGAGACATATTGAACAAAATGCGTATTTCATTAGTTGTAGAAAGAGTACATGGCTTACATACAAAAGGAAAACTACAAGTGAGTAACTTGTACAGCCAAAATCTTTTTACAAGGACTAAAAATATCAAAAGAGTTGAGTTCTAATCTTCACTAAGGATTCCTCTATTGAAAGCAATTGGTTAGTTATGTCATTCAGCCCACGATCAAGTGAATGGGGCTTCTTCTTGAAGGGCTTGATTGTTCCTCTGAGCATCCATGGTGGCCTCTTTGAGTCCTCCACCATTAAGCCTTAGGGGGTATGCTGTTTTACCAACGAGAGCAGCTCTTCTTTAAGGTGGTTAGCCTCTCCTCTAAATGTTGGATCTCATCTTCCAGAATTCTGATCCCTTGAGCTTGACGGTCCTGGATCATTCTTACTACTTGAAGCTCTTCAAATAATAGCTGTAGACCACCTAGGCTAGCTGAATGCCCAAGGTCTCTAATGGCATCTTGGTAATGTCGTTTCCTCTGAATAAGGGCTAGGACATCTTGGTTCACCTTCAGGAATACCTCTTTAAGGACCTCAAATTTTCTAGCAATAGAGGGAGCCACCTTTTTCGTTCAGGGATCTTACCAGGGAAATGGCCTCCTGAAAATTGGCTCCTTCAGCTAAGGTTAAAATAGGGAGATGAGTGATTTCTCTCAGCCATTTGAGCTTGGGGGATTCTTGGTCCAGTTGCTGGAAAATCAATCCACCCCTTGCTCCAAACTTCTCTAAAGGAGAGGATGTTCCCCCTAGCCTTGGGGAAGGAATGTCTCTGGAAGGAGTAACCTGCAAAAGATTAACAATAAAAGAGTTAGGAAAACTTTTGACTTTGGAAAAGAACCAAGGTTTAAATAAATGTCTTGACCTCTATGGCCTTAGTTTGAGGTGAAGAAAGGGCCTCTATCAGCATCACTGCCATGGGAGTTCAAGCGATACATCCGTCATTGAAGTTTCAACCGGTGCCTTAACCGTTAAAATTGTTGCTAGCTCTTCAGCCACTGATACACCTTACTCAAGAGGAACTTCTGGAGAACCAAGCTTGAATGTTGGAACATTGTTTGAATCATTAAGAATAGGAAAACTAGAAAGGATTTTACCTTAAGCAATCTCTTCGGTAGAGATTAGGCTTCCTAAGAGTGGGAAGGGTGCTTACACAAGACCATGTCTCAAGATAGCTCGGAAGGAAACATGTTCAGAGGATTGACTTGCGATTGGCTCCATAATTCAAGCAGCCATATCACCTTCTTCTTCAGTATTCGAGCTTAATGACTGAGTGTCTTGATGGGGCTCTAGTGCAGTCTCTCAAGGTGGAAAATCTGGTATCTCCACAATATATGGATCTGGCTCTTCTTATGGCTATAAAAGGCAATGTTAGGACCTGGTTCGATAGATATAAACAAGAACACCATTTGAAAAAGGCCATTACCTCTAGTACAGGGAGCCTAACTCTACTTTTCCTCACTAGTTGTGCAATGGATATCTCCTCTTCTTCTTCTTCTTCTTCTTCTTCTTCTTCTTCTTCTTCTTCTGTTGCAGCAGGAAGGGTAAAGGGAATAACATCCTTCTTTCTATTTTTTGAGAAACCAACCTCGAGGGCTCGTGAAGAGGTGCCTGGAGGGGACTCCTTTAGCATCATTTGAGTAAAACCTCTAGACCTAGCACTCCTTGGGGTTGCCTAGACAATTGCTACAAAAAGAAAAGAACAGAGATTAGTCGTTGTTCAAACCACTAAAATAAAACTAAAATATACTTCAAGGGTGGTTGTTTACTTGATCTTGCCTTCTACAGGGTTAGCCTAATGCTGATTGGCTAGCTTCTTACTAAGCTGGGACCTGCAAGCTCAAATAAGGGCATAAAATACTGCTTGGCACCTCTGACCTCGAAGGAGCACCAATAGGTTTGATATCCAGCTGAAAAACATGGCATGGCACATGGAATGCACCTACAAGCCGCAGGATACCCATATAGGGATCTGACCTCCTAGTTTAGAGCACGTGCTCTGGAAGCTAAGCAGGTTTAAGGGAAAATTTCTTGGTCCACCAGAGGTTCTTAGTCCTTAGGCTTAGAAAAGGTATATCTTGGACCATGCCAAATGGCCTGGCAAACATCCCAAGCCGATATGTCTCTACACCAGAGTAAGTCTAGTGATAAAAGAACAAATCTTGGGGGCATAAGATTCCTTGCTAGATTTGGTAGTTGATGTCCACTAAGACATCATACCGAAGGTCCAGTTTCCTGAACCATTCAAGACCAAGATTCCTTCCTTGAAGGGAGTCCATTTAAGTCCGTTGCCTATCTCAAGAGAACATCAATCTCTCTAGACATTGGTCAAATGACCATCCTAAAGATAGTTCGACCTCACAGCGAGCAACTACTCAACAAAACTAGAAACCACCTCACCTGTGGAAGCATAAGGGCCTCTAGGGCACAACTCAAAGAAATAGGCTTAGGCCCAGAGTTAGACCAGCCACAATCGACAACCTACTTGGATATCATAGTTTTGGCTATGATGTCTCTGAGGAAACCATATGCGTGGGCCAAAAACAATGGTCCCACTGATAAAGGGTCACTACTAAAAGCTAGGTTGATGGCCATGGTCTTAAGAAACTTAGGGACTGAGTTAGAAGAATTTGCAAAGAAAAACTTGTTCAACCAAAACAAGTAGAAGCACAATGTCTCCTCTTTGGAACCTAGCCCAAAGTCATAAACCTCTATTACAAACGTTTTGGAAAAAGATTCATAACCTCTAGGCAAGTCTTGACAGATAATGAGGAGGTAAAAGATTCAGCTTTTGAAGAAATAAAAGAATTGAAGGGCAACTCTTCTCCCCTAGAGAAAAGACCCATTATGGCCGCTATGTCCTCTAGAGTGATTCCTAGAAAGCCCTCAGGGAGGACAAAAGTGTTATAACAGGTATTCCAACAACTAGTTAGTGTTGTTACAATGGGGAAATCATACCTTACAGCAACAGTAGAAAGCCCAATGGCTTCATAAATGCAAAATTGCTTCCATTTCTCACCATAGGTCACCATCAGTCCATCTACCCATTTAGGGTATCACTTCGTCAAAAATGTACATCTTTTAAAGGGCGCTGCTTCTTTACAAATGCGCCTACCTCCCAAAGAATGATCTGAAGTGTCTACACGAAGAAGAGGAGACTCATTAGTACCTGAAAACAATCCCTCAAGACTGCGAATGTCATGGGATGGGTCAAAGATTGGCCCTAGGGCACAAGATGGCAAGTTCGATGAAGGATCATCCTTTGACAACCAATAAACATCCTCCTTGATAATTTTAAGATCGATTGGATCTTGAAGAATATTAGAGATTATCAAAGAATTAGATTGAAGAAAGCATATCAGTTGCTCAATGGGACTGGCTACCTGAGGGGGAGGAGCAGAAATGGCAAATGAGATTTGTGTCATTGTTAAATCAGAAGAAAAGATTGAATCAAGAATTCAGTGATTCAAGAACAAAGGCAAGAATTTGCAAACTTGCTTGGTGACAAGAAGAAGAGAGAACAAAGGAAGAAAGTTGAAATTTCAAGCCCTAACTGTCATATTTATAGACATGCAGGAAGGAAAAGCAAGCAACGTACAATATTTTCTTGAGCTCCCTATAGCCATTGAGGGTCAAATCAGGAAAATTTTTACCCATTGTATATTTGAGTTTACCAACAGCTAAAGGGGCCATTTGTTTACGCCCTAATTTTGAGGGGGTTAGGACGACATCGTTTTGGATAAAGTGCCATGTGATCAGCACATGAGGGCCATCTTGTGGGAAAGTTAGGCCTTTAAGTACTAAGATAATGGCGTCTCGAGCTCAGCATACTGAGAAGGCATTTACCCTTGACATATCAACCACTCGAAGCTCGAGATGGTTGAGGGATGCAGTAAGCTCAAGCTCAAGTGGCTGCCAAGAAGACTGCAGAATAGGTGGTTTCTAAGCTTGAGGCAGTTACTTAGAGCGCAATTTTATTTACTTGCACGTTAAGCTTAATCTAAGAGAACATAGAGCCTCAAGAGAGGACTTCCGCTAAGAATTTGGAAGTGGCACCGAGGATTTCCCTCCAATACTGAATTCAGGGCATGTTCAGTGAAGATTTGTGAGTGCAAGAGAGAGCTTAATGGCTACATGTGGGTGGAGTTTCCGAGAAAGAAGGAGTAGCCAATAGTTCTTGCTTTCAATAAATAAAGGGCTCTAATTGTCCAAAGTAGTATATACACTCATTACAAAATTTCTTCAAGTTTTTTTTTACGGCACACTTGTGCTTTTTCCTTAAGAGTAGCATAACCTAGCTAGGTGTAGCGCAACATTGATCTTTATTGTACTTACTTTTATAATAATATCATTCTCGATTTACATGTATGACTTTTCAGTTTTTATCTATTCCCACAAATCAACAAGTTGAGATTTGTGGCTTGAGCTTAAGGCTTTGACAACCAAGGCTTGTCCCTCGATTACATTGGTCTTAACGCTACTGTCCTTGCTTGATAAGACAGGTGAACTTAGGTATGTGCCATTGATTAGGGCTTTGACAGCCAGGGCTTGTCCCTTGATTGTTTTCGTGATAATCCAATGACCTGAATACGTTTTGCTCCATTTTATTTGTCAGACCTAAATTCATTCGAGTTATTATAAGTCAAGGGTTCTATGCTTAAAAACCTGATTGACTCGGGCTTACAAGTGGACTGGTGAGCTCTTGGGTTTGTCTCCACCCCAGTTCTTGACTTTTAAGTGTACGATGAAAGGTGTACGTGAGCCCTGCTCCATCACTGTAATTGCCACTTGAGTTAGGTCCACATCCTTAAATTTTCTGTTAGAAATACACATTAAAATCCATAAAAACATTTAACGAAGTCTTCTTAATTGAAGCATAAGCAGAATTCACGGTATAACCGAAGTCAAATACTTCAACATATCACAACCTTTTCTCCGAAAACAGTGAGTGCTTGAGGTCAATGATGTGCGGTTGATAACTAGGCTCACTCCCTAGTTGCGGTAAGTCCCTTTTGCACGTTTGTTTTACTTTCACATTTGCGACAACCACACATATTGAACTTGAGACAAAATAGAGCAAATAGTTATGTCCAGTCACACACTCTATATATGCATAGTTTTTCTTTTACAGTTTAGCCAAGGTTATACCTTCTTGAAGGTCGGTTGGTTTGTACAGCTTGCGCCAACCCATTATATCCTTACATAAGCTTCCCAGAAACATGCTGACCTTTTTCACCTTAGACAGTCCACATTGACACACCGATAATTCAAAAGTAGCTAAATACACTTTCAAGGACCCCGATTGTCGCAACTTCGGTAGCTCAACTAACGGATCTTCAAGTCCATTAGAAAATCAATTTCTGATTTTCATAGGGTATATTTCCCAAGGTATCATAGCTCCTCGAGGCCACGATTCCTCAAAAGCGTTATGCCAACCCAATGCTTCACCCTCTAAGGCATCACTTGCGAGCACCCCTTTAGTTGGTTCAAGGATTTGATGGAGAATGAAATAACGCTCACATATGTAGAGCCATCCCTTCACATCACCTCCATTGAATCTCAAAAATTCTTAGTCAAACGTGTGGGGTGATAGTTACCTTCACCAGAGCTCACTAAATTTCGCCTCAAATAGCCCAGAAGGTTGTGCTGAAGATTAATCGGGTTAGATTGTGGCCGTGATGCATTAATTGGTGGCAGAGAAGATCTCTCAATGAAGATCTGAGCGCTGGGCAGAGCTAGGTGCATTCGTCCATTCCAAGTTCCCAACGGTGTGCCCATTTGAAGAGACATACCACTCATCATATTCTGCATCTCAATCAGGGTTTGATTTTGAGATGTTATTCTCAAATTGAGCTCATGCTGTCATTGACAGAAGGTGGATCAAAGTTCATCGTGCTGGCTTTCGAATGAAGCTCTCAAGCTTTCTTCCAACTCTCTAACGGTGGATTGTGACCAGTTACTGTCAGCCATTGCTGACTGGCTGAGGTTTTGTCTATTCTAATATCAATTGATAGATTCAGTGTACCATAATCACACAATCCACCATCAATCACATAATCCAATCAAATCAGTAACACAGTTAATGGAAATACAAGGGTATCCTTATGTATAGTAGCAATATAATTTTGATTACAAGTATGTGTATAAGGTATAAGGTACAAAGAAAGAAAAGGGGAGGAACATAAATGCAATGAATTGGGAAGGAGAGAATTGGTTTAGGAGAGAGGAGAAAGTCAACTCATCTAATTGCCTACCCTCCAAATGCTAAGGACCCGCTGTTTACAGTACCCCAAAATACAAGAAAATGATACTAAGGGAACTACTAATATACGTATAACTGTATCAAAAGATCTAGGTTGAGTTAGATTAATTCTTAAATAGTTTACCCACAACTGAACCCAAAACATCCAAGTGGGGTGAATTTAATTTTTTTTTTTTTTTTTAAATAATGTTATACTCTCAACGAAGCTGAAAAGATCAAGGTTGAGTTTAATTAATTCTTCAATATTTTACCTATGATAGAATTCAAAAGATTCAAATTGGGTAAAATTTATTCGAAATTATTATGCCTACTGTAAAACTGAAAAGATTCGAGTTGGGATAAGATTTGAACTCTTATAGGTCTTCGAAATTTAACGGCTCAAATTCTTTATATGGACTCTTTCAGGTCCCTAAAACTTACCAGTTTTGATAATTCAATTTTGTACTCTTTTTGGTCCTTATTACCTAACGGATCCAATTATTTGGCGTAATTCTTGGATCGAACTCTTCAAATCTGTCACTAATTGCTCCATGTTTTCTGTTGTTGATCAGATCTGGGAAGACAAGGATGCTTCCGCTTTTTTGATTTCTGATACTGACCTTGTGCTTTCAGCCATGTTTTGTAAGTTTTGGCTCTAATCCGAGGATCAAAGCTCTGATACCAATGATACAATTGAAGTAGGAAAGATCAATTAAGTCCTTCGAAGTACCATTCAAGTGAATTATTAAGGGAGGAGGGAGAAACAGAAGTGAGAAATAGGGAGGGAAAGGGAAATTTGCATTATCTTTTGAACATGCCAGTACATTTTACAAGACTTGTATTTATACTAAGCATAAAGGCTATAACTACTTAACTAACTTCATATACCAAGCATGTGGCTACATAACTGCCCAACTAACTCCATGAATTGTTAAGAATTATCTAAATGAATGCCAAGTACATCCTATTTCTTCATTTTTCCGGTATCAACATCCTCCCCCTTAAGAACATCCTTGTCCTCTAGGAGAAAAAGAAGGGAAGTGCAGAAGTAAGTCATACAAGAACTCCCATGAGGCATGCTCAGCTGGAAGATGTTTCCATTTGACGAGAACCTTTGTGGCAGCTTGATTAGCGCGCTTGACCAACTGTCTTTGCAGGATTGCTTCAGGTTCCCTGATGAAGGTGCCATTTATTGTACCCGGTAGAGGTGTAATGTGGGTGGGTAGAGGCCCTTTGTGTAACTTGAGCTGAGAGACATGGATGACATTTTGGATCTTGGATGAGGCCGGCAAGAGCAAGCGATAAGCAACTAGGCCAATTCTTTCTGTAATCTGGAAGGGACCAAAGAAGCGAGGAGCAAGCTTCTGATTCTGACGAGCATAGACTGATATTTTCCAATAGGGATGCAGCTTGAGATACACCTAATCACCCATAGTGAAGGAGCGTGCAGATCTCTTCTTGTTGGCAGTTTGCTGCATCCTGTTTTGGGCCCGCTTGAGGTGAAATTGAATCACCTTAATCATCTCCTCTCGTTGCACTAGGCTGTCATTAACAGCCTCCAGCTCCACTTCATGGGCTAAGTAGGGAATGTGAATGGGAGGTGGTTGGCCATACAAGACCTCATAAGGAGTGATGTTAGTGGAAGAATGCCAAGTCGTATTGTACCACCACTCAGCAAGGGGAAGCCACTTAGCCCAATAGGTGGGGTTAGAACTACACATGCACCGCAAATAAGTTTCCAATCCTCTGTTTACAACCTCTGTTTGACCATCCGTTTGAGAATGATAAGCCGTAGAAAGCATCAGATCGACTCCCTGAATCGAGAAGAGAGCTTGCCAAAAATCACTCTGGAAGATGGGATCCCTATCACTGATAATAGATTGGGGCATGCCATGGAGCTTGTAAACATTATTGAGGTAAGCCTGAGCCACGGAGATAGCAATATAAGGGTGATGCAGAGCCATAAAATGAGCATATTTACTAAATCAATCCACCACTACAAAAATGACGTCCTTGCCAAAAGACTTAGGAAGTCCTTCAATGAAATCCATGGACACATTGGTCCAAACGGCATCAGGAATGGGTAGGGGCTGTATGAGACCAGGGGTAGCCACATTTTCATGTTTACATGCTTGACGGACATTACATTTGCTTGCAAAGTTGGCCACGCAATTATTGATGCCCTTCCAATGGAAGATGGACTTGACCCTTTTCAATGTTGCATCTCTTCCGGAGTGACCTCTAATTGGGGAAGTGTGCCCTTTCTGCGTAATTGCTGTGGTTGCCAAGTATACTTGGCCTGGGCCTGAGGATGTAGTTGTAGCTGTTGTATAATGTGTTGAAGTTTCTCATCCTGCTGCCAAGATTGTAACGCCCCCAAACGTTAATACCGAATAGGCTTAAGTTAAAGGAAGCTACACGGCCGTACTATAACAAATCCCCTTATTATAGTACGATGCCCGAATCTTTTCAAACAATAATTCCTCGAAATCATATAAACCGTTCCTATATAGGATATAATTCCAAATACATCAAACCTAACATTTTAATACTAGTAGAGCGGAAGCTTAAAATTACAATATTTTAGATAGTTCTAATATGCTACAACAAAATCCATATATCATTCAACTACACGAAATAAACTAATTCCCGAGTAAACTGCTCCGTCTTTTTTTTTCATCAGGAACTTGTCATGGGTTACTAATCTGAAAAATAAATGAATTGGGTGAGCAAACAACAAGCTCAGTAAGTATAACATATTCCCTACCCGGATCAGGCACGTTACTAAAATAGATAAAAATTCCAACTAAAATCAGTAAAATCGATTTTTGTTTCAAAAGTCACGTTAAAGTGGCACAAATCATTAACTTATTTACAAGAGCTTTTTTTGGTAAAACTTACAGACGCATCGAATACTACGGCCGGTATTATTCCCGCGACAGGGTCATAGATCGACGTTCACATTTCACATATTCGAACCGGTTCTAAGTCGACAGATCCAATAGGATCAAACATAGATCTATGTGCCGGTATTATTCCTACGACAGGGTCACAGATCGACTTTTCACATTTCGTAGTTCACATTTCACATCGTCGACAAACCCCGAAGGGTCAACGTAGTTATCTGTAAGCTCTTCCCATAAACACCTTTCAAATTCAAATTACAAGAATTTCCTTCTAAATTCAAATCAAAAATTCACATTAATTTCCTTCTAGATTTGAATCACAACTTCACATATTCGTAAAAACTCTTTCAAATTCACATATTAAATCAACGTATAAACCAATATAATTTAACTCATAAGAGTATAAATCATATAATCACCTAAACACATATGCCCAATCCTATTTTGTCGAACCAATAAATCATTCTAAATATAAGTCACACAAATCAAGTCATTTAAAGCAATTTTCATACTTTATAAACAAATAGGGGAAGTACTATACTTACCTTTACTAGCTTTTAATCCAAAAACCCAATTCTATAGTTGGTTAACTTTGAAATTGATGAGATGGTGTTGTCGGCAAGGTGGCTGGAGCTGTTCTGACGAGGTGGCGGCACCGGGGGGGGGTCAGTCGGAGCAATTCCGGCGGGGTGGCGGCACTGGAAAGATGGTCGGAGTTGCGCCGGCAAGGTGGTGGCACCGGGGAGGGAGGAGAGAGAAAATCGTGGGTGGTCGAGAGAGGAGAGAGAGAGAGAGAGTTGGGTGGTGGTGTGAGGCTTGAGGGTTGAGGTCTAATGGTATTTATAGACCCCGGAGGTCAGGCGGTAGTGAGGGAGGCGGTAATGGAGGAAGGACACCCGAGGGAGGCGAGGCGGTAGAGGAGAGGGAGGCAGTAGGCGGTAGGTGGTAATGAGGGAGGCGAGGCAGTAGCGAGGGAGGAAGGCGGTAGGCGGTAGTGTGGGAGGGAGGCGGTAGGCAGTAATGGAGTGAGAAGGGGGAGGCGGTAATGGAGCATACGGAGGAGAGAGAGGAGGAAGGAGACGGTAGGGGTGGGGGGAGGGGGGGGGGGGGGTTCACAGTACTTTACTTCTTTTTTTTCATTTTCTTTTCTATTTCTTGGTTATTTTACACATTTATTTGTTTATTTATTTTTATTTTGGAACCTAATTAAAATAATATCAAATTTTACCCTAATTTAAATACCCTAAATTTCATGTATTATATTATCGAGCCTAATTTAATTTAAATATCTTAAGTTTCATATATTGTAATACCGAATCTAATTTAATTAGGCCCGGCATTACAAAGATAATTGTAGAAGAGCATATAGATTTGATTCAATAGTGGACAATAGCAAGCAAATAACTTCTGCACTGGGAAGTCGAGATAAGGAATCTGCTGCTACATTCTCTTTTCCCTTCTTATACTCAAGCACATAACTGAGGCCCATCAATTTTGATAACCAGACAAGTTGAAAATGAGTGTGGACTCTTTGCTCGAGCAAGAACTTGAGGCTCTTTGATCAGTTCTGATGATAAATGTATTGTTCATGAGATATTGTTGCCAATGTTGCACAACACAAACCACAGACATCAATTCTCGTTCATATGCTGATAATAATTGTTGTCTAGTACTGAGAGCCTTACTGAGGTATGCCAGGGGATGTCTTGATTGCATTAGCACTGCTCCTAACCCGGTCTTACTAGCATCAGTCTCAATGAGAAACGGCTTATCAAAATCTAGCAAGGCAAGTACTGGAGCAGAACACAGGGCCTTTTTAAGCTATTCAAAGGCTGTTTGTGCTTGATCATGCCACGACCATCCATCCTTCTTTAATAGTTCAGTGAGGGGTTGAGCCAAGGATCCATACCCTCTTATAAACCTGCGGTAGTAGCCAGTGAGACCCAAAAATCCCCTGAGTTGCTTAACATTGATGGGAGTAGGCCAACTCTGTACTGCTAGTATCTTGGAAGGATCAGTAGCAACTCCTTCAGCTAATATAACATGCCCCACGTAGGTCACCTGAGCTGCAGCAAATGAACATTTGCTCAGCTTGACACTCAACTGGTTGCTGCACATAAGCTCAAAGACTAGCCGCAAGTGATGAATGTGTTCAAATAGGCTGCTGATATATATGAGAATATCATCGAAAAAGACTAAGACAAATTTCCTCAAATAAGGCTGAAATAGAGCATTCATAAGAGCTTGAAACGTTGATGGTGCATTAGTTAAGCCAAATGGCATAACTAGGAACTCATAGTGACCCACATGAGTCCTAAAGGCAGTTTTTTCGATGTCATGTTGATGCATCCTGATCTGGTGGTAACCAGATCTAAGGTCCAGTTTTGAGACGTAGTGAGCTCCTCCTAGTTCATCCAATAGGTCCTCCACAAGAGGGATTGGAAATTTGTCTTTGACAGTAGCCTTGTTGAGGTCCCTGTAATCAATACATAATCTCCAGCTTCCATCTTTCTTTCGTACCAGCACAACAGGTGAGGCATAAGGGCTGTTACTGCGTTGAACATAGCCCTTATCCAGCAGCTCCTTCATCATTTTCTCAATGATATCCTTCTATAAAGCAGGATATCTGTACGGTCTTTTGTTAATTGCTTTAGTTCCATCCTTCAGGGTGATTCTGTGATCAAAGAGGGGTCATGCTGGTGGTAATTGTTGTGGCTCTTCAAACAATGAAGTATACTACTCTAAAAGCGACTGAACTACCTCCCGGACATGAGAGGTATCTGAACTAATAGCCAAAGAATTTATCATGGATGGCTATGCTTGCTGATTATCTACAGAGTTGATCTGTAACATAGCGATGTAAGGGGCTTCAGGCATGATTTTGGGTAAAGTCTTTGCTTCAATCACCTTGCACTTACCAGCCTTCATTCCCCTCAGCACATATGTCCTGCCTCCCATCTTGAATGCCATCTTTAGTTCTGTGAAATTACATTGAATGTCACCTAAAGTAGAGAGCCATTCTACTCCCAACACCATATCGCAGCCACCAAGTGGAATTAGCATAAAGTTTGCTGTGAATAGCTGACCCTACAGCCTCCAAGGGAAGTTTTGACATTGCGCCTTACAAGACATTTGGCTTCCATCAGCCACTGCAACAGACAATGGGTTGATTGGGCTGATCTCATAGCCTAATTTGATGGCTAGTCTTTCATCAATGAAATGGTGGGTAGATCCACTATCAATCAAGATATGCAACTGCTTCTTTCCATAAAATCCTGTCACTCTCAAGGTCTGGTAGTTAGGATTTCCAGATAAGGCATGAAGAGATATTTGGGCTATGGATTCAATCATTAAAGACTCAGCATATATCTCCTCCTCAGCATCCTCAAATTCCTCACAATCTCCTTCAATAATGAAGAGTTGGGGAGTCTTGGATTTGCATCTATGACCTTGCTCAAACTTTTCATCACAGAAATAACATAGACCCTTAGCTCTTCTATCTTGTAAGTCTTGTCTAGTTAATGTTTTTTGATTTCTATTTGTGGTCACTGCATCTACAGGTTGCATAACAGATCGAGGCTGCATTCTTGAACTCACAGCATTAACAGGTGTGGGTAACAAGGGTGTTTTTGAGTAAAAAACTTGTTTTGATAGTGCTTGAATCTTGGCTTCAGCCAGCTTTTCCAAACAAGCAGCTTCTTGCAGGGTATGAGAATATCTGGCTCTAACATCTAAAGCAATATCTTGCCTCAATCTAGCTAAGAAGCAACTAATTAATTGAGCCTCAGTTAGATCAGATCTCACAGCTCTAGCATCAAATTGTGTCAAATATGTATTAACAGAGTCTTGCTATCTTAGATTCATGAGCTCAGATACCGGGTCTTCATACAACTTGCCAAATCTAGTTTTCAAAGCTGACATGTACTCATCCCATGTCACTAACTGATTCCTATTTTTCATAAATCTTTGGTGCCATTGCAAAGCTACACCTCTCAAGTGAATGGATGTAGTTTTTACCCTCAAGTAATCAGGTGTAATATCAACAGAAAAGAACTGCTCGCACACATACAACCAATCATTGATATCACCTCCAGAAAAAATAGGGAATTCTACCTTACTCAGCCGAGAGGAATGAGGGAAATGACTTTGCTACTAGCACCCTTGTTGTGATTCATCAACGTGCTGTGATGATTCAGTAGATGGATTTACTGGTCTCTCCACAGGCCGTGATTGCTGCAGAATATACCTACAATCATTTGGCGCAATTCTTGGATCGAACTCTTCAAATCTATCACTAATTGCTCCATGTTTTCTGTTGTTGATCAGATTTGGGAAGACAAGGATTCTTCCACTTTTCTGATTTCTGATACTGACCTTGTGCTTTCAGCCATGTTTTGTAAGTTTTGGCTCTAATCCGAGGATCAAAGCTTTGATAGCAATGATACAATTGAACTAGGAAAGATCAATTAAGTCCTTCGAAGAACATTTCAAGTGAATTATTAAGGGAGGAGGGAGAAACAGAAGTGAGAAATAGGGAGGGAAAGGGAAATTTGTATTATCTTTTGAACATGCCCATACATTTTACAAGACTTGTATTTATATTAAGCATAAAGGCTATAACTACTTAACCAACTTCATATACCAAGCATGTGGCTACATAACTGCCTAACTCCATGAATTGTCAAGAATTATCCAAATGAATGCTAAGTACATCCTATTTCTTCATTTTGCCGGTATCACTTGGGCGTTAGCGTATGGAACGAGTGACAAAAAAAAGGTCATTAATGAATTGGGAGAGTTTCCTATGGGATTTGAGTGTATTTCATGTGAAGATTTAAGACTTAAATAATGAAGTTTGCATCGAATTCAAATTTCTTTCTCTCTCTGAAAAAAAAAAAGATTTAGATAAAAACAAAATCTAACTAAATCTCTATCTAAACTAAAATACTCAGATTCAAAATTCAAATATGAAATTGAGGATATTGGATTCAAAATTAAATTATGAAATGTAGAAATTATACCAGACTCATGTGTTTTAACAAAGGATAGCCTGAAATTGAGGTTGATTTGGCTGAGGTACAAAATACCAAAAAAACTTGAGCACGAAGTTCAAATGGATATTAAAAGAAAAAAGAAATATAAATGAGGTCGGACTGGATATGCTTTAATTAGCCTTTAATTAGCTAAATGAGATCCAACACCTTAAATCAAATTTAAATATAAAGTTGAATTATGAATAGCTTGATCCAAAAGGGTGTACGTAGGCAAACTAGTTCAAGTACAGCCTAAATAATAAAATAAACTCTTTTTTTCTCGTGGGATTAATATTCTATCAACACCCTGATTAGTTGATTAAATTCAATTTGGCTCAGGCAACTTAAACCGAGTGACACCTATGTCTAATCTAAAATCAAAACAACTTTACATTGTGTCTAATCTAAAACAACTCCTACGTTGAACCCAATCCAAAAGACTTCCATGTCAAACCAAGTTCTTTAAAATGAATTCCATGTCAAACTGAGACCCAAATTGAATTTTCTTTTGTACCCAAATTCAAATTTACTTCCATAAAGTTCAAACTCAGACTCAAACTCAAAGTGACCTCAAACCCCAAATTAACTTTGATGTTATACTTAAATCCAAGTCAACTTTGATGCCAAACCTAAATTCAACAGAGCTCCCGTGCCAAAACAATGTATTAAATGACTCATATATCAAATTTAAACATAAACCCAAATTCCAAAGCCAAGTCGACTTTTATATCAAGCCCAAATTCAAAGTGAACCTAATGTAGTTTAAAAATTGTTTTAAAACTGTGTACTCGCAAACGTACGAGATTGTCATAACTAAATAGGGTACACGAGTTGTATCCATAGGGAATCAGAGCTAAGTCAGATTTCATTAATAACGAGTGATTGGATATTTTTGATTTTTGTTGATTGTTAGGATAATTAACTAAAGAAAGCAATAAAATATATACTAAAGGTGTCAATTCAATTGAAATTAATTCAGGGAATGAATTCAAGGCAGCTTTACTTTTATCCCATCATTATATTATACTATTACAATGATTTTGGAGGCTTAGGCAACAAGCACTATGCCTAGGTTAATACTTAAACTAGGGTTGAGGGTAATGAACTAGTCTAAAGGCATAACCTATTATATCAGCCTAAGTGTAGCACAGGTCATCTCATTAGCACTATCTAATTCCTATCTCACTCCTAATTCACTATTAACTTATATAAAAGATTGTGTTCATGGTTAGGTACAACCACAACCCTGACCACCCGTGAAAATCAATTATGTTATGGTCTAGGCTACAAGCTCATAGACAAACACTAAGTTACGGATGGCTAACTAATGTGTCTTAAAAGGTTGTTTTAAAACAGTCTACTTACAAGCGTACGAGATCGTCGTAGCTTAATCGAGTGTATAGGTCATATCCACAGGGAATTAGTGTTTAGTCAGACTTAATGATTAACGAGCGGTTGAAATCAGTTTTTGTGGTTGACTCAAGTGATTAACTAATCAAAACAATTAAAACAATAGAAAAGGATGTCAATTTGATTCCGGTTAGTCCAGGGAGTGAATTCAGGGTAGCTCTACCCGTATCCCGTTATTATATTTTACTTAGGACGATAATTTGAAAGACTTAAGCTAAAAGCACTAAGCTTGGATTAATATATAAGTTAGGGCTTAGGGTAATGAACTATTCTAAAGGCATATCCCATCTTATCTTATCACCCTAAGTCCAGCATAGGTTATCTCAATAGCACTACTTAACTCTTGTATTGCTCTAAATTCAACATTAACTATATATAAGATTGTGTTCAGGGTTGGGTACAACCTCAACCCTAACCACGCGTGAAAGCCTGTTATGTTATGGTCTAGGTTACAAACACGAGACTAATTGCCAAAAAGATAGAAATCTAAACATGGCTACAAGCACACATACAGAAACATCAGAGAATCAAGAATAATTCCCACAAGGTTGCAAATATAACATAACTAAATCATTGTCAAAGCAAAATACAAAATTGGGATACGGATGGCTACCCGTCCTTTATCCCTAAACTAAAAACATCTAATCTTCTATTGGAGTTTTACACATCGTAAAATCCAAGTAAAAGACAAATAATGAGTAAAATGGAAAAATAAGACTCCCTCAATCTGTGTTGATGCTAATCCAAGCTTGAATCCTCCCAGCACTCCAACCACCTATGCTTCGGCATTTGAGAACACATTAGATCTCGTAGAAACTTCGAGGAGGAGAGGGAAGGAAGAGCAGATCATATAGTTGTAAATAACAGATTTGGAGCAGAACGGCCACCAGACATCTGAGCGATGATTGTCATGGTGTTTAGTGGGTTCTCAGGGGGACCAAACGGTCTCATCACAAATAAGCAGATAGCCAATAACCTCGGCCACATCATTGCCATCGAACATGACGCTCTTGCCGCAGATACTGACCTCACTGGATGGGCGGCCCCCGTCATGGTGGAAAGTGAAGGATGAATAAAATTATCTTACCAATGAGGGAAAAACAAGGTCCTCCTCTAAATTTCTACCAAGGAGGTAGCATCACTCATATCCATGCAAAACAGAATCACTCAAGAATCTTCAGGCTCCCTCTTTAAATCCCCACCAAACACTGTTTCACCAATTATGGGCACGGCTTAGATTCGCGCGGTAAGATCCAAAGTTTAGGAGCTACTATCCCCCTCACGGCGGCTCTTCTTTGCACGAGACATTATCTAAAAATGCATTCGCAAGTCAACGCAAAAAGAGAAGGGGAAGATACTAAAAAGAAGAAAATTGACACAATGAAGTAGAAGGTAACCCTAATCTAGCAAAAGAAATAGAAATTAAAGTAACTAAACTAAAGAAAAACAAAACGTCGAGAAAATCCACCGCAACCTACACCTAAGAGTAAAAACAAAGGGAAAAATAGGATAAAATCAAACTTACTAAAAACTCATAATAGAACTATAAACAAAACACAAAAGAAATTGGGAAAAACCTAATAAACCTATAACAAGAACAAAGCAAGGAAAAAACTAAACTAAAAACCTAAAGACAGCAAAGGGCACCCAAATCCTAGATTATAGCACACCACAACTCCAAATAACAACCAATCCAGCCACCAAAAACAAGAAAGCTCCAAATCCGGTCACTTTAACCCCTATTTGAACATGGTTCAAGAACAAAGATAAAGAAACAAGACATAGACAATGAAACCCTAACTTTGCTCATAAGTATGACATAAATCAGGACTATTCAAAAACAATTAGTCAAAAATAATGACAAGTCCAAAAACATGCTCTATATAGAGATGAACAAGGTAAAAAGAAAATAGAAAATATAAAATAGAGGGAAGACACATACCTTACAAAGAGTGACAATAAAAGGAGAGAAAGTGGTGGTGGTTAAACCGAAGGCAGTGGCCGGAAAAGTGGGCGTGAGGGGCGTGGGATGCAAGGGTCTAGGTTTGGGGAAGAGGAAGTAAAAATAAAGGGAGGAGAGAGAGAATAGGGGGTTTTAAAGAAAAGAACAAGGGGGCCTGCACTGGCCTCCCCGATCGATCAGGTGTTTGGACTTGAGGCTTTGTAATAGAGGGAACCCCGATCGATCAAGCCACTTAGCCGATCGATCGGGGGAGTCAAAAAACATGCTCTATATAAAGATGAACAAGGTAAAAAGAAAATAGAAAATATAAAATAGAGGGAAGACACATACCTTGCAAAGAGCGACAATACAAGGAGAGAAAGTGGTGGTGGTTAAACCGAAGGCAGTGGCCGGAAAAGTGGGCATGAGGGGCGTGGGATGCAAGGGTCTAGGGTTGGGGAAAAGGAAGTAAACATAAAGGGAGGAAAGAGAGAGTAGGGGGTTTTAAAGAAAAGAACAAGGGGGCCTGCACTGGCCTCCTCGATCGATCAGGTGTTGGGACTTGAGGCTTTGCAATAGACGGAACCCCAATCGATCAAGCCACTTAGCCGATCGATCGGGGGAGTTACTATACGTCCTATACAAAAACCAGCAAACTCCCCCTCCCCCTCTTTTGTTTAAATGTTAATAAAACATCCCCCATTTTTTTGAAAACTTATTAAAGAAAAACAAAAAAAAATATGAAACATCAGGAAATAGGTTGCCCCCCAAAAGCGCAAAGTTTAATGTCTTCAGTCAGATGCGGTATTTACTATAGAACTATGTTGATCTCGAGGTTGGGTCCTCAAGGTGAATTTCCTCAAACGCGTGAAAACGATCCCCTAGTCCAATAGCGTGCTTAAGACGATGGCCATTACTAGTGAGAAGGCGGCCATCATTGAGGGCTCATATATTAATTCCCCAAGAAGGTATGCTCGGACCACTTCATAAGGTCCATCCCATCTTGAACGTAGTTTCCCGAGAAAGAACCAAAGTTTTGAGTTATAAAGCCATACTTTCTGTCCTACTTCAAAACTTTTGCAAAAAATTCTTTTATTACGAAAAGCTTTGGTTCTTTCTTTGTAGGGTTTGGCATTTTCATATGTCTAGTATCACATCTTTCCCAACTCACTGAGCTAAAGTCGTTGATGTGATCTGATACTGTGCATGTCATGATTGAGCTGCTTAATTGCCCAATATGCATAGTGCTCAAGCTTTACTGGCAAGTGGCATGCCTTCCCAAAGACTAAGCTACAGGCAGACATACCAATTGGAGTCTTGAAAGTTGTACGATAAGCCCAAAGAACATCATTCAACCTTAGAGACCAATCCTTACGGTCCGGTCTAATGGTCTTTTCAAGGATAGACTTTATTTCTCGATTCGAAACTTCAACCTAACCGCTAGTTTGAGGGTGATAAGGGGCAGCAAATTTATGGGTGATTGCATATTTCTGAAAAAGTGCCTCAACCAAATGATGAGTAAAGTGTGTACCCCATCACTAATTATCGCCCTAGGAACACCAAAACGTGAGAAAATATTGTCCTTAACAAACTCCACAACTACCTTGTGGTTGTTTGCCCTAGTTGCAATAGTTTGAACCCACTTCCACACATAATCAAGAGCTACCCAAATAAAGACAAAATCGTGTGAATTAGAAAAAACCCCCATGAAACCGATGCCCCAAATATAAAAAATTTTGCAAGCTAAAATTGGGTATTGAGGCATCTCATCATGTTTTTTTAGGGCACCTATGCGTTGACAGCAATCGCGTGCCCTACAAAAATCACGAGCGTCCTAGAAAAGAGTTGGCCAAAAGAAGCCACTTTGAAGGACTTTCGTAGCAATGCGTCATCCCCTAAAGTGCCCTCCACAAGCTAGACTATGGTAAAACCGCAATATACTCTCTTGCTCAATTTTCGGGACTTACTTGATAAGAACATACCTTAAACAAATCTATATCATCCCCAAAGAAATGCCTTAATTTGAGAGAACAAACAATCCCTTGCTTGCTTCTGCTAGTGGTTAGGAAGCCTTCCCATCACCAAGTAATTCATGATGTGTGCATACCACGGGGGTCTGCCTTCCATAATAGCAAATAACTGTTCATCGGGAAAACAGTCATCTATAGGGCCAGTACTGGTATCATATGGGAACACAATTTTTGAAAGGTGATTGGCCACTGCATTATCTGAGCTTTTCTATCCCTAATCTCTAGGTTGAATTCCTGGAGTAACAAAACCTAGTGAATCAACCTAGGCTTTGTTTCCTTCTTGATAAAAAGGAATCAAATGGCAGCATGGTCAAAAAAGACTATCACTCTCTAGCCTAAAACATAAGGTTGAAACTTGTCAAGTCCGAAAACTATAGCTAGCAATTCTTTGTGGTGGTATGGTTCCTTTGGGATTCGTCTAAAGATTTACTAGCATAGTAAATAATGACAGGCTTAGGATCCTTTCATTAACCAACCTACAACATAATTAGAAGAGTCACACATGATCTCAAACGGCAATGAATAGTCAAGAGGTTGAATAATTGGAGCGGTAGACAACAAGGTTTTCAACTCAGTAAAAGCGGCTAAACATTCATCATCAAAAACAAAGGGTACATCATTAGCAAGAAAATTCGATAAAGGTTTAGTGATTTTAATAAAGTTGGCGATAAAACGTCTATAGAAACCAACGTGGCCAAGGAAAGAGCGAGCTTCCTTCATCGAGGTCAGTGGAGGAAGGTTGGCTATTAGATCCACCTTGGCATTATCTACCGTGATACCTTCTTTGGATACCACATGTCCTAGCACTACAAGAAAAATGTCCAACAAAGACCAAAAAATCCGTAGCAAAAGACCCACTTTTCTGTCGTAAATGATCATTTACAACGGATTTGACCTCCATCGTCTACCGTCGTAAAAGGCCTCCTCGTTAAAGTTCTTTTACGAGGACTCCGTTGTAAATGATAAGGTAACTATTTACGACGATCCTTTAGTCCGTCATAAATAGTATAATATTTACGACAAATTTTTTCTTCGCTAGTATATAAATAACAACATTGATTTTTAGTTCCATCATAAAAAAAATATTACTGACAACGGAAATTTCGGTCGCAACTATATGCACATTAGTGACGGTTGTTTATTCCATTGTGAATGACATATTACTTGCAACGGAACCTTCCTTCGCAACTATATAAGCATTAGCGACAGGTTGTTTACTCTGTCTTAAATAACATGACATTTACGATGATATTTTTTGTTGTAGTTGAATCAACATTAGCATAGTATTATTACTCTTTTCATCGTAATTGTATATACATTAGGGATGATTTTTTTACTCTATCATAAATAGCATGTTGATTACGACAAAATTATTTGTCGTAACTTCGTGCCATTAACAAGAATTTATCTATCATCAATGTTGGATCCAATGACAACATTTAACCAATCCAATAACAAGAATCAAATGTGGATTTCATAATTTTTAAGGCTTGCTCATATCACGCGAGTATTTACATTCCAAAAACGAATCAACATACATAATCATGTACATCACCACAATATATATGAGATGATTAATACCTTACTCGTGTATACCTAAAGAACAAAGTCATACCACTCATGTATATCAACATGAAATCTTTCAATTTGCCCAAAAAATTAAAAGTATCAACATGTAATCGCCTCAAAGCTTTAAATAGACAAAACATCAAAAAGATTGACAATCTTTCATTCTTCGCTCTGTGATCTCACAACCCTAAAAAACATACGTTTGTAACAAGAGCTCATGTAATATATAAATTTCTTGTAAATAAAAAAAATGCATAGACCAAAATAAGCACATCTCAAGTCACCACCCATGGATAACAATGCCCATAAGGGATAAATCACACAATGGGCAAAATTCAGTAGCTATATATGCAAAGCTACACTAAATTAAGGCATTCCATAAGTTTGGCTTGAACCAAACAAAGGTTAAATTATAATTTCAATATAAACTACAACGAACACATAAATAATACTCATTACTAATCATCTTCAGAAGAAGACTGGCTACAACAAGAAGATTGCCGAAGTACCAAGTCAGTAAGCATTTTGACCTGATCCTACAACTTGTCTATATCTTTTTGATGAATAGACTATATTTCACTTATCAGTTTTTGGTGGTTGGCTTCTATGTTATCCACACAATTTTTCAGACTGTCAATCTATTCATTCTTCTGCTTAAGCTTAGCCTTAAGGTCAGCCTTACTAGGTTCAAGCGCCCTCAAATCTTTAGGCCTTACACCAAACCCGGAACATATCACATGATCACAATCTTAGGCTCCAAAACATTTCTCTATCAACACCAATTGAAATATAGAAGGATTTTTTTTCAGACTCTCTCACAATCTCATCCTACCACAAATAAATTAACCAAACAATAATAAGATATCAAACATGAAAATTTCAAAAGACAAGATGATTATTTTCCATGAAATTAAGTCTTATAACATATACATATTTGTTTTGGCCTTTCTCTTCCAATTCTCCATTCTTCTTCTTTCTTGTCAACTTAAAAACTTCAGCAACACTAGGTTCCATTCCATTCTTGCCTCCCAAATTAAGCACAATAAAAAACCACATTAAGCAATGCAATTAAACTAAAATTTTTAAGTGAATAAAAGTATGTTCCACATACTAGATCTTCATAGATGACATCTTTAAACGCTTTGCTTCCAGTATGATAAGGCATAGTCAAACTGCTTCTATTTTCAGAGTTTTGGGCACTCTTTATCTACATTTGCATAACAAATGCAACTAAATCATTCAACATAGTTTGAAAGTCAAAAGTCACTATAATTGGACTACAAAAGTCACTATAATTGGACTACAACCATATCAAAAAGTCTGGATTGGTATAATGCTTTATTACTAGCCACTCCCAGTCTTCCCTAAGCATGCATGATGGCTTATTTTTCAATGCAGCCTCCAAGCTCTCTGCAACCTCGAGTTTGGACTGACTCATTGATCCCCACATATTGTTCCATAGTCTTGCTTCAATATTTCCGATCGACGATACTCAATACCATCACTCTTGAAATGTTTCTATAACATTAAAAACTATGTTAGTGTGTGATACAATTAAAAAGTAATCGAGATTGAATGATAATTAAGACAAATTTGAGAGCTCAATTACCAAAGCAGAGGCCCACATTTGATCCTTGTAGCTTTCATCAATGTCGTCCCACTTATGCACCCGAACTGGACACAAGGTACGATCACGAACAATTTTACCTAAATGCTTCACCAAAATTTGCACATTTCTACCAATTGGATCTTGTTAAAAAATTTTACTTCCAACTTTTCTCCAGGTCCAAGGTTTGCCACTTCTTTGACCTTTTTCGTACCCCGAGGATTAGCATTCAGGTTCTTAGAACCTACAAAAGAAAACCGTTAAACAAATGGCTAGAAATGACCAATAGCAGGAATTGTAATAGTAATTATAATCACCGTCTCTTATAGCAGTTATTGAATCAGACTATCTTCCATTTTCTTGTGAACCACCTTCTGAAGGAGAATAATTACGATGTGACTTATCGGCCTCCCTCTCAATGTTAGAGCCAACAACATTATCATCATATTGATTCTTTATAGGCTCAAATTCAATAACAAAGGGAATGTTAGAAGGTGGTGTAACTTGACTAACATGAACAAGCATATCTTGGCTAACTTTTCTCCGAGATTTAAATCCTTGAGCAAGTTCTCTTGACAATGTTCCAGGTGCTACATATCTAGGCTTACTAGATTCGCTACGGGATGCCATTTCACCTAAACAAATAATAAAGAAAATAATATCAAATGCAGTTACCATTCAAAGCACATTGCCAGCTAGTAGTAAACACAACAGAGAAATAACAAAGAAAATCTAAACCCTCGTCACTTTCATCAACAAATTGTAAATCTAACTCTGATTGAGACTCCTCGGACAATTCCCCATGGTTATACCAAAATTTATAACCAGTAAGTATCTCGTACACAATAAGAGATTCTTCAAAAATAATACTCATTTGTGTTCTTACAGTTTACACATGAGCCTTTGATCACCTTTGTTTACCGTCCTAATCGTCTATATGCAAAACTAACAAATTCCTTAACACCTTTCTCATATTCGTCACTAAGGCGATCATCAAAAAGTCTCATCCAATGCTTACTAGGAGTCATTATGATAAATAATAGGGACCCAAGTACATAAAACATAAAGAATAATGAATCTCATCCTGTAAGGATTAAACAAAGTATGTCATAACCAAAATCCATTCTCTAGGCATTTAGATGAAGAAGTGTATTAGTTTTATTTACAAAACATTGATATAAGCAAATGGTGGGTCAAAAACACTTAATCGACATGCACAATATCTAACATCCTAGCTCTATTTTTAGTACAAATTACCACATCCATGTCAACAGCTAACATGTAATTCAAATCATCACCATATATAACTAATTCATCATGTAGTAGCAACCATAATTACTAATTTAGAATAAAAAATGCCAATAGTTGTTAGTAACTCTACATGTGAGCATAGTAGAATCTCACATTAGAGTTGTGATAGAAAAATAGAAAAGAGATAGTCCAATGTATTACTTCACCTAATGCTAATTAGTTTTAAATAGAACCACTTACCTCCTACTTAATAATAGGGTAATGGGCAAAGGGTCAAGGGTTATGGGGGTACCACCATTTGGCAAATTTTAAAGAGGGGTCAAGGGTGTAATAAGGGGTAAAAACTTAATCCCATTTATTTTGCTTTACCCCTCTTGACCCCCATTTCCTTTAACCCTCAATTTGAGATAAAGAGAGGGAAGGTAAGTTTTCAAAAAAGGGTGGGACAATTTTGCCCTTATGTTAATCTTATCCCTTTACTCAATTGTCAAATAAGTGTAACTTATTTACTCTTCTTTACCCTTACCTCTCTTACTCTTGCCAAATAAGAAGGATATTACCTTACACTCCCCCCTTACCCTTTTTTAACCCCCTTTACCTAGTATCAACTAAGGCATTAGCGGCATTAGACTTATTTATAGATCTTATGTCTTCCAACACTATGGATCGGGCAAAAGGCCCAGTGCAAGTTTAACAATGATACGGTCTTTTCTACAATGGTAGCGGCATTGCCGGCCTATACTCACTGTACATCTATGATGCACTGAGAGATAGAACCAAATCATGTCTATGTATATCAAGAAACAAATCACGAAAAACGCCACCGTCACACATTTTGAAGGCAAACTAACGGATGAAGAAGATGTGATAGGTCAGAGATAGCACAGTGGAATTTCGTCGCCGGAAAACGCGACAAAGAACCAAATCATGGCTGCGATTGAGCTCGGAGTTTTTGACCATTACCCACAAAAAAAAAAAACTAAAATAAAACATATACTAAATTGCTCAAATTCTCAAATCGTTCCATAATGTACTACCTGAGGTCCGGATTCAGAACAGAGGGACGACAGTGTTGAGTCCGAGCGTCAGTAGAGAAGCAGAGTACACCGTCCATCGGCGTCGAGTCGGAACGTTCACCGGAGTTCGTGAGTAGTGCGCACAGGGGGTGTTGTGAGTAGTGGCGGTTGGTGTCTGCCAAAAATAAGTAAAATTGTAATTGTAATTTGGGTTCAAGTTAGGGTTTTTCTATTTAGGCACGAAAAATAAAATTCTTTAAATGTGGCAAAATGAAAAATTTGAGGGAAAGTAAAATTTTTTTATTTACTATCACATTTACTAAAAAGAGTTATTTACACCAAAAGTTTTAATAATTTTCTTATTACAATTATTTCGTTATTTTACTTTTAATTCTATAAATTTAGTTCATTAATAATTTATATTATGTCAATTTAGTCTTTTACTTCAAGCTAAGTTAATGACGTAAGTCTTAACGACATAATAAAATTATGCCCTGAATAGTTTTTTTTTTTTTTTTTAACCGATCGAGCTCTTCCATCGAAAATTGTTTGCTGTAATTACTATCCTTTTACGATAGAATTCTTTTTGAAAGTTTGAAATCGGACACCCCAAATGAGGAGGCCTCTTTCGTATTTATAATGAATACAATCTCTTACAATATATGAAAACGTTTACATATTTAACCTATACAATATATACTTTCCATAATGTAATATATTCTAACAATATAATCTTGCCATAATGTAATATATTCTAACATTCCCCCTCAATAGAAGCAAGAGGTAATCGAATGCAAAGATTATATTTGAAAAATAAGAATAAATCCCGAGGAAGACTCTTGGTAAAAATGTCAGCAAGCTATTGCGAAGAGGGCATATAAAGAACACGAACAAGACCCATATGAACGCGTTCACACACAAAGTGAATATCAATCTCCATGTGTTTGATGCTAACATGCTGGATATGGGGGAGATAGGTAGCTGAAACATTGTCACAGTAAATCAGGGTAGCTTTGGGAATAACAATGCCAAGCTCACCAAGGAGAGACCGCAACCAACAACATTCCGAAACAGCATTAGCAACGGCACGATATTCGGCTTTAGTACTGGAGCGAGAGACGGTGGACTGTCTTTTGTTGGACCAGGAAACAATGTTACCACCAAAAAACACACAAAAGCCTGAAGTGGAGCGTGGAGTATCAGGACAACCGGCCCAGTCGGCATCAGAATAGGCAAGGAGCTGATCAAGAGCGCCAAGAGAGATAATAATGCCATGATCCATAGTGCCTTTAATATAGCGAAGGATACATTTGACAGCAACCCAATGCGGCAGACGAGGAGCAAGCATGAACAAACGCACCTGTTGTACCGCATATGAAATATCAGGACGAGTAAAGGCTAGATACAGGAGTGCGCCACAAACAATCGATCAATACAAGGTGACATCAGACACAAGTTCCCTGTCAGAAGTCGAGATCATTAACTTAGAATCGGTAGGAGTGGCAACCGGTTTGCAAGCTAACATGTGAGTCTTCTTAAGGAGATCATGAACATACTTAGACTGAGATAAGAATAAACCACTGGAAAGATGTGAAACAGAAATCCTGAGAAAATAGTTGAGACGGCCCAAATCAGTCATATGAGACTCACCCTGAAGAGAGTGCAATAGACCTTGAAGAAATGCAGTAGAGGAAGCAGTAAGAACAATGTCATCGACATAGAGTAGCAAAATAGCCATATCAGTCCCCCGGTGCAAAAGAAATATGGAAGAATTAGATTTACAACTGCGAAACCCAAGGCTGTGAAGAAAGGAAGCAAACCAATTGTACCATGCATGGGGGACTTGCTTTAGCCCATACATGGATTTGTTGAGCTTGCAAACAAATCTGGAAAGTCTGAATTTACAAAACCTGGTGGTTGCTTTATATACACTTCCTCATTTAAAGCACCATTCAGAAAGGCATTTTTGATATCGAGCTGATGAATGGGCCATTTTTGGGATGTGGCAATGGTTAAGACATTATGAACAGTAGTAGGGCTAAAAGTTTCGTCATAATCAATGCCACAATGATATGCATAACCCTGTGCAACTAAACGTGCCTTATAGCGCTCAATTTGACCAGTAGAAGTTTATTTGTTATAAAAAACCCATTTGGAGCCAACAACATTGGCATTAACTGGTTTAGGAACAAGAGTCCAAGTGTGATTGCACTGAAGAGCATTATATTCATCAAGCATGGCATTTTTCCAATTATCATCATTAAGTACTTACTTGTGGGAATACGGAATGTCAGGTACAGTAGAAAGAGCAACCATAGAGGGTTTAAAAAGAGATTTAACAATACCAGCCTTAGATTGAGTAACCATTGGATGAACTGACTGAGAAGAGGCGGGTGGCACGGGTGGTGATGATAATGGCAGCAGCGACAGTGGCTACTGCGGTGGAGGCATTAGGCTCGATGAGTGAGTGTCGAAGGAATGCAACAGAGGAGAAGAGGGATCCTCAAGGGCAAAGAACGCAGGAGGTGGAATCGGGAAGGGCAAGATGCCAAAGAACGGTGATACATCAAGAGGTGGTTTAAACACTTGCTGAAGACGATGCATAGTGTGCTGCGAAGCTACCCCCAATCGGGCTAAAGGAAAATCTGTTTCATTAAAAACAACATGTCTCGAGATAACAATTTTGTTAGTCATGAAATTCAAACACCTGTAGCCCTTATGATCCGGTGGGTACCCCAGAAAGACAGATAATGCGGCTCATGGTGCTAGTTTATGCGGTGCAGTAGCACTTAAGTGGGGATAACAAGCACAACCAAAAACCCTGAGATGATCATATGAAGCCTTTTCTTGTAAAGACGTTGAAAGGGTATTTTCTTCTTGATAGAGGTAGAGGGCAAGAGATTTATTATATGTGTAGTTGTAAGAACAGCCTCCATCCAAAATTCTAAAGGCATACAAGCTTGAAACAATAAAGCACACGTCATATTTCCAATAGTTGTATGCATTTGTTCAGATTTCCCATTCTGTTAGGATGTATGTGGACATAAAACTTGACTAAGAATGCCCCGCTCAGCAAACAACTTATTAAAATCTCGGTTACTATATTCGGTGCCATTACCACACTGAAATTGTTTTACTTCCACCCCAAATTGGTTAAGCATGAGATTACGAAATTGAACAAATAAATCAAATACCTTAGATTTAGCACGTGTCGGGTAAATCCACAAGAAATGAGAATAGTCATCTAAAAATAGCAAATAATACTTATAGCCACTGAAGCTAATAACAGGTGATGTCCATACATCAAAAGGATTAGACATAAAGGAAATAGACTTTTGAAAAGGTAAACAACTGTGCTTGCCTAATTAACAGGCATGACAAAGGCTGGACTCTGCGGTAGAACCTGAACAGGAAATAAATTTGTGTTTAACTAATGAGGATAAGACCAGCTTCCCAGGATGACCAAGTCGACGATGCCAGAGAGATTGTGTGATTTGAGAAGCAAGTAATGAAACATGCGTAGAAGATGGCTTAGGAATAGAGAAAAAAGGCCCCGACTCGCACAACGAATTATGAGAGACATCGTTTTGGCATTTTTAATGGAAAAAACACCCGAGTCAAATTTTAAAAGGCAACAATTATCTTCACATAATTGGCGAATAGATATTAAATTGGTGGAAAGACCAGGTATATAAAAGACATTATGCAAATTAAAACAACCAACAGATATACTAAGAAAACTAGATCTAACCCCAACAATTGATAAAGAGGCACCATTGCCAACCAATATTTTATCACAGCCATGATAAGGACCAAGAGATGTTAGCAAATTAGGGTTATTAGTCATATAGGAGGATACACCACTGTCCATTATTTAGGGAAAGTCAATCACAGGAGTAGTAAAAGATTGAAAAATGTGTTGAGGAGATGCAAACCCTGAATAAAAATTAGAACCAGTAGCATAAGTATTATTTGCAGGATGAAATTGTGGAGTAGACAATATATTCTCACCATACATAAGAGCACCAAAGAAAGGTAGCCCAAGTTGTGAAGCAAAATCAATCATCGGAACAAGCATAATCAAAAGCAAAAACCCACTCTTTTTTTTTTTTTTTTTTTTTTTGAAAAGGAAGAAGAAAAGGGAGGCTAAAGTTTGTCTTGGAGGGAAAGAGAACGTTTTAAGCTTTTAGTAGCTCTGATACCAGAAAGTTTGAAATTGGACACCCCAAATGAGGACGCCCTCTTTCGTATTTATAATGAATACAATCTCTTACAATATATGGAAACATTTACATTTTTAACCTATACAATATATACTTTCTATAATATAATATATTCTAACAATATAATCTTGCCATAATGTAATATATTTTAATACTTTTTCGTTATAAAATGTTTGTCATAAATAGTTTTTTTTTACGACAGAATTATTTTCCATCGTAAAATGTTTATCATAAATAGTATCTTTTTGCGATTACATTTTTTCTGCCGTAAACTGTTTGTCGTAAATAATAATTAAAAGGCGCCAAAAAAATGCGCCAAAAGTGTTGTGAAATTTTGGAAGCCGTTTGTGACGGAAAGCGAGACTTATCTACAACGTTATTTTAAAGCCATCGTAGTTGCCCATATCTTTTACAACGGAGTGTAAGTCCGTCGTGAATAAAGTGTTATTTATGAAGGAATTTTACTCCGATGTAAATAGTTTGTCATAGATATGCACTTTTCTTGTAGTGTAGCACTATGCCTTGCTACTCATGAATTGGCTCTTCTCCCAACTAAAGACCAGATTGTAATCCTCACAACGTTGCAAAACAAGATCGAAGTGAGAAAGACATTCATCAAAAGATGACCTAAGCATAGAAAAGTCATCCATAAACACCTCCCAGTGATTGTCCAGCATGTCAGAAAAGATGGACATCGTACATCGCTGGAAAGTAGCAGGTGAGTTGCACAGACCGAAGGGCATACTCCGATATGCGAAGGTATCAGAGGGACAAGTGAAAATTGTTTTCTCTTGGTCCTCAGGGTGAACTGAGACTTGGTTATACCCTGAGTAACCAACTAAAAAATAATAGTAGGCCTAACCTACTACTCTATCTAAGATCTGGTCTAAAAAGGGTAGGAAAAATGGTCCTTACATGTTAAAGAGTTTAACTTACGATAGTCAATGCATACTCTCTACCCTGTAGTGGTACGCGTAAGAACCAATTCTCCCTGTGCATTTTTAACCACTATGATTCCTAATTTCTTAGGAACCACTTGAACTCGGCTGAACAGTGGACTATCAGAGATCGAGCATATAATACCCACATCTAACAGCTTTATAACCTCTTTCTTAACCACCTCCCTCATTTTTGGGTTAAGCCTTCTTTGCATCTGTCTAGAAGGCTTAACATTATCCTCTAAGTGTATCCCATGCATGCATATAGAAGGTTAATTCCTCTCTAGTTAGCAGCCAACCACCCTCTGGCTCATTTAAAGTTCTGTAGGACAACTACCAACCTAGATTCCTGTGTCTCAGTCAGGTTAGAAGCAATAATAATAGGAAGTCTGCCATTTGGCCCTAAAAATACATATTTTAAGGTGGAGGGGAGAGGCTTGAGTTCCAGTACCAGTGGAAACTCGATCGATGGTTTGGCAAGTTCACTATGAAGGCCAATTAAGGGGTTCAAAAAATCACACCTCTAGCCTCAATACTCAGAACATCCCGCACATCAGACAAATCGTTAGCATCAGCATCAATATCAGTCAGAGTAAGCGAATTAGACAATTCATCTGCTTTGATAAAGTTAGAAGATATCGACTCCACCAAAGGGTCAATAGCATTGACCATAAAACAATCAAAGTCATCCTCATCACCAGGGAATTTAGCAGCATTCGACACATTCAATTTGACCTTAAGATTCCCAAATGACACTTCTAACACCCTAGTCCTAATATGAATGACAGCATCAGCCTTTGCTAAGAACGGTCATCCTAAAATGATGAGGGTGGGGTTCCTCTGATGAGGGATGGGATCCATGTCTAGCGCAATAAAGTCGACAGGGAAGATGAAGCTGTCAACTTTAACAAGTACATCTTCCAGCACCCCTCTAGGTAAACGCTCTAATCAATCAGCCAACTTGAGTGTAACACTAGTTGGTTTAAGATCTCTTAAAAAATTGAGTATGGGACGAGGTTCATGCTTGCCCTAACCTCAAAAGATCTCGGCTCATGTAGCTCTCTCCTATGACGCATGGGACTATAAAAGCTCCTGGATCTCTACATTTGGGCAGGATGCCCGAAACTAAGATACTGTTCACTTTCTCAGTGAGCCGGACCTTCCTAGGGACGCGAGCTTACGCTCTCTTCTTTCTAATGCATAGGTCCTTGAGAAACTTAGCGCACATGGGGACATGTTTAATAGCGTCAATCAACAACAAGTTGATTTGGACATCTTTGAACAAGTCCAGTAGCGTAGCCCTCTTCGGGTTGTCCTTGTCCTTTGGTCTTAGAAGGGCCATAGGAAAAGGGACGACAGACTCAAATGGTGAACCCAATGAAGGTTTCAATACTCCGTCTATATCAACAGTGAGGGGTGGAGTCCCATCCTCCCGCTCTAACTTCTATCTCCACCTCTCTCAAATTGTCCTCACTCGAAATCGAAACAACATTAGCCTACTCATGAGTGACCTGGTTAAGGTTAGAACTGGTTTCCCCCCAGGATTAGCAAGAGGTTAGGAGGGTAGCCTCCCTTCCTCTCTTCTGTTCATGGCCTGAGCTAACTATCCTAGTTGGTTCTCTAGCTTTGAAATTGGTTGTGAATGAGATTGAACCAACTATTGGTTTTCCTCCTTAAAGCGGAGCATATGCTCCTCAAACAGAGAAGCATATCTTGGGTTGAGGTAGAGGGTTAGCATTAGTAGTTGGAGGGTTAGAAAAAGAGCCATACATTTGCCCTCTCTGGAAACTGGGAGGGTGTGCTACCTACAAATCTTGGTGTCAGTTGTCTTATGGCTGAATGCGAATAGTATTCTACTTCCATGAGAAGTTCAGATTGTTATGCCACCCAGGATTATAGGCATTAGAGTGCAAGTTGTTGTTTCTCAAGTATTCTTGGACCACATAAACCTGGTGTGGCACATGCTTAGGGAGCTGTGATGCATATAAACAATCAAGCCCAGAGTGATCCTCACCTGAACATATGCTGCACGGAGTAACACCATCAGATGATGATTCAGCTACTTTAACCAGGTGCACGTTAGTAGGGTCTGCATGTAAACTCATAATTTTATCTATCTTCCTACTAAGCGCATCTAGTCTAGTGTTAACATCATCGTGAGGTGCTACTTCGTAGACACCGCTTGTGTGTTAAGGTTTCAAAGATTGCTCTTAGACCTTAACCTTGGTTGGGATAGTAAGAGTATGAGATGAGAAGAGAATTTAGAGTTAGATGAGATAAGAAGGGAAAGGAGATGAGAAGTAGAGAGGGATATCAAAAGATATCAAGTTCATTCATCAAAATTGTTATGGATTACAAGCTAAAGCCAACTACTTATACTACTTACAAGATATGAGCTAATACATTGAATCTAGCCACACAAGGACTAACCGACTCTAAAGTCAGCCGCCACCTTTGACTAACTAACATAACCGCCTTGACCACCATAGCCTAACAACTCTAGACCTCACTTATTACATGACTCAACCAAAGCTTAAGCTACTACTTACAGTATCAACTAATTAATACCACTCAGCATAGCAGCAGCCCAATAAAATAGCAGCAGTCACCCGCAGTAGCAGCATAGCAGCAGCAACACAGCAACCCGGAAAACAATAGCCCATGCTTGGATTCACGATTTATAACATTCCCTTCCTCTTGAAAACATTCTTGTCCTCAAGCATAGAAGAGAGTTGTAACAATGAAGATCACTTATTACTGATAAAAAGATAGCTGGAGTGTTGAACTCTTGCTAAAATTCTGCAGCCGGAAGACCACTGAAGCAATTCAATCCGAATTTTCAGCAGAGCACATTGTATGTTGCTTATCCCGATACAATGTTTGCGTTTGAGGGTATAGTACTCTTCAGGAGGTCTGCACTGATCAAACCAAACATTAACAACACACCCACAACACCTCATGATGCACTTAACACAGCTCAAAAGTCCATCTTGCTGCTGAGAATCACAAAATGCATCAGTAATTTTGAATCTCTGCTTGCAGTAAGCTGTATAACAGATTTTGTATGTCGTTAACCACACAAAAATGCATTTGAAGTCCTTAAACACCTCAGGAGGCCTTCCAAACTCAAACCAAGAGGACCTAACATCAAAATATGCTTGTAAGCAATTCCCATTGTAGCTCAAACAGCCCCGTTTCTTGATCATGGTAACAAAACACAATGTAATTCCATAAGAATGCAGCTGTAACTCTTTCATCTTGGATCCTATCCAAAATTTGCATTGCTTAAACATCCACATACTAAACCATCTCAGACCATGCTCAACAAATTCTTGATTGCTTCCCAACACCACATGTTGTGCTGCAGATCCCAGAAATTCAGTAGTGTATAACCAACACAACCCATAGCTGCAATTATTACAAATTTCAGCTCGATTCTTGGTCAGATGGAAGCTCATTGATGCGAACAAGTTATTACACCTTCCAAAAGCCATAATAGCACAAACCAAACGCAGTCTGAAAAACTCCTTTACTGCTGACAGTGAAGGGATTGTATTTTTCCAAAAATTTTCAGCAGCCACGAATTCTTTTATTGCTTGAATCTCGATTGCGAGCTTGTAAGATCTGAAAGTACCAGCCTTTTCTTCCCAAACTCTAGCATAGACCACACAAACTAAGAGTTCATAAACCATTGTTGAATGCCAAATGCACAATGTCATAACTTGAACACCCAAAACATTCCAATCGACACTGTCAATGCTGTAGCTCACACCTTCCAGCCTACTCTCAAGTCTTTCCTAGATCCAGAGCTCATCCAGCCACCAAGTATACCTCAAATGATCAAGCTTTGCTTCCTTGTCAACCATCTCAAGCATGAGTAACAAATATAACAAGTGGAGACACCAAAAGAACTCTCGAACAGCTGAAAACTTCTTCAATTCCAGAGCTGATCTATTCCAAACTACCTTACTGATATTCATTGCAATTTCAGCTAGAATTATTCTTAATGTTGCATTGATCTTTTCCATCCAAACATTGAGAAGATACTGAAGCTTGTGCAAATGATTTTTCCACTCAGAACACACACAGCAGTTCACCAACGAGCCACCCTTCTGTAATGTGATCCAATTCTGCCATAGTTCTGAATTCCCAGCCACAAGCTCTTGTATTCCAAAATCCAACCAACCACCAAGCCCCATAACTTCAAAAGGACTCACATTTGGTTGCACCAATGGAGCTTGCTCTGTGCTCATAGCTTGATAAATGCACAATCTGAATTTGAAGCTCAATATACTTGCCTCATAACTGTCCAGCACTGTCATTCCAACCGAATTTCAAAAACCAGATTCATTCAACACCTCAGGGGGTCTTCCAAAATCAAACATAACCTCAAGACCCTCAATACTACTGGATCTTGGCTAAACAAACCCAATTTTTAGATCAATGCACAACTTGGGAACTTCTATCATTTTAAAAATTCTTCCAGAAATTACACTTGGCCTAAATTGAACTCGGGAAATGATTTTAGCAATTTGCTTGAACCCTTCCTCCAACTCAGCCTCATGTTTCAGCTTTTTACAATCATGATCTACCTTCCTCGGATCAAAGGGACTTCCAACAACATTTGCATCAGTTAAAGCACCTATGGCACTTGTTTTGGTCTGCACAGAAATCTGTTGCAGCTCCTTACTGAATTTATACACCCCTTTCAACTCAATTGCTTGTATAGACACCATGCTTCTCCTTCGTTGCACCTTGAAACGCACTCTCGCAGCTTGATTAAGTCTTTTCAGTAGAGAATCACATCGTTTCCGCTTCACATAGCCTTGAGTATCTTCTCCCGGATCAGGAGGTAACTCGTCATATGAATGTGTATTTGAACACACCATTTCTCCACTCCGTGGACCTTGTTTTACGCCAATGACATTACTGCCAGCACAAAGCAATTGCTGATTATGAGTATCAAAATGCCTTGGCCAAGTGCTTAACACATTTTCTGATGCTTCCATTGTTACTTCCGCAGTAACCTCAACTTCCCCAGCTAAATGAGATTGCTCAGCAGTGAAGGTGCTTCGATTCTACTTTCCAGCTTGCCATGGAGTATTACTTAACTGTTTTGGAAATATATTAAGTGATATTTCAGTAATAACATCAAGTTTTTCAGTTGGAAGCACATATTCTGCAGCAACCAATCCTTGTATACCAGCATACATATCTGAATCTTGTATACCAGCATATACATCAGTAAGAGCAGCATCTTAAGTTAGTTCTTGTTGATCATCAAGCATCCTAGGCTGAAACACAACCTCTTACTTCAATTTCTGCTTTGTCAACTTCTTTTTACCCCAAAAATCCTTCAACGCTTCATTTAGATGGTTCCTTTTCGTCTTACTCTTTGCTTTCTTTAACATTCCTTTGACATGAAAATCATATTCCCATTCCGGATGTATGTCATACTGTGCCCCAACATCATCAAGATACTCTAACTCTAGCAAAGAGTCTTCATAAGGATCATCTTGTTCAAACTCAGGTTCTTCTAGCTTGTGTTCATCAATTTCCGCATTATTGGGGACGAGTTCATCTCCAACGGCAACAGATTCCACTCTCTCTTTTCGCTCAACACGGAACTTCCGTTGTCTAAGGCTATCCGCTAGCTCCGGAAACTCATTTGCATCAAGAACATCAGCACAATCACGACTGATGTTAGGATAAGCTGAACATTGCCGAATCATCATTCACTGCATCATTTCATCCCAATCTTGTCTTAATTTCTTCAACTGCTCACTTAACTCATCCATATTGACAATGAACAACAACTTCAATCTGGAACAACTCAGTTCGCAAGATATGAGTTCAAAAATCACAGGAGAGGGAGACCTGTTTCGCAACTCTTCCACAACCGATTGCTTAACGAAGTTCCACTACTTCGCTGGCAAAAACAATCCCTTGCTAACAGTTCGACAATCGTCACTGATTACAAACCATAATTTGTACAATTCGCGAACGAACCCTAACTTCGAACAAACCCTACCAGAGATGCTTTCTTGAATAATTCAGACTAAGAATCTGAGTTAGGTTCGATTTTTGTCTGTAATGATGATTTAAAAACACGATTCACCACAATCTTCAAGGATGAAATCGGATTTCAACACTTTCGGTGCTCAGTTCGTTGTTAGATTTTCACCTAAGCAAATCTCGACTCAATAACATATAATTCTTAAGAATCAAACGCAGATTCTGACTCACCACTTCTATGCTTATCAACACAATTTCATCACAATTCAGCAACAAAAGTAGATTTGGATCAAGAGTGTAACTCGTAGTTCAGAAAACAGTTACCTCAACCTCAATTTCTGAATTGTAGAACCTGAAATCACCTCAATGCAACTTGTTTCTGATCTTTTGATTATGATCAAGTGTAATGTGGATCAAATAGCTCACTTTTAACTTCTTCTCCAACTGATCAAGTGAATAATTGATCAAGAACAGTTTAGCTCAGCATTCAACTTCAACAACTGCTGCTTGCTTTAGCACTCAACTTCAGCAGCTAATGTTTGATCGATTCAACTGAATTCAATCAAAATTAGCCTTGATGTGAATGTAATCAACAAATACTGATCAATTGAACTTCCTTCAATGTAATTTTATCAATTTCAATCCCAACGGAAAGCACTCCCAGGCAATGCGCAGGCTATGAATATTGCATATGTCAGTAACCGCCAATCTCAAATTTAAAATGTAGAATTGAATTCCTAATCACATAAACTGAACTAAATCAGTATCAAACTGTTTTTTTTATTTAGAGCTTGATTCGGAAGCCAAATCAAGGCTCTGATACCAATTGTTAAGGTTTCAAAGATTGCTCTTAGACCTTAACCTTGGTTGGGATAGTGAGGGTATGAGATGAGAAGAGAATTTATAGTTAGATGAGATAAGAAAGGAAAGGAGATGAGAAGTAGAGAGGGATATCAAAAGATATCAAGTTCATTCATCAAAATTGTTATGGATTACAAGCTAAAGCCAACTACTTGTACTACTTACAAGATATGAGCTAATACATTGAATCTAGCCACACAAGGACTAACCGACTCTAAAGTCAGCCGCCACCTTTGACTAACTAACATAACCGCCTTGACCACCACAGCCTAACAACTCTAGACCTCGCTTATTACATGACTCAACCAAAGCTTAAGCTACTACTTACAATATCAACTAATTAATACCACTCAACATAGCAGCAGCCCAATAAAACAGCAGCAGTCACCCGCAGCAGCAGTACAGCAGCAGCAAGACAGCAACCCGGACAACAATAGCCCATGCTTGGATTCACGGTTCATAACATTGTGTTCCCTCTAACCACCCTCGCAGAAGAGGCTTGGCCAAGGGAATATTCATTAAGGTGCTTAAATAGAGTCCAAGCCCCATTCTCGTCTTGTTGGTTAAATGCTCCCCCGCACAAAGCATTAACCGTTTGTTTATTTGAAGCAATAAGACCATCATAGAAATTCTGAACAAGAGCCCACTTGGGTGACCCATAATGAGGGACAGCTTCTAACAAGTTTCTTGAATCTGCCCCAACTTTCATGGAATTGCTCTTGGCCCTTCTGTTCAAAATTGTTTATAACATGCCTAATAGCCATCATTCTGGCTTTAGGGAAAGACTTAACCAGGAAGCGTTGCTAGAAGTCATTCCCAGTAGCGATTTCACCCCTGGGTAAGGATTGAAACCACTTCTTAGCTATATCTTTTAATAAAAACAAAGAAAGACGTAGTCTAACTGCATCATACGAGAAACCTTGATAATGGTAAGTTTCACAAATTCAAAGGAATGCATCAAGGTGCTTGGATGTGCTCTCAATCAGCTTTCCATAAAAAGTGGGAAGCATGTTAATGATCCCAGGCTTAAGTTCGAAGCTGGTGTTACCCAAGGCGGGTAACGTAACCTGGGCAGATGCAACATAAGTTTGGGGAACGAAGTGGTCCCTAATCATACACAGTGCACCATCAGCCATGGTCTATGGTGTGTTCTCGTCTACTTCGTATAGCATCAAAGTAGATAATGCCAACGCAATTTTCGGAATGTAAGGTAACAATTCGGGATTGAGCGAATGTCTACCGCTCATGCAATACTAAAAGCAGGTTGAATTTGCACGGAATACGATTCAAAACTTAAGAAAAAACAAGAAAAACAGCTAAAAGCAATAAAGTAAACAAAAAAGAATTCGTTAGTATTGAATTCTAACCTAGCAACCGATTTCTCGGCAACGGTGCCAAAAACTTGATGTGTCATAAAAGGTTGTTTTAAAACCGTCTACTCGAAATCGTATGAGATCGTCCTAGCTTAATCGAGTATAAAGGCCGTATCCACAGGAAATCAGTGTTTAGTCAAACTTAATGACTAACGAGCAATTCTGTTTTTGGGGTTGAGTCGAGTGATTAACTAAGCAAAAACAATTAAAATAGTAGAAAAAGATGTCAATTTGATTCAGGTTAGTCTAGGGAGTGAATTCAGGGTAGCTCTACACGTATGCCGTTATTATATTTTACTTAGGATGATAATGTAAAAGACTTAGGCTACATGCTCCAAGCCTGACTTAATATATAAATTAGGGCTTAGGATAATTAACTAGTTTAAAGGCATAACCTATCTTATCACCATAAGTGTAGCATAGGTTATCTTATTAGAACTACTTAATCCCTTTGTTACTCCTAATTCAATATTAACTTTATAAAAGACTGTGTTCAGGGTTGGGTACAACCTCAACCCTGACCAAGCGTGAAAACCTACTATGTTACGATCTAGCCTACAAATACAAGACTAGTCGCTAAAAAGCTGAAAATCTAAACATGGCTATAAGCACACATATAGAAATACCAGAAAACCATGAATAATTCCCCATAGGGGTGCGAATATAACATAACTAAATTATCGTTAAAGCAAAATACAAAACTGGGATACGGACGGCTACCCGTTCTTCATACCTAAACTAAAAACATCTACTCCTCCATAGGGGTTTTACACATCTTAAAATCTAAGTAAAAGACAAAAATGAGTAAAGCTGAAAGAGAAGACTCCCTCAATCTATGTTGACACTTATCCAAGCTTGAATCCACCAAGCACTCCAACCACCTATGCTTCGGCGTTTAAGAGCACGTTAGATCTCATAGCAGCTTTGGGAAGGAGAGTAAGAGAGGAGATGTGTGAAAAGATGTGAAAAATGAGTCTCCTCCTCTTTATTTATAGTTGCAGCGTGACCTAGGAATCACGTTGCATAACCTACGGCGATCAATCAGCGAGCCTTCTGTAAGCTGCTGATCGATTGGTGCTATCGACAGATCAATCAGCGGGCTCACTGTAGGGTCCATCCTACTATGAGTCACTGATCGATCATTCTTCATACCAATAGGTTGATTGAATCTCAAAATGCTACGAGATGTATTTGGTTCACCGAATTACGACCCGATGAGTCTTTGTTTTGCACATGTGGTCAGGTTTTTCAGAATAGTCTTCAACTATGCATAAGTAATGCTTGATTTTGCCAGTATTCAACCTCTGTTTGCTCCGATGCGTTCCAAGCATAGATGTGCCTGAATTACTACAAAACTCATATGTAAAAGCCAAATACGTCGCTGGAATGAGAAATAAAGTATGTAAAAATGAGGCACATCATTGCCCATCCTTCATCCCTAAACTAAAAGGGTCTACTCCTCAATGAGAACTTTATTCATCATAATACCTAAAACAGAGAAAACAATGAATAAAACTTGAAAGCGGAGACTCCCCCATTTGACATTGACATTGATCTTGCTTTGATTTACCCACACTCTAGCCACCTGCACTTTGGCGTTTGAGAACCCCTTGGATCTCATAGCAGCTTGGGGAAGAAGGGAAAAGGGGAGACGTGGCAAAAGATACTCAAATTTGGTCTCCCCCTCTCTATTTAACTAGGTTAACCAATCGGTTGGGCTTTTGCAGGCAGCCGATTGATGGCCTTCTTTATCGATTGATCATTTAGTACCAGAAATTCTACAAGACCAATTTGAGTCACCAAATTACGACCCAATTGGTCAGTCTCTTATACAAGTGGTTGGGTTTCTTAGAGTATCCTTCAAATATGCCTCAATTACACTTGATTATGCCACTTTTTAACATTTGTTTGCTCCATTGCACTCCAATCGTAAATGTAACTAGATTATAAAAAAAACACGCTTGTAAAAAGCCTAATAAGTTGCAGGAATGAGAAATAAATTATATAAATATAAGGTACATCAGGGTCCCCAAACCCACTCTTTGCTTGTTCTCAAGCAAGATTCTACTCAAAATAGCTAACGATAGAAAATTTTGAACAAGCATGTAGTGGCAAGAATTGCTTGTGAAAATATTTCTAAGCATATTTGAAGGTGCACTTGAAAGTAAAGAATTTTTATGTATTGTTATTATTACAATGGTTCCAACTCGAGTTCTCAGGATTTAAGTCTTTTTACTAGTAAGTGAGCTCATAACTTCTCTTCCCTTTTTCTTATTCCAAAGCTTCCAAATTTAAGTAACTTAATGAAGTTGTTGTTGTTGTAATGAAGTTGATTCTTCTTAAGCTTTTCTTGTGGCTCATGTAGAAAAGTTTCAACTGACACTCCCGACCCAGTTTGCTCAGGGTACCAGGTGTTAAGACGCCCCTACCAGCTTACTTGCTCAAGACACGGGGGGCTACTAGACATAACAAATCACGGATACTTACCTAATTGAACAAACATTGGTACCTTTTTCAATAGAAACACTCAAGATAAAGAGATAAACAATTGACTTCAGCATTTTTGGAAGTAAAGGGCTTGATTCCAATTCCAAAACTTATTTCCGGTATCACAACCTTAAACGTAGAATTTGTCGCAAGATTAAGGGTGAAAAGCAACAATCTCTCCAACTAGTTAAAAAACAAAAATACAAATTCAATAGTTAAATCCAGGAATAATCTCATTACATAAATATTTTAACCGTCATAGCACATCTCAAATTTGCGCTTCAATGTAACTCACCATAATTCTATGCTAGTTCATGTAATAACTCAGCTAATTTAAGCAAAAATATGCTAAAAGGAAAATCAAACGTTCAGACTATACATGCCATTCCCAAACCCAAACCTTTCATTGTCCTCAATGCAAATCAACGAAAATAAATACAAGCAAGGAAAGGAAAGAGACGACCTCAGGTACGGTATATTCAAGTACTTTCCAAAGGTTCTCCTCTCCTGAAACCGACACAACCTTAGCTTGCTAGAACTAGTTGATCTTGCGGGGTTTGTGAGTGGTTGGGAGGGTAGTCTCCCTTCCTTTCTCTCCTATTCAGTGATTCGACCAGTTGTCCTATTTGGTTCTCTAATTTGGCAATGGACTGAGAATGGGATCGAACTAGTTGCGTAGTGTCCTCCATGAATCGGAGCATACGCTCCTCGAACTGTGAAGAATATCCAAGAGGTGGAGGAAGGGAGTTAGCATGCAAAACAGGGGGGGTTTAGTTTAGAATTATACTCTTGCCCTCTAGAAAAGATGGGATGGTTTGCGTTACCTATGAAGCCGGGGTCTTGTTGTCTCACAGGTTGATTTTGATTGGCGTTCTACTTCCATTAAAAGTTCGGATGATTGCACCACTCGGGATTGTAGGTGTTGGAGAAAGGGTCGTTATTTCTTGAATATCCTTAAATTGTATAAACCTAGCCATGCACATATTCGGGAAACTGAAATGCATATAAACAATCAAAAACAGAATGGTCCTCACCTGAACAAATGCCACACGGAGTAGTACCACAAGATGACTCAGTTGTGTTGACAGGACGCACATTAGTAGTGTTCGCATGCGAGTTCATAATCTAACTCGTCTTTCTACTAAGAGCGTCTAGTCTAGGATTAACGTCATCGTTGGGTGCTACTTCGTAGACACCATTTTTGCTCCCTCTAACCACCTTCGCGGAAGAGGCCTGGTCGAGGGAATGTTCGCTGAGGTGCTCAAATAACATCCACGCCTGATCCTCGTCTTATTGGTTCAATGCTCCCCAGCATGAAGCATTAACCTTCTGCTTGTTAGAAGCCGTCAAACCATCACAAAAATTGTGAACAAGAGCCACTTGGTGACCCGCGGTGAGGACACCTTCTAAGGAGCTACTTAAATCCGTTTGAGTTTTCATGAAATTGCTCCTAATCTTTTTGTTCAAAACTATTGATTGCACGCCTAACAGCCATGGTTCTGGCCATGGGATAAAACATGATTAGGAACATCTGTTAGAGGTCACTTCAAGTGGTGATTTCACCCCTCGGAAGAGACTAAACCATCTTTTAGCTACGTCTTTTAATGAAAATAGAAAAAGGCATAGTCTAAAAACATCAGTTGAGACACCTTGATAGTGGCATGTTTTGCAAATTTTAATGAATGCATCAAGGTGCTCACAAGGGCTCTCGATCGGCTTCCCATAGAAAGTGGGAAGCATGTTGATGGTCCCCGACTTGATTTCAAAGTTTGCGTTACCCACGGCAGGTAACGCAACTCCGGCAATTGCGATGTACGCTAGGGGAATAAAGTGGTTCCCAACCATGTGCGGTGCATCGTTGGCCATGGTTGGAGGTGGATCTACACTTGCTTCGTATCGTATTCAATTTTCGGAACATAAGCTAACAATTATGGGTTGAGTTAACGTCTACTGTACATACAATATAAAAAAAAGGGAGTTCAATTCACTTTGACCACAACCTAAACATAAAACAAAAGAAATAAACAACAAAAAGAAATTAAAAAAAAAGGAAACAAAAAGAACTCATTAATTCCTAAATCTAACATAGCCTACCGATTCCCCGACAATGGCGCCAAAAATTTGATGTTGTTTTAAAAGTATTTTAAAACTGTGTACTCGCAAGCATATGAAATTTTCGTAGCTAAATCGGGTATACGGCCCATATCCACAAAGAATCAAAGTTAAGTCGGATTTTGTTAATAATGAGTGATTGGATTTTCTTGGTTTTTGTTGATTGTTTGGATAATTAACTAAAGAAAGCGATAAAATCTATATTAAAGGTGTCAATTCAATTGAGGTTAGTTTAAGGAATGAATTCAAGGTAGCTTTACTCATATCCCGTCATTACATTATACTATGACAATGATTTGGGAGGCCTAGGCTACACTAGGGCTTGGGGTAATGAACCAGTCAAAAGGCATAACGTATCACATCACCCTAAGTGTAGCATAGGTTATCTCATTAATGCTGCTTAATTCCTTTATCACTCCTAATTAGATATTAACTTATATAAAAGATTATGTTTAGGGTTGGGTATAACCATAACCCCGACTACGCGTGAAAGCCAGTTATGTTATGATCCAGGCTACTAGCAAGTAGAAAAATGCTAATAATTTGGAGATCTTAATATGGCTACAAGCACACACAAAGAAAACCAAACAACTATCATAAATTCACCACAAGGGTGCGTAAATAACATAACGAAACCATTTTCTAAAGGATAATATAAATCTAGGATACAAATGGCTACCCATCCTTCATCCCTAAACTAAAAGGTCGACTCCTTTATGGGAGTTATATACATCATAAAATCTAAAACAACAAAAGCAATGAATAAAACTTGAAAGCAAAGACTCGCTCAATTGACATTAATGTTGATCCTTGCTTTGATTTTCCCAGCACTCCAACCACTTGCACTTTGGCATTTGAGAACCACTTCGATCTCGTAGCGGCTTCGGGAAGGAGAGGAGGAGAGGAGGCATGGCAAAAGATACTCAAATTAGGCCTCCCCCGCTCTATTTATACCCATGGCGTGACCTAGACCGCGGGTATAAAACTAGACCAATTGATCGACTTGAGCGGCCGATGGATCGATTGAGCTTCTGCAGCCAACCGACTGATCGGCCCTATTTCGCTATCAATTGGTAGCCCCACTGTACACCCATTTCTGCTATAGGCTGCTGACTAATCGGTATTTCATGTTGATTGATCGTTTAGTACTAGAAATTCTACGCTACCAATAAAAAAAAAAAGCATGTATAAGCTGAATATGTTGCAAGAATTAGAAATAAAATATGCATATATAGGGTACATCAGAACCCCGTGTCAATTTCAAATCCTAAACTAAAACGACTTCCAAGTCAAGTTCAAATTCAAATGACATTCCCGTCAATGTTAAGCCTGAGTTAAACCCCAATCTAAATTGATTTCTAGTCAAACCTAAATTTGAGACTACTCCCGAATAAAACCAAATAGGAATTACGTACAAACCAAATCTAAATCCAAATTGCCTAAACCAAGCCTTAGATGTGGCCAACAGTCAACCTACGACCTGACCTACGAGCCTAGTGGGCTGTCAATGAGGTGAGGGGAACCAGCTCGACCTAGGGCCCAAGTCTAGGCCGAGGTGGGCCAGGCTGGGGTCGATTGGTCAAGCTCTCCCCTTCCCTTTTTCTCTTATTTTCGTGGGCTGGGACCCCTTCAACAAAGGGGGCCCGCGGCCCGACCCTCTACAAGGACCAGGCTGGTCGCGATCCGACCCACTGACCACCACTACCAAGCCTAAATCCAAATGTTTTCCAAGTCAAACATAAACCTAAGCCGAATCCAGTCTAATATGATTTCTAAGTCGAATCTAAACCCAATTCAAACTCCAGTCCAAAAATAAGACTCTATAGTCAAGCCTAAATCCAAAACACCTATCAAGTCAAACCTAAGAACAAATGACTCTCAAGTCAAGGCTAGACCCAAATAATCTTCAAGTTGAATAAAAAATACAAATAAACCTAAAATGTCTTCTGTAGACTTATATCAATTTACCATCCAGTCACCTAGTCGATTGATTAAAACATAAACATACATTAGTTGTTATTAAAAGGGTATTCTTCTAAGAGAGATGAAATTAAGGGGGGTGTATCACCTTGAATAGGGTTGTATCCTAAATTAATAAAATCTATGTACACCACGTATATAGGAAAATTCATATTTTGCAAATTAAAATTTTTGCTTAACATATAGCTTACCCAAGATATCATGTTCTTTTTTTCTTTTGCCTTTTTTTTTTTGGAACAAAATTTTCATGTTCATACCCTCACTTAAATTAGCTTTCTAGAAAAATTGGTTTAATCTATCCCAACTGTAACAGACTTTCTTAGACAGAAAACATTGCACGATGGAATTGGGGGTAGCCTCAAGCGCAGACTGAATAAGGGTTGTCCTCCCAACCTTCGATCGGGGGCTAGCCTTCCACTATGTATTCTTGGTTGAAGTTTTAGTAATTGTTATGTTATTTGGGGTACTTCCATCTTGTTATTAGAAATTTAGAACTGATTTGTTGGTTACTGAGTTCAACAATTATTTAAGTTTAATATTAAAATTCATGGGTTTTCTTATATTTTGTCCATTGTGTTAATTTACTCCTCATACTACAAATGATATTGTGTCAATTTGGTCCTTAGAGTAATATTTATGTTAAGTTGCTCATTAAATTTTTAATGGTTTGGCCATGCATTGTGTTAAATTGAGTTAACGGGTAGATTTGTAGTGGGTTACTTGCATCTAATGTGATTGTGCCATTAAAAATTACGTCAATAATTTAACATGAATTGGACCAAAGGACTAAATTGACACAATATATAGTGAAGGAACTAAACTAAAACTATTAAAAATACATGGACTAAATTGATATAATCAGAAAAGTACATGTGTTCATAATACTGGCCCGATATTTACTCGCCCAGATACCCGCGACCAAGAAAGGGGCTCACCAGAACGGGCGCCCAGAAATGGGCGCCAAGAGACTGGGCACCCAGCACCACTGAACCTAACTCCTAGCTTACTTAAAGTCCTATATAAAGGGGGCCACACCCCTTCCTTTGGCAAGAAAGATCTCTCTCTCTCTCCAGGGCAAGCCTCACATAAGGTAGGCTATCACACGCCTCATCCTCCCGTCGTCTTTTATGATCACCTCTCTGGAGCAATAACCACTCAAACCTCTTATTCCTTTTGGGCCAAGAAATATCAAGTTGGGCGTGCAGTTAGAGCCTGAGTTCAGCTTGTCCTTACGAACCCCATCTCGTACCGAACTCCAATACGATGTGTAAGCACTCTAATCAAATTCGTCATAAATAACAGGAACCTTTAGAGTAAATACTGTTGGGTTATGTGTGGAGCCTTGTTATATTGGGCCTTGTTCATGAGATATAGGATTAGACCAATCCTATTGATGCCTATGACATACTAGAGTTTTAGTGTGGTGGCTCTATATATATAGGATGTGTATTTTATCATTTGGGTTTTAGTTATAGTTGAGAGATGAGATACGTCTCATGAAAACTCCAATGATATAATAAAATTATTGTGCTCCCCTCCGTCGATGTAGGCTTCGACTGAAGTAAGTAAATTTCGATGTTCTCCCCTATCCCCTCTCATTTATGATTGTTATTTCAATTTGTGTTTTGGTTATTATGTGGGTGATCTCAATGGCTGGAGCAGAGGCCCTACAATAACCCTAAAAATTATATTGTTTTAGACAATTCTAAGCTTGGCAAACGTAAGAAGTGACATGGGATCATGTTAATTGAATATTAGATTTATGAGCCGAGATTGTTGCTTCTAATATCTCATTATCTAAGTGATTGTGATGTGGGCCACACGGATACAACTTATCTACATATTAGGAGAGAGTTTTTAGAACACTATCCATAACTGTAATTGTACCTTTCCACACGGATACAACTTATCTACATATTAGGAGTGAGTTTCTAGAACACTATCCATAACTGTGATTGTGATGTGCGTTTTTGGGTTGATGGTGGTCGTGTTGTGTTTTGGTTTTGTTGGGATCGTTTGATGCTTTAAATCTCTTGACAAAATTGTAATTGTACCTTTCTTTCCTTTTGAATAAAATCCCACGATGGGTCAATTATCAAAAAAAAAAAAAAAAAAAAAAAAACTATCCATAACTGCGTCCAAATCCAAAACTGGAGAGTTTGCAAAACAAATTGTGACCGTAATTGTTGATTGAAAATTGATTGTAGTGCATCATAATGTATTATATTATATGTGTGGCCTCAGTTACATTCTCATAATTGTGTCAGTGCCAAGACTAAACAATCCAGGGTCATGATTAGTAAGGAAAACAAAAGTCCCGAAAATGTTTTTTAAAACCAAAACTAGATGAAGCATACATGCATACATGCTTACTCACTTACTCACATACATACATACATGCATAAATACTTTTCTGATTATGTGCTTACATGCTTGCTTGCTATTGTTGTTCTCCTTTTCTCTTTCCTCCTTTTCTGTCTCATTAGGGATGTGTGATTGTACACATGTGGGTACACTGCGTACTCACCCAAATTGGGTTAGATTTTCAGGTTGGGGGTCTTCGAAAATAGTCTCTCATCAGAGTCTCACCCTAGTAAGGTAAGACTGCGTACATCTTACCCCTCCCAGACCCTGCCCGAGTGGGAACCCTTAGGGCACTGGGTATGTTGTTTATGTTTTTTTTTTTTTTTTTAATCTTAGAGCAATGAATCCCATGATATGATACATAACTTCTTTGTCAATAAATGACGAGGAGATACATGAGCAATATATTCTAGTAGTAATATGTTCCCTACTTGATCCTAGGTAGAGCCAAATGAAGCTACTTATGAGACACGAAGTGAAAATGAAGACCTTTGATAATATCTCTAGGCTTTTTGGGTTGAAGGTAGAATATCGTGGGTCAAATTAAGCCACTTCTCTAATTGCGCAATCTATGGAGGGAAAAAAATATTTTTTGACCGATGTGTGATAATTAGGCACCCAAGTGTAGCTACTTTTTTGAAAAACCATTTATGACATAAGTATGTTGGCATTAGTAAGTGACACATTAGGGTGACATGGATATCTTGAGCTAGAAATGGTACCTTTCCCTACCAATACTCATATTACTGTTGTGTGTAATTGAGTTTTAGTAGCCCTAATTTGTTTGGGCATAGTATTTTTTGAACATTTCTCTTAGCTTTACTAAGATGCTTTTATGTCTTGAAAAGCATTTATCAGTTCTTTTATCGTTGTAAGATCAACTTTTGTTAAATCGTATGCATAATTTGGCACAATTGGTCAAAGAAAGAATAAAGCAATTAGTTTAGGAGGGCTAATAAGGATTTATCTCTAAGGCATGGTTTTTATGTGAGTTGTGTTGTGGAAAAGGCATGTATAAATGCTTTTTTAGTAAAGCGGTAAGAGTAACCCACTACTAGAGGCTGATCTCTTTAGACATTTCTATACTTGCGAATGTAAAGGCAGGGAATTGTGCGTTGTTTCGTATATTCAAAGATAACCATTCACATTGTGGGGCCTTATCTGTTTTTCGTAGAAATTGACCTTTAGATTGGAACCCTTCTTTTAACTCTTACACTAATGGTTTTAATGCAAAGCTCCGACGGTTGAGAGGAAACACGTGGGTAAAATTATGTATGAATCTAGCATTTTTATAATAATTAGGATACAAATGCTCGTGTCATGTCAGCTGCCATTTCAGTCCCGATGCCACATCAGCATGCCACCTCAGCCCTAAAGGCCCCCATCCCATGACATCTTTCTATGTTGGCGAGTGTAGCTTTATAGGGTGCCGCCTTGGGGTGGCATAACGCCTATCAATAGTTGTGGCAAATCGGTGTACCCATTCCTTAAGATGTGTACTCTCTCTTTCCCTCTGAAATTTGGGGACGTTTCTCCGAAGCCACCTAAAACCCCCATATCGAGTTAACTAAGCCTAAATAGACAGGAAGCTTAGAAGAATATTTAATGGCTTTCGAATCCTTGGTTAGCCGAAGTGACATAAATGAGGAACAACAAGTTGGCATCTTTATTGGGAGAAAAAGAGGGGGGGGGGGGGGGGGGGGGTGTTTTTTTTATGTGAAGACTTGGTGGCATGGCTCAAAATATTTAAACCAAACACTTTATAAGAAGCCATCACTCTCGCCCAGTTGCAAGAGGCGAATTGTGAGTACATTGAATGGGCGACTGAGAAGAATCTCGCCAAAACATATCCAATTTTGCCCTACTGAGCCCCCTAACTAGAATGGCTCAAAACCCGCCAACTAGGCCACCTCCTGCCAGGCCTTTAGCATTAACCACACTGCCAAGTACAATAGCGCCACATAGAAACCCGCCAATGGCTAGACCTCCTCCGTGACTATCTTCCATAGACCTCAGTGTTTTGTAGGCGAGGAACCCTTGTTTTTATTGCCTCAGGCAGTTCAAACGAGGTCATGTGTGTCCCATGAGGCAGCAAGTATAGATGTTTTTAATTGAGGCCTCCGATGATGAGTTAGGCATTGACCAATACATATCCATACATGCCCTTCATGGAATGGCTTAATGCCGAACCATGTGGGTGCAAGGCAGCCACGGTAAGCGGGCTTGAGGCATCCTTGTGGATAGTGGTAGTACCTACAATTTTCTTGATGCACACTTAGCTCTTCAACTGGGGTGCTCTGTCGACACTCATCATCAGCCAACTATCACTGTTGCGGATGGTAAGCAGGTCTCATGAGCGAGAATATGCCGGTCTTTTCAGTGGACTCTTCAAGGAGGTCCGTTTAGATATGACGTTTTATTCATCTGTCTCTCTCTCTCTCTGGAGACATGGTGTTAGGCATCCAGTGGCTCCGCACCTTAAGGGATGTTCGGTGGAACTTCGACACCATGATCATGGAATTTAGTGTTGGCGAACAAGTATACCCACTATGCTGAATTCGTAACACAGAACTCAAGGCTGTCTCGGAAAACATACTCTCATCACTTCTTACCCAGCCGGTTGTGTTTTACTCCATTATCATTGCTGAATCGCAGCAGCCTTCGCTCCTCGGCTTATACGTGGCCTAGGCTGAGTCAGTAGAGGATCCTCATGCCCTGCAAAATCTACTTGATGAGTTTTCTTAGGTATTCACTCTGAGTACACAAGATCCACCAAGGAGGCCAGAGTTTCATCATCGCATCCTTCTCAAAGAGGGAAGTGACCCGGGTAACCTTAGCCCATATCGGTATCCGACATTCCAAAAAGATATCATTGATTCATTGATTCAGGAGATGTTGACAGCAGGCGTCATTCGAAACAGCACTTGGCTTTTCGCCTTGCTTGTTGTTCTGGTCAAAAAGAAAGACGGCACTTGGCAATAATGTGTTGACTGTCGAGCTTTGAATAAGATAATGGTAAAAGATAAGTTCTCCATTCCCATTGTGGAGGAACCTTTGGAGGAATTGGGTGGAACATCTTACTTCTCCAAGCTTAATCTCAAATTAGGGTATTCACAGATCCAAATGGCGCCCAAGGATGTGTAAAAGATGGTTTTCCGTACTCACTCGGGACATTATGAGCTTACAATCATCAAGAAGCTTCCCGAGTTCCTTGGTATCTCCGACTATTATAGGTGCTTCATTGCTCGATACGGGACGATTGCTCGACCCTTAACTGGGTTGCTGAAGAAAGACAGTAGTAGGTGGAATCTCGACGCTGAGGCCGCCTTCAAGTGCCTCAAGTGAGCGTGGACATCCACCCCAGTTCTAGCCTTACCTGACTTCACGAAGACGTTTTTCATCAAGACGGATGCTTCTAGTATCGACATTGGGGTAGTTCTTATGCAGGAAGGAAGGCCACTCGCCTTCACCAGCTAAACCTTGGCGCCAAGGCACCAATCTATGTTGCTACATGAGGTGGAACTTCTTGCCGTTGTCTTCGCCATTGAAAAATGGCAACAATAGTCAAGTGGTTGACACTTCGTTATCCGCACTGATTAGCAGAGTCTCAAGTTCCTCCTAGAACAACGTCTCCCCACCTCTCTCCAGTTTTTATGGTTGGCGAGTATGATTGGTCTTGATTATAAGGTTTTTTATAAGAAGGGCACCGAGAATCGTGACGTTGATGCTCTATCCCGCCTTTTGAGCTTAGAAGTCTTATGCATGACGCTATTCGCCATCTCATCCGATTTCTATGGCGCCTTAAAGTTACCTTAGCGTCAAGACCCAACCCTCAGCCAAATTATTGACGATTAGTTGGCAAAGTCTCTCTCTCATCTGCGATTCACTTGGCATCATGATCAGCTCAGACATCATGGATGCCTAGTGGTAGGTGCATTTGTGGCCTTGCATAATTCAATCCTTCTTTGGATGCACGACTCACCTCGGGGGGGGGGGGGGGGGGGGGGGGTGGGGGGGTTGGGGGGGTTGTTCTGGCATGGAGGCAACATATAAGCGGGCTCAAACGCTCTTCTTCTGACCTGATCTCAAGCGGGACATCCAAGAATATATTCGTAATTGTTCAGTACATGAACAGAACAAGTATGAGACGGTTGATTCTTTGGGATTACTGCAACCGCTACCAATACTGTGCACAGTTTGGAGTAGCATCTCACTTGACTTCATCGAGGGCCTTATGCCTTCTTCAGGGATCAAGGTAATCCTTGTGGTGGTGGATCGTGTCAGTAAGTATGCTCAATTCAATGCTCTTCGCCATCCTTACTCTGCCGCCAACGTTGCTCAGTTTTTCTTAGACCAGATATACCGGTTACATGGGCTACCTGAATCTATCATCAGTGACCTTGATCTGATTTTTGTCAGCCTGTTTTGGCAAGAACTTTTCAATCGCCTTGGGACCTAGCTAAATCTTTCATCATCTTACCATCCTCAGTCTAATGGTTAAATCGAGGTGCTCAACAGATGCCTTGAGACTCATCTTAGATGTATGGTGGGTGAATGCCCCCACAATTGGCGCCGTTGGCTTCCACTGGTTGAATAGTGGTATAACACAGCCTTCCACCCTGCTTCCCAAGCCATGCCATACAAAGTTCTCTATGGGCAACCTCTGCCAATTCACCTTCCATATCTTCCGGGCAAGTCCGCTGTTGAGGCAGTGGATCGTAGCCTTGCCTCCAGGGAAGAATCTATTAAGTGTCTCAGGCACCACCTACACCGTGCTCAGGATAGAATGGAGCAACAGGCAGACTGCCATCGTTCAGACCCCGAGTTTCAGATTGGCGACTTTGTTTGGCTCAAGCTACAAAGTTACCGCCAGCAAAGTGTTGCTTACCGTCAATTCCATAAACTCGCTCCACGATTTTATAGGCCTTTCTAGATTCTTGACCGCATTGGTCCAGTCACCTATGAACTGGATCTGCCGGCCCATGCCGCCATACACCATACCTTTCATGTTTCTCTTCTTAAACGATGCCGTCAGATCCACGCCAACTCCACACTTTTACCTTTGACATAGCCACCAGCACTAATTCCGCCTTAGCCTAAACACATTCTAGACCAAAGGGTAGTTCGCTGCCACCGCATTGCCACCACTCAGGTGTTGGTACAATGGCGGGGCCGTTCAGCAAAGGACGCCACTTGGGCATTCCTTCACGACCTCCAACTCCGATTTCTAGACTTTAACCCTTGTAGACGAGGGTCTAGTCCTACAATGGGTATTGATACAAATGATCATGCCACGTCAACTGCCATGTCAGTCCCAATGCCACCTCAGCCCTAGAGGCCCACATCCCATTACTTCTTTCATATAAATAGCATAGTTAGTTAAGATATTATTCTTATGCTTTGATGATATGTTTCTCTCCCCCCCCCCAAAAAAAAAAAAATCTCTCTTATCCTTTCCCTTTTCTTCTAGCTTTCTCCCCCTTTTTTCATACTTACAAATTCGGGATAGCAATCTAGCTATCCTGTAGTTAGTATTATTGGTTGTGTGATTAAAATGAGTGATTGGATTGTGTGTGATTGTGTTGGACTGGAATTCATATTGATTGATTAGATAGGATCTCATCTCGGATCCTATCGAATTAGAGGTGAATCTACCAATGTTTTAGACAAATTACTCCTTAACTCATAAAATAAAGGTTTTTAATCTAATTATTGCTTGAAAATGATGTGGATTTGACTTAATAGTTAGTACCAAAGCTAAGGAGGTAGTTAATAAGATGGTCATGAAAATTAGTTAGAGGGCAAATGAGTAACCAATAAACAATAAATCTATGGAGTTGGAGTTGATGTGGTATAAAACTCGTGCAAACTATATTTTGAATAAGATGTGATTGGATAAAACACTAAAAACAAAGTTGGGTGTTGAGAATGGATTTTGGAAGTGGAGCTACGCGATTAGAGTTAAAAGTTACAATACTGACTAAAAAGGTTACAGAGTTAAGATAAACTGTGATTTTGTGATTAGTTGATGGAACAGCCATAAATCTGTAAGTTGTTGGAAATCGTGGGATTCACGTATCCACATTACTCACAACAATTTTAGGTAACTTAAGTGTATAGGTTAAACCATAGATAAAAGTCCCTATTTGGTCACTAAAGTGACCAAAAATTAAGCTTTTAGTCACCCAACTTAATTTTTGGAAGATTTAGTCACTGAACTCTTAAAAAAAGGATCCATTTAATCACCAAAGTGATTTAAAATGAGCAAGTTAGTCACCTAACTCAAATTTTGGAAGATTTGATCACCAACTCCGAATAAAAATCTCATTTAATCACCGAAATAGTATAATATTAATTAAATTCACTACTCAAGTAAAAAATAACAAACTTAATCATATTTATGAATTATTTATTTTATTGATCTGTAATTTTCTGACTTTATTAAAATTTATCTATTATTTATTTTTAAAATAATTGTTCATATTTTATTTTATAATCAAATTATTATTTCGCGATTAATATTACATGAAAATTAAAAAATAAGGAATTAATTATGTCATAAAATAACATAAAAAATAAATTAAACGAAAATGAGCTAAAATAGATTACATATAGTTATAATTGTAAAAAATTAAAAAGTTAAAATATCTACTTTAAGTTAAATATTTAATTAAAATTCTCTCGTAAAAAGCAAAAATTAATTTACCTCCCAAAATTCCCTCTCAAATTCATTCTAAAAATAATTTCCCTACCAAAAATCCCCCCTTCCAAAAAAAAAAAAATGGCCTTTAAAAAATATAATTAACCAAGAATTAGATATATAGCAATAAATTATAAATATATGAATAATTATATTTATGAAATTTTTTTGAGTAATTATCAATTTTAATAATTTTTTGACCATGTAGGCTGATATTGTAATACATCTAATTGTTTGTTAATTATATTTTTTTAAAAGGCACTTTTTTTGGTTTGGGAGAGGGGGGGGGGGGGGGGGGGGGGGGGGGGGGGGGGAAGAGAAGTTGTTTTTAAGATGACTTTGAGATGAAATTTTGATTAAGTATCTAACTTAAAATAAATATTTTTACTTTTTAGTTTTTTACAGTTACAACTATATTTAAATTATTTTGGATCAATTTTTATTTATTTATTTTTATGTTATTCTACGGCAAAATTGGTTACTTATCTTTTAATTTTTACATAATATTAATAGAGAAACAATAATTTGATTATAAAATAAAAGATGAACAATTATTTTAGAAAAAATAATAGATAAATTTTAATAAAGTTAGAAAATTTCAGATCAATAAATAAATAATTTATAAATATGATTAAGTTTGTTATTTTTTACTTGAGTAGTGAATTTAATTAATTTTAAACTATTTAGATGACAAAATGAGATTTTTATAGGAGTTGGGTGACCAAATCTTTCAAAATTTGAGTTGAGTGACTAACTTGTTCATTTTAAATCATTTAGATGACTAAATGGAATTTTTTTTAAGAGTTAGGTGACTAAACCTTTCAAAAATTGAATTGGGTGACTAAAAGGTTAATTTTTGGTCACTTTAGTGACCAAATAGGGACTTTTGTTGTTAAACCATATAAGCTGAAATTGAATTTTGAGATTGAATTTTGAAATAATAAGATAGTCACATAGGTAACGTAAGTGTATAGATTTGAAATAATATGTGAAGTTAAATTTACATAGTTAAAATGAAGTTGGGGGTGTTCGGGAAAAAAAAAAAAAAAATTAAGTTGGGTATCTGATTACTTAATAGATAGCCACAAATCTCTAAAATAATTTCAGTTTTACTACATCAAACACCAAATTTAAGTAGGTAGTCATCAAGATAGCTATGAAAAAATTATGTCTGATTACTTAAGGTTATTTATACCAAAGGTCATGTATTTTGCTCATTGTATTAATTTTGTCATTATACTTTTAATTATGTCAATTTAGTCCATCTATTATTTATATTGTGTCACTTTAGTCCTTTAGTCAAATTCAAGTTAAGATATTAATATAATTTTAATTGCATAATCACGTTAAATGCTAGTAGCCCACTACAAATCCACCAATTGACTTAATTTGACTTAATCCATGGCCAAATTACTAAAAATTGCATCAGCAATTTAAAATAAATTGTACTATTAGGATTAAATTGACATAATTTCAATTATAAAGAGAATAAATTGACAGAATTGAAAATAGAAGGACTAAATTGACGCAATAAACAAAGTACAGAGCCTTTAGTGTAAATAACCCAAAAATTAATAAGAAGCTAGTTGTGTAACTAACCTCTGATCTGTGTAGATGCATAACTATAAAACTGTAGGTTTAAACATAGAGAATAAATAAAATAGTTTTTTAAATTGTACTTTTAAAATAGTGTAATGTTAGAGTTGTAAAGATAAGTTAGCATGGGCGGATTTGGAGTAGAAGCACTAGGGGCATAAGCCCCAGTGCTCTATAGCCCAATTTCTAAATATATAATTCAAAAAAGTAAATTAAATGTTAGGGCCCCCAACCGAGGCCCAAAAGCTCCCCCCACCCCCTTGACACACTCTCTCTCCTCCTCAGTTTTACTTAATTTTTTTTTTTTTTCTCAAACCTAATACTTCCCTCCCTCTCTCCCATGGCCAGTCTCTCTCTTAAACCAGCAGGTTCCCCCTTCTGGGCCCCGCCCCTCGACTCTCCCTCCTCACCATTCTAAAATTATATTCTAGGGTTACAGTATTAAGTTTTAATATAAAAAATAAACATTTTATAATTTAGGTACCAACAAGGTTAAATATTTCAATATATACAATGTGAAATTTTAAATTTTAAATATTTTATATTCTAAAGTTCAAAATTTTATCACTTAAGTTATAAAAATTAATAAAGATGACAATTGTGAACAATTGTATTTTTTCCTAATATATATAGTATCGATTTTTATAAGATTTATTTTTTATAAAAGGTGTCCCGGTGAATATTTTTTTTAGATCTGCCACAGAAAGCAAGATAACTATTATCCCAATATTGCAGGGTTATAATACCCATTCCTATAATTTATAAATGCATTATCTTTAACCCTATTATCCCGTATGGCTTTTATTTTAATAGTAACTGTGAAAATAATAGTCAGATGTCATATTTTTTGTTGGTAATAATGTTTCTTGTTATTAATAGTAAAGACTATAGCCAGATTAGTTTTTTGTTATTAATGGTAATAATGTTCAAAAAAAAGCTAGATTAGTTTTTTCTTTGTAATTATGTTATTAATAATTAGCCAATTTGTTCTTAAATGTGTTTTTATTGCTTCTAATTATGAACATAATAATTATGTTAATTTTTTCAGTAATCATATTAATTATTTTGCTACAAACGGCGAACATAATAATTATATATAAGTCGTTTTTCCTTATAAATGTGTTACTCTATTAACTGGAAACTATACGAACTGTAGTTAGATTTTTTTTTTTTTTTTTTTTTTTTTTTGGGATATGAGGATAATAACAAGACTAAGTTATTCGTTTTGTTGGTAGCCATGTGTTTTGTTGATAACTCTCGATAGATCATTTTTTTTTTTTTTCTAGGAATAATAATCAAAGGATTGGAGATATAATATTATTACATTAGATTTAATTATATAGTTGATAAAAGTGGAGTTATAAATGAATTACATATTTATATCCGCAACCAAAGGATATATGATGCCGTTTAACTCAGTGGTTGTCGTGATGGTAGGTGTCCGAGGGTTTTGTGGTCTAATGTTTTGTTTTACTTTTTTCCAGCTCATGCAGGTTTTCTCGCTTTCCGTTTCAGTTGGTGTATCAGTTTGTATCGAGAAGTTTTTCTATAAGTATTGAAAAGAAATGTATTTATAAAAAAATCCTTGAATTATAAATACATGATAAGTTAATAATATATTATTTCAATTATATCCTTTTACTATTTATCTGGTAACTTAAAATATTTATTATTGTTTTTTTCTTTCCAAGTACTGAACCCCAAATAGAGAATTAGAACATGATAAAAGGGCTGAAAATGTTTACTAGTAATGGCAAACATGCTAACCTTGCACTAAAAGAGACGGATAAGAAGCATCAGTTATACCATTTATATTTATATTTTTAAAATAAATAAGTGGATAAATATTAAAGGCATCCACTAAATTATTCAAAAAATATCCCAATAATCTCCAAATTTTAAATTTTATCAGAAATACTCTCTAAACTATTTGTTTAAATTGATTCCTTCAACTTTTAATTTTATAATCATACACACTCCTTTATTAAAATCAATCTAATCTCCAATTCTTAATCTTATATATCTCCAATTGTTAAACAAAAATGTCAACGTTTGCAATTGTTTAATATATTTTGGTCAAAGAAAATTCTGAAATTTGAGTTGATGATAAAAATTAATTACAAAAAAAATTTAAAAATAAAAAAATATTATAATGGATAGAGTTATTGTGTGTGATTTTTGAGAGGGATAGAGTTAATTTAAGGGCTAAGATATCAGAATAGTTTATGTTCGTTCTGAGATGATAATGATTTTGAGAAAGATATGAATCAATAAATCTAATTTATATATTTAATATATATTATATAAATAATTGATTTACAAAAATAAATAATTGGATATCACATGTATTGGAATTATTTTTTATAATAGTTTTAAAATAATTATATATTAAATATATGATAAATTGGTTTACTTAAACTTCTTATAAGAGTTTAAATGTTTTAATAAGATAAGAAATTAGAGGAATCAAATTAATTTTAATTAACAGTTTATAGTATTTTTATAAAATTAACAGTTGGGTTCATGTTGATTTGACATGATTTCTTGATAAAATTTAAAATTTTGTGAAAACTCAAAATTTAGCGGATAGATTGAAGGTCTATTTGATATTTGTCCACAGTTTATGTTAAAATAAGTATTACATTACATTATTTTATAAAATACATTACTACTGTTTTTTTTTTTTTTTTTTTTTTTTTTTTTTATCTATACAACAACAACAACAATAAACCCAGTGCCACCAAATGCTCCCGCCAAAAGCAGTGTCTGGGGAGGGTAGATGTACGCAGCCTTTCCCTTTCAGGGGGCTTCCCTGAATGGAGGCTGTTTTCTAGGACCCCCAGCCTAAGATGATGGTCTTGCATCCATCTGCCAAAAGACCTGGCAACCATCAGAAAGCATAAGTATGGCCCAAAAAAAAAAAAGGGGGTAGATGCGAAAAGGAAAGAGAACAAGAGCGAGAATGAGATAGGGATAGAAAGATAAAAAGGGATAGAAAGATAGAGATAAAGACTATCCTACTCTAACCGGGTCATCTAATATCCCTATGTTAGCCCTCCATTGGGCCCTATCTAAGGTCATCTCCTCCCGAAGGTTTAGGTGGGTGAGGTCTTGTCGGATGGTCTCAGGCCATCTCTTCTTCGGTCTGCCTCTGCCTCTTCTGTCTAATGTAGTAATAGGCTGTTCGCATCTTTTGACTAGCAAACAGAAAATGTATCATTGTGTTTTTGAAAAATATATGCAAATGTTATTAAGAAGTTTTTTTTTTTTTTTAATTGAAACCCACCTAAGTTTTAAGGTGGATTCAAAAAATCACTTAGATTTTTTTTAGTATTAACAAATTATCTAAAATTAAAAAAAAAAAATTTAATATCATATCTTAATGTTAACGCCATCTAAATTTTCAAAAAAATTTCAATATCGTATCTTAATGTTACTAGCATCCCCGTGAGTTTTTCCTGACGTATCATTTACAAAATATCTAAAATATAAAAATTATTTTTTAAATACTTACAAAGTTTTGGATAGTTGAAATATTTATTTAAATATTTGATATATGTTAAAATTATTTTTAATGTAATTGGAATTTCAAATTTAATATATTTTTAAAAAATTGAAATTGAAATTTGTATTTTTAAAATTCTTTTTTTATAAAGCCAGGTCAATAAAACTAATCGATGCTAACAACATTAATATTAAAGTGTGACATTGAAAAATTGTGAAAAGTTGAAGTAATCTTTTGAAAAATAAGAAAATCTTAATAGTTTTTTAAAATCATATTTTTTAGTAGTATTAATTAACTATTACTTTTATCCTTGGGTAAAATTTGAAAAAAGATAACAAAAAATAAAATATCTAAATTTGCCTATATATATGTAAGAGGAGAGAGAGCAATGGACAAGCAGGTGTGGCACCTCCTTCTCTCAGTCACAGACAACACGCAATTAATCCCTGCAACTTCCCCTTCCATTGTGCAGCGTGAGCAAACCGACAACAAATAAATTAAAATAAAAAAAAGGAAGTTCATTCATTCTCAAGAAAGGATTCCCTCGGTAACCGCCATGAATGTCCTACATTTCTTCTTCGGTGTTTGTGGTACTCTCTCTCTCCTCTCTCCTCTCTGCGTTGCAATGGCTTTCTGTGCGTTTAGCTTCTATCTTTCTGCTTCTTAATGGTTGTGTTTGATGAGATTTTACTCTGTTTGTGTGTACAGGAAATGCTACTGCTCTGTTCCTCTTCCTGTCACCTGTGTGAGTATTTTGTATTATTTTACCCTTTTTTCACTCCGATTATCGTGCCTTTTTATAGTACATTTTGATTTTCTTCATTTAATTTGTTAATTTGTTAATTACTCTAGATGTAAGTTTAATTGGATCCCACATTGGAGATATGAGTGAGAAAAAATCAACATATAAGCGTAGCATGCTACTATAAAATGGAACCTCACTCTAGATTTATATGAGAATCTCATATATGTGCCACCTTCGTAGATTATTACCTCAGATTGGATGAAATGTAACATAACTTTCAATATTTAACTTTTCTTTATGGAATAACAACGATAAGGAAGTGTGGTTTTCCTTTGTACTTTTGAACCATAGGAAATGTTTTACCTGATATATGTCCAAGTAAGTATATAAAATTATAATAATAGATGGTCTAATAAATAGTAAAATAGGCCCAACATAGAGAAGAGGAGATTCTATAAATAGGGATAAAACACTATATTCTAAAGTTATTCCAAGAAATCAAATTTCATGTTTTATGTTTCTCTTTTATCTCTTTAGTTTTCAGCATTTTACTACTTTATTTTAGTTTTAGTCTACTTCTAATTTTCTATTGTTTCATATACAATTTAAACTAGTAATGTCATTGTTAGCGTACAAATGTTAATGTCTTAAACTTCGTAAAATTTTGTGACTATTATTCAATATAAGTCACATAGAAAGTTCCCGCTAAAGCTGAAGGGAAAATACTACAGCACGGTAGTGAGACCGGCTATGTTGTATGGGGCAGTGTCGCCCAATAAAACAACATCAAACATAGAGGATGAAGGTGGCAGAGATGAGGATGCTGCGCTGGATGTGTGGCCACACAAGGAAGGATAGGATCAGGAACGATGTAATCAGAGGTAAATTATGTAGCCTCGATCGAGGACAAATTGAAAGAGCACCGCTTGAGATGGTTTAGACATGTTAGCAGGAGACCAACCACAGCTCCAGTCAGGACGTGTGAACAGCTACATACTATACTAGGCAAAGAGGGAGGGGCAGGCCAAAGAGGAGTTAGCTGGAGACGATCCGACACAACCTAACCCACCTAAACCTAAGGGAGGAGATGGCCTTAGATAGAACACAATGGAGGGCTAGCATAGGGGTAGCGGATATGGTAGCATAGAGTAGTGCGGCGAGTGACTGGTAGTTTAAGATTTCTAGGCAGTCATAACCTCAGGTAGTGCACTTATCTGTTGTTTAGTTGCTTTCCTATTATTCGTCTATTTTATACTGATAGTTTAATGCGTTGTCCTAAGCTAATTCTTTGTGGCTTTCATGGTTTCCAGGATACCATATTCTCATAACGACTCAATCTTCGGGATGGGGGTTCTCGAAAACAGCCTCTCTTCCATCCGGAAGGGGGAAGGTTGCGTACATCCACCCCCCCAGATCTTGCTTTGTGCGGGAGCCCCTGTGGCACTGGGACTGTTGTTGTTGTTATTGTATTCAATATAAGTCATATTATTGCTCTACCATTAATAATTTTTGCACTGATAATAACAATACGTTCAAATAATCAATTTAGTATAAAATGATTGTACCTGTATCAACTATTGACGTGTTTCCGAGTGTTCTTCGCTTCTTTCTTTTCGTTTTCCAGTTTTTCTGTTTCAGAGTTTGTTTGTAGTGATTGAGTGGGGTTGAGATTGAATCCCCCTTTTGTTGAAGGGTAACTCACACTGGAAAGCGTATTATTGGGGCATTATTTGGAATTTTTCCAAAACAAACCAAACAGAAATGGTTGTTAAGATAAGATTGAATGAGCTATTGTGTTGTGCCTGCTTTCTACTGCTACATGGGTCAATGAAAACAGAATTTATACACACTTCAATCCTAGGTGTTTTTTTCTTTTTTTTTTTTTCTTGGTAAATTACATATTGCCCCTTTTGGTTTATTGTTTTAATTTATTAGCATATAAATTTTAGGATATAATATTTTAATTCAAAAGTTACATTCATCTAATAATACAGTACAAACAGCTGTGTGTAATCGTGTAAATTATATAGCTTATCCAAACACTCCTCATTAACAATATCACAATAATGTGATTTGTGTGTAAGATGAGGGAAATAGCGAGAGGTTTGTGGATCTACTAACAAATAAGAGCAAATTTTTGCACTTTTACTATCATTTAGACTATTTTATTAAAATATATTTTTGGGTTATTTACGCTAAAGGTCCATGTACTTTTTCCACTATGTCAATTTAGTCCCTATACTTTTAATTGTATTAATTTAGCAGCTGTACAATTCAAATGTGTCAATTTAGTCCTTAGAGAAAATTTTATATTAAGCTTTAATGAAATTTTTAATGGTTCAGCCACGAATTGGGTTAAATTGAGTAAACGGATAAATTTATAATAAGTTGCTTGCATCTAACATTTCCGTTCAAAATTATGATATTAACTTAACTTAAATTTGACCAAAGGACTAAATTGACACATTTTGAATTGTTCAGGAACAAATTGACACAATTAAAAGTATAAGGACCATTGTTAAAAAAAATATAAGGACCTAATTGATATAATGGATAAAATATTAGGGACCTTTGGCGTAAATAACCATGTATTTAACTATTGAGCTAAAAATATTGACAAAATTTATAAACTAAAAAAATAATACCTCAAATCTCATGATAGTATTAGTTTTTTTTTTTATTATTTATTTATTTATTTATTTTTTTTTTTTTTAGCACAAGAAAGCTCCTTAGTGTGTGTGTGTTTTTTGTTTTTGTTTTTTTTTTTTTTTTAATTTTTAAATTGGAACTACTGCTTTTCGTCCAAATAATTATTTTCTAATAATAATGTATAGGATTGGCAGTGAGCGGCTAAAACCTATCACTTTATAGGTGTCGTTTGGGCGGGTATGGGGGTACTTGTGGAGAGTTATGGATACGATTAGGAGGTACTGACAATGCCCACCTCAAGTAAGGATATAATTTTTGGGCATGGGTGATGGCTTGGCTACAACAGTAGAGCCGTCCATGCACCATCCCTCACCCACTAGAGGTGGCAATTGGGTCATCTCGATTGAGTTCGGGTGTATTGTTCGGGTTCATATCATTTTCAGTTAAAGTAAACTCGGTTCTGGTAGGGTTTAACTAAATCAGGCTCAGGTTACCTTTGATTCTTATCTATACTTAGGTTGGATTGGTCGGGGTCAAGTTATTTCAAATTCGAGTCATTTTAATTTCGAGTCTTCTTGGGTTCGAGTCAATCTTAGTTCGAGTTGTATGGGTTTCGGCTCATTGTAATTCTATTATTTGTTGCCATCACGATATGAACTATATACAAAAGCTCAAATTACATTTTAAATGATTCATGTATTTACAATTTTATTTATTATATTACTAATATAGGTGTTTGATAATCTCTTATGAAATTTAGTTATACTCTTGACAAGTAATAGTTCTCATTGTATTTAAAAACATGGATTAATTTGGGCTTCAAGTCGGGGTGGTTATAGTTTGGTTTGTTTCAGGTCGGATTGGTTCGGGTTTGATGCGGAACGAAAACATAAAATTCAAATTGAGCACGTTAATTCAAAGAATAAATTCGGAATATACTGATAGAGAGAAAATAACTAGGGTTTTGTATTCTAAAATTAATGAATGAATCATACAACAACTATAGCAAGTATTTATAGGCAAGCAAGAAACCATAAAACGCAAAATTATGAAAATACCCTAAAATATTACGAAAATACCCAAACAAATACGAAATTACGAAAATTCCCCATTTGGGTTTTTAGCGGTCTAATTGCTTGAGTAACACTTCAGCTACTCGTCCTAGTTCAATCCCCTCCACTTGAAAAGAACTCGACCCCGAGTTAATTTCCAGGTATAGCGGTGCCTCAGAACCTTGTACGGACTTTAGTTATTCGATTTTAGCTTGTTGTACGTTCCCACAGGAAATCTCTTCTTGCACAGATTTACCATTACCATGTCACCTTCATGAAAGAGCTTTTCCCACCGATGCTTGTCGACGGTGGCCTTGTACTTAACATTCTTCTTTTCCATCTTATGTCGTACCTCGGCCTGTACAGTTTGGACTTTCTATGAGACCTTAAGGTCTTTTTCAAATTCAGACTTCAAAGTTGTGATGGACCAAAGTGAATGCCCCTCCACTTTTGGCGTGTTTAATTCATTCACTTTTGGCACCATAACAATCTTATGAACTTCCCAATTAAATACAAACAACAATAATAACAAACCCAGTGCCTTAAGGGCTCCCGCCTGAGCAGGGTCTTAGGAGGTGAGATGTATGTAGCCTTACCCTTTCAGGGAGCTACCCTGAAAAGAGGCTGTGTCCGAGGGCCCCAACCTAAGAAATTAAAATACATGCAAATTGTTCCTAATTGGTAGCTCTCTCTCCTCAACAATCGGCATTGGACTCAAATGGTAATTTTCATCGGTGTCCATAAGGTCACCAGCACCTTCATCTGTTTCTAATAGCTGAGAATCTTTACATTCTGTTTGTCTGCAAAGGAATACAGTTCACTAATTTGTTTGGGGACTGCGCTACATCAGTCAGCTGCTTTTTTAGAGTAGGTGGTGAATTTCCTCAAGTAGGAGACCCGAATCTTTCTTAAGAAGATTCTTGTGCTGATTTTATTGAAGATTTGACTCTTCTGTTGTTTTCTTTCAATTCAGCTTTCAACACCATATTGTACACTTCATCTACAGTCCATCATACTTGCAATCCAATTTCATCTTGAATTGACAATTTGAGCCCATTAATCATGAGACGCGTTGGACCTCAGTTTCAGATAGGTTATTTCTCGTTGTAAGTCTCAAAAATTCAACAGTATAATCAATTATGGACTGGTTAACTTGCGCGCAACTCTGATACATTTGGAATAGATTTTGCTCATAATTTGGCAGGGGAAATCTTTCCCTCAAATGCTTACTCATTTTCCTCCAACTCTTGATTTTATCTTTTCCTTTCTTCTCACTATTTTGTTGCACCTGGTCCCACTAAACTGAAGTGCCACCCTTCAGTGTGTAGGCCACTAGTTTAACTCTCTGATGTTTAGGCACATCCATTATATCAAAGAAACGTTCGACCTCCGAAAGCCAATCTAGAAAATCTTCAATGTTTAAGATACCATTGCAGGTAGGTAACTCAGCTTTAATAGGATAACCACCTTCGTCCCGATTATAACGAGGGGTTGGCTTCTCCTTCCACGCCTAACACCTTCGAAAGCTTTATCTAAATTGGTAGAGTCACTGTCACTGAGGTTTCGTCGATTTGGAGCACGACGAGCATTAGGGTTTGGGTCTGGAAGGCTTTGACAACTCCCTTAACACGAACATCACCTGTGGGTTGGATAGGGTTAGGCTTCTTGTCCATGCTGAGAGCACGACGCAGCAACTCTTGAAACTCAACCATCTCATGCCTCTGTTCTTTAATGGCCGCTCATAGAGCAGCCTTTCCCACGGCCATCGTCGGTAGGGTTTGTTTTGTTGCTAGATTGATTGGCAATCTAATTGCTTGATAAACTCTTCGCCTACTCATCCTACATCAGGGTCAAATTGATTATTGGGTCATTTCCGGGAAGGCAAAGAATGGGTCAGGTTCGTTTCAGGTTGGGACATGTCAACTTCGGGTTTAATTCTCATAGACAAATTTTCGATTTAGGTTGGGTCGGTTTACGGGGTTTTAAGGTTGGTTTTCGAGTCAGGTTACGGATAACTAAAACTACAACAGCACCCTTACCCATTTATGGGCCAAATGAAATAATTTTAACTCTCGTTTATGTATGAAGTTGTATTTGTGATGCACATCACCTTTTTTTTCTTTCATGACATAGTATACGAGTTTTTGGAGTTACATTAGTCTTCAGTAACATTAATATAGTATAAGATGGTAAAAGGATAGGTGTGTACTCGTCAAGGTGGATGTAGAGATCTATTTAATACCTATGAAAGACAGCGGCGGGCTGAGGTTGGAAACATAATAAATATGATGGTTACAAATATCTATATGGTAGGCACTCATTCCCAACCTGCGTTATTGCCATTCCTAGTAATGCAAAACATGGATTGATATGTTTCAAGGCTAGATTTGTATCTTGAAGTATACAAACACTAGAGCTTAATGAATATTTTGTCTCATTCAGAAGTAAAAGACCAAGTTTATTGATGTATAATGAAGATATAAACTAGGAACTTTTTTTATATATACTGCTTTTGGTGATGTAGTAGATGGTTGCAGGGTGACATTTAAGAGGATTATAAAGAACAAATCCACGGAGCAGTTTTCTGGCGTACCTTATTGCATGACTTTGCTCAACAACCTCCTTTCTGCCTGGTAAATGCTTCTTCTCTTTTCTTTAGCTGACAAACCTCTCATTAATGCAGTCTATATTTGGTGGATACGTAATTAGCAGCACAAATTTGGTTAAGATGCAACTAGCCTATAGTGTCATCTCAATTTACGTTGAGTGGGGCTCAAATCTAACTTGCGAGCTTCAACTCAAACTCAGTTCAAATAACTAGCAAGTAGGGTGAGCAGCAAATCACATTCCATTGAATAAATATAGTTGATAGGACTTGATCAGACATATGTAGACAATCTCTAAAGAAACCCAACATCAAGTATGTTGACAACGGTAGCCATCCTAGTAGGTCTGCAGAGTTGGAAACACCTTTATACAAGGGCCTACTCGCCTGAGGCTTGGGACATGGAAAAGGCGAAAAAGAAGAAGAAAGACGCTATAAAGGGGGTATATTCTTACAACACAGACGCAAACATGAAAAAACTAAAAAGAACAAGGATAACGCAAGAACTTGAGCTTAGTCCTTCATACTCAGAACCCAGTGAAACAAGTTGTTAATGCTTGTAAATTGTAAAACGCATTGTTGCTTAACTCACTTAGATAAATAAGCCAATCGACTCGACTTTGACTGGTGACTAATTGAGCTCTCTATTTGAATTGCAATGCTTGGTTTATTTACAGTCCCAAATACGTGCTAGGAATTTAGAAGTGACTATGAGTAACTGCCGTTTAAATCTTCCTTTCGTTAATTAGTGCGAAATTAGTATTATGAGGAGTATACTCAATACGGTCGCTTGTTGTCCATGGAGAACACAGGTATGGACTTCCGTTTGTGTCCCCAAACAACATCCTAGTGTCAACCATCAATGGCACTGGTGCGGGCATCGAGATCATATACGTGCTGATATTCCTGGTGTACGCTCCCAAGAAGGGGAAGCTTAAGATAGGAGCACTCTTTGCGGTTGTCCTGTCCTTATTTGCTGTCATTGCCCTCGTTTCTGTCCTCGCACTCCATGGCAAAAAGAGGAAATTCTTCTGCGGTATCGCTGCCAGTGTCTTCTCCATCATCATGTATGGCTCCCCCCTCTCCATCATGGTATGTCACTCAAACGAGGCTGATTTCTTCTATTAATCACATAGTTATTTCATTTCTGTATTAACCAAATAAGGCCTTAATTGAAGCTGATTTCTTATATTAATCACAACTTTAACCTTGGCCAGGTGTTTCTATCATATGTTGAATGCTTGATTAGTGTATTTTCAAATAAGTAGAAAGGTAGTTTTAGTGTCTTTTGGTGAAGAGATGTGCCTCCTTAAAGAGACACTTGAAAACCTATAAATATGTCTTCCATTCTTAATATCATATATATCCAACAACATTATATCATTCTCTTGTTCTCTTATCTCAGAAATCCATCCTCTCTACACTCATTCTCACTTCGTATTTTGGTTTCATTGTATCCCTGAGACTATTTCGATAAGGGCAAAATAAGTCATGAAGGAAAGTGTTTTGCTACATGCTTTCAAACCGTTGTGATTACTATACCCATTTTGTTGAATTTCCCTAACATCCTCGACAATTTGTTTATAGCAACAACATTGTTTGCATTAATGCCGAATATCAATACTATTATAAGTAACAGTTGTATGAATAAAAATATGTAGAGGTTGGTGATAAAAACAAAGAGCGTGGAGTACATGCCATTCTTGTTGTCGCTGTTCTGCTTCTTGTGTGGGACCTCCTGGTTCATCTATGGCCTTCTTGGCAAGGACCCTTTTGTTGCTGTAAGTCCCCTTTTCTTCACCACATTTTTATTCTTTATCTTTTTTTATATATGTATGTTTTATTGTGGAGAGGATCAATCTTAAACATTAGAGGTCCAAGAGGCTCCTATCTTGACCTAATTTTGTTTTTTTCTAAATCATATAGGATTTTAGATTTTGAAAAATTAAAATTTATGCTTCAGAAATATATTTTTTTTAAATTTAATATTTTTAGTTGTTAAAATATTTTGTCCAAAACTAAAAATTATAATTAAACAATAAACAATCTAATTTTAAATTCCATATCAAATTTAAAAACCAAAATGACATACAAAATATGATATTGGACATAACCGAGTTAGGTGCTACTAGACTACTAGTAATTGAATTTAATTATTATTATATTGTCTTCTAGAAATTATATAGAAGTTGGGTTGTACTGTGATACAAGTCAAAAATAGGGCAAAACATAGAATTCCACGTAGGTGGGTTAGAAGAGAAAATACCGTCTTATATATCATAGAAGCTACTCCACTCGTTGCTAATGGGTTTTGGGATGAAACCTCCTTTGGTATGTAACATACTGGGGGCAGCTCCTTTGTTTTTTTGCATGAGCTTCTGTGTATTGCTTGGGGTTTTTCACTTCACTTGTATTGCATTCGGGTTTTCTCTCAAATGAGGATAAACTTAAGAAATCTTATCTTGATCTATGTGTGTGTGTATATATATATAAGGAAATTTGTCTAATTATGCTAAGATTTAGAAATTTATTACAGTTAGGTCATTTAACATTTTAATATGTAATTATCAAAAAAAAAAAAACATTTTAATATCTCTAATTATGTAGCACATGACTATGATAATGCTTCTAAGGTTGCTAACTATGCTATATACAGAGAGAGCACAAAACGGAGAAGATTCTAGTAAAGTTCCTAACCTTGATAGTGTAAATGAAGATCTAGATAATATACATATAGATCTAAGTAATATTGTAGTAGGGACAGAAAGATGTAGATAGTGGTTTTGGTGAAATTTTCAAGGTTATGATAAAGAACACCAAATTAAGGCTCTATTTGTTTCAGGGAAAAACTACATTCTAGGGAGTGATTTTTCCCTTTTTCCTTTGTTTGGCGCATCATTAGCTCAAGGAAAAGGTTTTCCGATGGAACACCTTTTCCCTCAAACAAGGGAAACTGACTTCTCTTTTAAAATGAGGGAAGTCGTGATTCTAAGTGGCACAAAAACCTTCGCGGTTATCATCATGCAAATCGAGAACGCATCAAAATAAACCAGACTGCACTGTAGACATTTAACGTAGACATCAAGCAAGAATTAGACTAAATAATTAAAAGCAGCTTGGGTATTACTTTATTATTGTTGCAACAGAACAACTTTAATCAAGTTGAATTGTTATATAATATTATAGAAGGAAATTATCTAGATAATATTTTAGCATTAGGTGTCGTAATATTTCAGTAATATACAACGATGTACCCTGAAGTTTAAAAATTTTCTCATGAATTAGGTATCTTTTGCTAAAATTTAGTATCTTTTCAATGAAAACAACAATCTATATGTATCCTATATCATAATGTAATAATTTCTTTTGTCCAAAAATGCTAACATGACACAATTTTTGATAATATATAAATAATTTTTGTTAGAATGTGGACAACCTTTTGATAATATGATATTTATACCATATCAGTTTTTTAACAAAAATTAGTTGAATTTTAATGAAAATTCACTAGATTTTAACACAATATATACACAAGTGATAAAATTTCTTATCTCTTGACACCTCATTGTATATAATAAAATGATAGAGTATTTAGATGATAAATGCTCAAATTTTAAAATACCTAAGAAATAATTTTTCTAATTTATACAGCTTTGATAGTTAACTTTTTATTTTATTACTTCATATATGTTGTATTATTATTTATGTTATAAAAAGATATAAAATGATTGGTGAAAAATATTTTTTTAAAACATACACAAAGATATCATAATGGGGAATTAAGTTTTTCCTTTGAAACAAACAATGGAAAACCCCACTCGGAATTTATATTTCCTTGGAAAACCTTTTCCAAAGAAAAATTAATTCTTAGATTCTACTTTTCCGTCAAAACAAACGGAGCCTAATATTGTAGGTACAATATATGTTATCGAAATGGTATGTTACGCTAATATCTTTTGGTGCCAAAAATACTAGACTTTGATTAGGTTAGCTATACGATGTTCTAATTAAGTTTCATGTGAGCATTTTCTAATAAAAATTCGTTAGATTTTTATTGAGAGTGCTTTAGTAGTAATTTTTAAATCTTTGGATATTTCATTATATATATATATATATACATATTAAATGCTAGAGATATATAAAATAAAAGATAAAAGCTTGGAATATCAAGTGATAAATTTCCTAAGTCTAATAAGTGTTTGAAACATTCTTTTGATTCAAATAAAAAAAAAATAAAAAATAAAATGAAACATTGATTCTTCGTCAATAATTATTTGAACTGCATACTTTACAAAGTTGATGGTTGTTATTTAAATAAAAGTTATAAGAGTTATTGTGATATGTTTTAATAAATAAACCTTTGAGATATGTTTAATGTCATAATATTAAAATTTAATGAAATTGATATTATTTTTGTACCAAATTAAATTAAGTATATAGCATTTATTAGATAATGTTATTGTCAAGACCAAATTATTATTGTCAAAGTAAAATCGTAGTTTTCAAGGTAAAGACATAGTTCTCATTATTTATAAATTATATCATTACTCTAATAATAACAATTTTTACCATGACAACAACATCTCCCCATTTGTTTTACATTGACTTAATAAGAAAATGACATCGAATCTCATCATTTGAGGCTAGGAAATGCGATGTGGGAGCATTCCATAATAATCAATCAACATGATTGCAATTTTAATTTAGGGCTTATTTGAAATTTTTTTTTTTTTTTCTATAACTTCTCAAGGATTGTATGATAATAGAGAATTTTTTTAGTTTCCTTTACTTTTTTGAAAAATTTAAAAAACACTTTGAAACTATTTCCAAAAATATTTCACCTCTATGTTCCTTACAAGTTTTTTATATTCTCTTGTACTCTCAGTTTTCTTCTCTCTCTTTTTTCCTTAGTCCACCCTTCCTCGTTCTCTCACATCTCACGCTCTTGCTATCAATTAGGCGTGTTTTTGGCGTACTTAAGTTTAGACTCCCAATTTTTTTTTTTTTTTTTTTTTTTTTTAAAAACCTCACTTGGGGGAACTCATTTATGCTTTATACTGAACCATCCACTAATCCTAATGGTGTGTAAATAAACAGCAAAGCAAATGCATAATTTACTTTGTACGGTAGAGAAAGTGTGCCGGTCTGTAATGAAAATGATATTGTTGTTGTACAAGACTTCACAAAGGTGAATATGTCTAAAAGTGCAAAAGTCAGCATGTTTTATGCATAGGTCGTATATGTATTATGCAACAATGAATTGGTTTTTTTCTTTGTATGAGACTACGGAGTATGAATGGGTAGTCTATACTTTAGAATTGTGTATCAAAAGGTAATACTTGTATAATTGTACTCGAACTAATATCCGTCATGACTCATACGGACTAATTTTATGGGTAAGGTTTGGATTGAATTATTGGCTTTCAGATTTGTGAGAATTACTTATGCCTACAATCTCATTTTTAGATTTTAGGGAAATTTTGAAATTTAAAATTGAAAAAAATAAAAAAAATTGTTGTAGAACTTCTTGTTTTGGAGCCACAACTTTTTTCTGAGTCAGCCTTTTTTAGATTTGGATTTTTTGATGCCTTCAAAAAAAAAAAAAACCCGATAAGTATTTCTACAAAAGAATTTGGGTTGATCTGTTTAATTTATTTAGACAATTGGGTAGAATTTGGGTTTAACCTGCTTTCAAAGCGTTTGATCCGTTTATATAGTTATGTTAGATATTTGAGTAGTATACTATTATTATTACATATATATTTTTGGTAGCCTATGGCACTTAAGACGATTTGAGTTGTCTTAAATAATATTAATTTGATAGTTTATTTTAATAATTACTGACCAATGTAATTATTATTAATATTAACCATGATGTGCATTATTTACATGTTTGTAGATTAATAAACTAACATTTAATTTTAAAAAAGTCACCAGTAAAATTAATTGGGTAACGCCCGCATCTAATAATTGCATTGGAGGGCTTAGAGTTTCTAACTTGTTTAATAAACAGCTCGGGTTTGAGTTGACTTCATTTTTATGACCCTTTACATGACACAAATACAAGACGAACACGTTTGAGAGACCTAATTTTGCAGGTGCCAAACGGGGTTGGAAGCGGGTTGGGAACAATGCAATTGATATTGTATTTTATGTACTACGACAAGAAGGGGGGAAAGAAGAAAAACAAAGAAGAACAAAGTGGAGTGGAGTTGGGTCCCCTTGTTAAAGAGGAACAACCTAACACGCCTCCTCCTCCTCCTCCTCCTCCATCCCAAATTCCACACGTGTGATGTCTCTCTCTCTCTCTCTCTCTCTCTCTCGGTCACAATTTCATTGCATGTTTTCAATCAATATGACCCCTCAATGCTATGTTTGTATTTATGACTCGCCTTTTTAGATTTCTGCTCTTTGTTTTTCTTGTAGTCAAAAATGCTTGTGAAATACAATGATGTCATATATGATGCATGACACTAGAGTCTGAAATTGGGTCTTATATTGGAATTATGGTCCGTAATTTCAATTAGGTTTTAACTAAAAATTCTACATTTTAATTCTTGGTAGGGGAGAGCGAATTGTATATTAACTTTACTGATTATTCTTGGTAGGGGAGAGCGAATTGTATATTAACTTTACTGATTCAAAATGATTCAATTGAACTATCAGACTGAAATTTGGTCCAAAACTCAAAATGACCTTATTTGAGTGGCTCTAGCCCAAATTAATCTGACCCAACCTGAGTTTCATCTGATCCAACTCAAAGATTGAAATATGTAAACCAATATATTTAAAATTCAAGATGACTCAAAAATGAAATAAACCTAACTGACTATGGTTTAAATGGGACCTAGCTGAGCTAATCTAAAACTTGAGATAATCCAACCTAATTATCTTGAAACCTAGAGATCATTAAAATTAAACATGACTTTAGACGATTCAATCTGGCTTAAATTTGATCAAGCCTATGTTACCCATAACCAGAAACTATGCAACCTGATTAACATGGAATAAAGATGGCTCCAAGCCTACATCACCCTACTTAATTCAAATCCCACTTGTGCTAACTCGACTTAATTCAATACAACTTGATCATAGTATGATTTTAGGTAACTAAAGCCCAAATCTTGTTGAGTGGAAATTCGAAATGACTTGAATTCGAAATTATCCAATTCCCTTGGAAACCCAACCCTAGTTTACTCGGAATTCGAAACGATCTAACTCGATCGGCCTAAAAGATAAGATCAGTTACGGAATTATAGTTCCAACTTGCAAATGGAATTTTAATTCCATCATAATTTCATTTCCATTACAATCAAACTTATAATTGCAATTCCCAAGAGTAATATACTACATTACTCACCATGGGTACAAAGTTGATACCCTTCATGGGTATACACCCAAACCCCTATTTGCTTCACCACCAGTAGATATCCAACGTGTATCCACTAATGGCATTGTACCCTCCCCAGTTTGGGTATCCAGTGCTCCATGTCCCCTATGTATAATCCAATTATATTTTACTACTTCATTTGACATACAAGTTTTCTTGTATAGATGAAGAACTTTCAGAAACAGTCGCTCTTCATAGTAGCAGTTTAGGGCCAATGTTGACATTTACAAGGGCCCAAACGAAAATTTCAAATAGGAATCCTGATATACAACATATTATAAAATTTTAATCATAAGACGTATTAATATCAATAATTGATACTTTAAAAACCACAACTCAAAAATGTCGGCCCCGAGTGGTTGCTTTGCTTGCTTGAGGTTATGTCCGGCCCTGCAGCACTTTGAAGGGGTAAGCCTGCGTACATTTTACCATCCTTAGACCCTACCTTAGCGGGAGCCTTTTTGAGGCACTAGATTTTCATTGTTGTATTTAATACTCAAATTGAGGTTCATGGGTCAAGCCCGTATGTGCCTAGGCCAGGCAGCAATTGTGAGATGGATTGGGCCATGAATTTTACTTGGCTTTGCATCAGCAACATCAAGAATAGTTTATGAGCAGCAAGCTAGCACATTTTTTGGCGGTTACAGTTAAGTGCAAGCTTCCGGTTTGAGAACAAATACCCATATTTTTTAAAAGAATGCAAAGTCAACAACAACAACAACAGGCTCAGTGCCTCAAGGACTCCGCATAAGCGAGGTCTGGGAGGGGTGGCTTTACGCAGCCTTACCCCTTCAGGGAGTAACTGTGCAGATAAATCTGGAACAAACTGATATACTCTGATACCAATTTGTTAGGGAAATCTTGATGCGGAAGCGTAAACCCTAATCACTTGATTCAATTCAAATAATATGACTCACACAAACGAGAAGTAAACAAATATATGAGAAAAAAAGAACAAACGAGAACACACATGGGGTTATCTAGACAAAACACAAAACCTAACCATGTCCGAGTGAAGCTTGAACTTCCTGCTAGGTAGAAACTGAGTGAACATATTTGAGAGGTTATCAACAATGCCAAATGTCTTCTTCTCTGAATTGGCTCTTGACACATTATCTGAAACAGCCACCTGCTGTTGAGCTGTGTTACTTAACTGAAACTGAACTCCCTCTGGCTTACTCACCTGACTTAAATCACAATTAACTGATGACATCTTCTGTGGAGATAATAACGAAGACTCATCAAACGTGACATCTCTACTCGTCAAGAATTGTTTGAAGCGAAAACTTTTCTGCTTCCCATAAAGCCCTTGTTCATAGAATATCAGTCCTGTAGGCTGACCACAAAAAGAGCCCCTCACACTGTGCTTAGACAGACCCCTATCACCTGAATGATCCAATCTCAAATGTCCTGAATTTGTGATCTCTGGTTCTGTCAACAACAAGGATGATGAAGATACTGCAACAGATCTTGCAACTGTGGAATCGACAAGTTCATACAGAGTACCTCATGACTGTCAAAGCACCCTTAACAACCTTCAAAATCCCACCTTCAGCTGTGTACATGTACCCTTTAGACTCAAGAGTACCTAAAGAGATGAGATTCTTCTTCAAAATAGGAACATGGCGAACATCGCTTAAAACCCCGATAGTGCCATCGAACATCCTAAAACGAATTGTTCCTATGCCCAGAACTTTGCATGGAGTATCATTACCCATCAAAGCAACTCCACCTTGAACGAACTCGTAAGTGGAAAACCAATCCCGGTTGGGACATACATGATAGGAGCAACCCGAATTCAAAATCCAACTATCTCTCAAATTGGACTGAGGTTCAGACACACACAGTAGAAGATTGTCATTCTCACCATCCATAACACTAGTTACTATGGATCTCTGGGCAGACCTGTTATCTGCTTCAAGTTTTCTCTTAAGCTTTTAACAGTCTTTTTTAATTTGCCCTTTCTTATGACAATAGTTACAGATTAGATCTTGTTGCCTAGACTTAGACTTGTTTCCACTATGATCATACTCAGTTCTCCCTCTCACAAATAAACCACTACCTGAGTTATTAACAGAATCAGATAATTCTCTATCTACTCATTTTTTACTCAATAGGTTTCTCTTAACTTCATCAACAGATATGGTTTGTCTACCACAATAAATCATGCTTTCAACAAAACCCTTATATGAAGTAGAAAGAGAACATAACAACAACATTGCCTAATCTTCATCCTTAGGAATATCATCCAATTCTTTCAAATCTTGAATAATTGAATTAAATTCATTGACGTGATTCTTAAATGACATACCTTCAGACATACGAAACGTGAATAACCGGCGCTTAACTGCGAGTTTGTTGGAGACAGACTTGAAACAGAACATATCCTGCAATTTCTCCCATAACTCCTTAGCGGTCTTCACATCCAGAACTTCTGTCAAAACGTCATCGGTAAGACACATCTGAATTGCTATGAGAGCCTTTTCGTCTAACTCCTCCCATTGTGCTTCTGTCAAATTATCTGGTTTCTTCTCTTTCCCATCTAAAGCTTTCTTCAAGCACTCTGAGTCAAGAGGCCCTTAACGCGAACCTGTCATAAACTGAAGCTCTCTTGACCATTAAACTTCTCAACTTTGGACCTAATTGAGGATGTCATAGTATTCAATTGAATTAGACAAAGCTCTGATACTAATTTGTGCGGATAAATCTGGAACAAATTGATATACTCTAATACCAATTTGTTAGGGAAATCTTAATGCGGAAGCGTAAACCCTAATCACTTGATTCGATTCAAATAATATGACTCACACAAATGAGAAGTAAACAAACATATGAGAAAGAAAGAACAAACGAGAACACACAAGGATTTACGTGGAAACCCCTCTATAATCGAGAGGGGAGAAAACCACAGGCGGAGATGGAGATTCTTTATTGATACTTGAACGAAAGAATTACAACGACACTTCCTCTGAACGAGATCTATGAAAGAATTACAATCACTTTCTCTTAACTCTTTTAGCACTCGAATATTTGAATTGGAGGAATAATGAAATCACCTCTTTCTCTTAATGACGGCAGCCTCACTCTGAATTAGATGGCGAAAACCGAAACCCTGGTTCCATATATATAGGCGCGGGTCTAGGAGGACCCGATCGATCGATCGGCCCTCTTATGGCCCAAAATCAGGAAAGATCACTTACATCACCCGATCGATCGGGCTTCCCTCCGATTGATTGGTGACCCCTCGGCAACCCATAAACTTAAAACAAGTAATTTGAGACATAATCCTAACAGTAACAATTGTCGGGAGACTGTTTTCGAGGAACCCCAACCTGAAGGGTTGGCAATGCGAGGATTTTGTAGAAGGTCACCCATCTTGGTACTACTCTCGCCCAAGCATGCTTAACCTTAGAGTTCTAGTGGAATTCAATGCCATTAGTGTTTTGGTGAACCCTTTAATATTATGGGATTTGGTTGATTGTTGTGTCCATACATTGTAAGTACAATTTGGATTGTAAATGATAGGATTAAATGTTAATTGCACTTCATTATTCTGATATTTGGTGGAGTAATTTTTTATTTACAAATTTTGTACCTTAATTATCAATTCGCTGGTTAGGATGAAATAATTTTGGAGTCAAAACTCTGGCATATGACATCATCTTTTTAAAGACTTGCTAATTTTTGACGTAATTGTTGTATTATGATCCCATAAAATTAACAGATTCACCATACAATGTAATAACCGTTGTCAGCCTAAAAATAGGCTGAGAGAGACATGATTGAAATTAGGATAAATTTTTGAAAAATTTCTATTCAGGTAAGTTAGAATTATATTTGCCGGTTTAGCCGTTCATTTGGTTTAGGTTCATAGCGATAATGCCCGGGTGATTGTATTCTAATTTATAATAGAAAATATAAACAATTTTGTAATCGGATTAAATAGGAATTTTCTCAAATATAGTATAAAAAATTTTAGGTAGTATCAATTTGGGTAATTGAATCAACTTGATTTAATTTTTTCCCGTTAAAATTATTTCTTGCACGATTAGGATCCCATGCCATGATTTCTTGCATTGGATATACACAAATTATTTTGTATATAAACCGTTTTAAGCGTTAGGTTTTTGTAATATAAAAAAAGGAGCATTAAAAACCAAGGGAAAAGAAAAGCTTGAGAGAGAGTTGCAATGGGAGAGAGCAAAGAAGCAGCCACGAAGAATATCGGTGTGAAGCTCAGTTGAAGGCCGGTGAGAGCTCAGTTGTTTTGATTTTCGATTTGGGCATTTCTATTTTTGCCTTTGGTTCATCTTCATCATCTTTTTTTGGTTAGGATTTCCTGTTCCTTTTCTTATTCGCTCACGAGACCTCTATAAGGCTTCAATTTTAGCCATGTTGCTCATCATTGATTGTAAAACCTAAATTACTAATAGTGAAGAGACTCCTCTGAAAACCAAGGCTCATTGAGTAGGTTCTCTTAGGAACAAAACCACATATATCGCGTTTCATTGTTCAATTTTGCATTTTCGTTAATTCTTTTGGTTATTTTCGGTATTTTTGGTTTTTTGTCCCTGCTTGTTTGTTTCCAGTATTGCCAAATCCAAATTTTCAAGGGATTCAAGTCGGATTTTGGGACCCTGAGCTTTACAAGTGGTATCAGAGCCTAAAGAATTTGAGATGGCAAGAATCATGGGCTTTGACATTGAAATATTCAATGTGCGAAATGATTTCAGTCTTTAGAAGATCAAGATGAAGGCCACCTAGACCCAACAGTGCGTGGAGAATGCCCTACTTCTGGATTCAGAACAAGCCAAATTGACTAAATCATTGCAACACAAAATGAATGGTACAACCTATAGATTGATCGTACTTTCCCTTACAAATCCTGTATTATTGACTTTTTCTAAATCTTCAACTGTCTCTAAGTTGTGGAAAATTTTGGAAGATATGTGTAAATCGAATACCCTATCAAATCGTGTTTTTGTCACTAAAATTTTTTTTGCTTTTATAATGCAAGAAAATAAACCAATTGAGGATTGTCTCGACAAATTTAATAGGTTATCACTTGAATTGGATAATTACAAGACTAAGGTCGAGGACGAAATTAAAGCGATTGGCTTGTTAAACTCATTGCCAAAATCTTTAAAACATTTAAAGATACTTTAAATTATGGGACAGATTTGATTTCGGTAATGAGATCGAGTAGGTAGTCGTCGGACCTCGCGGAAGGTCTAATGGTCCGCGAGTTTAAAGGTCAAGGTAGATCAACCCAAACCCTAGTTTAAATATTAACCTAAGCCTAAGCCTCCTAAATCATTGTCATAATAAAATATAATGATGGGATACAAGTAAAGCTACCCTGAATTCATTCCCTGAACTAAACTTAATTGAATTGGCAACTTTAGTTTATATTTAGTTTTACTATTTTAGTTAACAAATCATTCAAACAAACAAAACCCCGATTTCAACTGCTTATTAATAACTAAATTCGACTTAACTCCGATTGCCTGTGGATACGACCCGTATACCCAATTTAGCTGCAACGATCTCGTTTGCTTGCCAGTACACGGTTTTAAAACACTCTTTTAAAACACATCAAGTACCACCCATGCATCGTACGGCAAAAGAATATATATATATATATATATATATATATATATTCCTCCCTCTCCCAAATTTCTTCCCACTCTTAATTCAACAATGTACTTCTTAAGTTCATTAACAACCCAACGAAAACAGTGTCATATTAATATTTTTGATATACTACAAAGCTACTACACTCATATACCAATTAAGATAATAGTATTATTTCTTATATCAAATAATGAATATGATGCAGCGCGGCAGCAGAAAATTAGGGGGACGGGAAGGAAACGACGGCCTTTCCTTTTATTTTACTAAACTCTAATAAAAATAACAGAGGAAAAGATAGTTTCGGCTTCTCACAACCCGAGAAATCAGAGGAACTAAGGAAAACATAATTAATTCTTTGGAATTCAACTCCCCTAGGCTACATCCCCTTTATATAGAAGAAGGTTTCTTAACCCTCAAGTATCCTAATTCAAATCAACGGTCGTGATCGTGATCCATGTGATACAAATCAACGGTCAAGATCGTGATCCGTGTGCTCCTATTAAAAAAAACAAAAAAAATAAAAATAAAATAAATACAGATTTAAATATGAATTTAAACTAATCCAAATACTAATTAAATAAAATAGATAAAGATTTAAATATTTAAACTAATCCTAATACTAATTAAACTCTATCTAAATACTAACTTCCAACCTTTCACTATCCGCATCATGGTCACGCTAATCACGGCACCACCAAGATCAAGCCGCCAAGCTATCCCTTTTTGCCAAGCTATTCGCCACTCACGGGCGCGGAGCGGCTTCAACCCGATCCTTCTTCTCGGTCGGGACTCTATCCATGGCTTCATCTTCCCGCTAGCCTTCACCCTCCAATCTCTAGATGGCGGCTGCATCATTCTCTCTGGCTTGGAGAGAATTCGTCCCCGAATTCGATGGATCCTTTGGCTCGATGCCACCAAACCTAGCTCTTTTACGCTTGGACTCTTTCTTATCATATTCCTCTCCCGCCAATGACTAAGCTCCCAAGCTATCCGCCAAAGGAGGCGGGGCTGCATCAGAATACATAAACTAAAAATAATTAAAATATAAACACCATCCGTGCAATGCACGGGGAGAGACCATTTTAATTAAATTAAAGTTCTTCTAACTCAATAAATAAATTGTTTTAAGGAAAATAAAATTTCACTTGAAAAATAATAAATAATTTCCAAATCAATAAAATACACAATTTTTCCAGCAGTAAACAAAGTGAATAATAAATTTTGAATATTTTTCGAGATGGAAATAAAGGAGCAAATTGGATGGCCAAGTTTAGACAAAATATTAGTAGACCGGTAACCAGGGGTGGATACACATTCAATCAAGGGTGGGTTGAACACCTACATATATATTTTATTAATATATATTGGTAATTATATGTACACTTAAATTAAAGTATGTAATAATATTTTAAATTAACATTAGGCTACAAAAAATTGATTATTTATAAATATTGTTTTTGGTACTCCCATAATTTTGTACCAAATTATATACAGGATTGTATATAGATCTATTATTTACCTTTATATGCAGTGTATTGTTATTTACAATCAAGCATAATCTCTCTAATTCTCACATTTATACCATCCAAGTTGACTAACACTATTTTTTTCTCAAACCAATAAAGCTCATCCAATATCCGCTTCAAGATTGTTTTTGACAATATAAAGCTTTGGTATGCACCATATATAATACAGTCATACATAGGATTACATGTACTATTATTACACAAAAAATAGTTCTTATATGCTAATTTCATCAAATTTGTTTTCCATATTAACTAAGAACATTCTTCTCAAAAGTCCTCTTAAATTGTTAATGAAAGCTCGATTCAGTGATAAAAACATTGTCGAAGTTGCGGGCATTGGATAAAATGTCTAGATTGAAATCTACTTATTCCATCCTCATTGCCTATAAAAAAAAAGAAAAAAAGACTTTGATTATCCTTCTCTGTCAAGCGTTGTCCCTAAACCAAACCTGCAATTCTAGAAATGCTCCTATTCACTTCAGCTAGTGCAGGTTTTCTCAAAGCATACAATAATATCTGGCTGATCACTTTTCCTTTCAACTACTGCTATTAACAACAAGCTTAAACATGCTTATTTCAACGCTAAGATAGTAACTTTAACATACTTTTGAATATATTTATATATTGAATTTGTTAGTTGAAAATTTTGGATTTACTGTAGAAAGTGTCCTTCTAAAATCTTATCTTTTATATTCCCACCACAATATATGAGTTTAATTCTATTAAACTCACATATTGAGGTGGCAATATAAGTATATAATATTTTAATGCAAGTTAAAAATTTGTATGAAAGTCACAATTAAACAAAGAAAGGAGAAAAAATGAAGAACAAAAGGAAAAGTTAAAATATTGTATAACTCAATGCCACCCTTACTTAAAATCCTAAATCCGCCACTACTGGTAACAACTATATGTCTATTGATCTTTCTCACATCCTTAGCGACGATGCATTAGGAAGGCCCGTTATTAGAAACTCTCTTAACGTCGCTTAAAATAAATGTGATGTACCATCATTCATAGAAGACACACATTCAATGGAAAACCAATCAGAAGCACTTGATTTCGTAGGCTCCATTTGTTTCGAAGGAAAACGTTTTCCTCTATAAAATTTTTCTTATTTAAATATTTCATTCAAATATTTTTTTTTTTTGGCCGAAAAGTATTGTCTCTTTAGATAAGGAAAACTATTTAATTGTTTATGTTTAAATGAGTGGCACTTGATCAAGTTTAGGTTGAAGTAAGATATAGAACATGACATTATGATAGAAAATATTTTCTGTCTTTTGAAAAAAAATGTCATTCTTTCTCCTTGAAGGGAAGACAACTTTCCTTATGTGTTGGAAAACGTTTTCCAACAAAGCAAGGATTTATGGGACATTCCCCACGGCTTCGCGGGTTTTCTTAATTCTCCAAGCTTGGATTGTCCTCCTCATTTGGTTTAGGAGTTGGAGGTTGAAAGATATCAAGTCCTGGTAACTAAGAAAAAGAGAGATAGAAGGGCTGGTGTAGGTCGGGGTTCCAAGCCAAAAGTTCTACATGTTGTAGCACCTGCCAATGTGGGCAACCTACCATCCAAATCAGAGTTTGAGCCATCACTACCTTGTGGAGCAAATCTAGAAGTTGGGCCGTGAGTACTATCTTCAATTTGACAGTGACAAAAAAATTATCATAAAGACTCTTCAAGACATGATAGGAAGAGACAAGACAAGGAAATCAAGGTCGGTCAAAAGCACAAAGTGTAGGCAGCAGGTTTTTCTTCGACAATTTTAGGGGGGGTGTGTGTATTCGTTTTAGGGGTTTCTTTAATACTATTTTTGGGGCTTCAAGAACTTTTATGGTTTTTGTTGGTTTGATGATTTTTCAATGTATACTTTCGAGTGAGGAGGTTAGTTTGCCTTGATCTTTGTATTTTCAAGGTGATGGTGCTCTAGTTTGTTTTTGGCATTTTCGTTGGGTTGGGTTGTGGGCAGTCATTTTGATTTGTATGGGTGTCGGGATTTTGTTACTTGGTTGGAGTTGTTGATTGCCTTTGGACCCTGCCTTGCATTGGGCTTATATGGTATTTGTCTGAAAGAAAAAAATGGAGGTGCATGGACCCAGTAGCATTACTACCGGGCTTTTAAAAATATGTATGTGTCAATACATAAAATTTAAAAACTGATTATATTAAAGGACATAGTATGTCAGTATATGAACCCGTAACATAAAGCGGTGGCGTGGTGGTTAATAACATCTTCTGCAAAGACATCACGAATCACCATCTCGATTTGCCAAGGAGGAACACCACCAACCATAGTATGAACTTAATGCTATTAACATCATCAACATGAAGGGGTCTAAATACCGAATTGAGATTGTATCGACTATTACAATTAATTTAGTTATTGTTAAGATATGCATCCTCATAATATCTTTATGAAAATTTCCATAAAACCACCTTAGTTTTTTTTTGTGGCCCCATGAAATTACCTTTATTTTTTTTTATTTCAGGAAACCACCTTATTTTATAAAAAATTTGTAATGTCACACCTTTTGATGGTTTCCGTTGACTCTGTTAGTCTAAGTTTTGTGTATCAGACTTCATTTGACTAAAATGTTGTGCTTAAGTGTTACTTAATTCAGCAATATTTATCAAATGACTATTATGACTTGAGCTTTAAGAAAAAAGAAAAATCAATTTATTTCTCTAACCCTAAATGCCTTCATAATGCTCTATCCTTTCTCTTGCATTCTTATAGTCCTCCATTAGTCCCCTTTTTCTGGGACCCCTTTGTTTTCAAAAGATTTTTCTTTTTTAATTTTAAAACAGGAGGATACCTATTTCATTTCATAAATGGACGGACAATTTTATCATTTGACACATTATTTAATAAAAAGCATCATAAGGTGTGACGTTGCAAAAGTAAAGTGGATTCTTGAAAAAAAAAAAAAAAAATTATGGTGATTTTATAGAATTGCACAAAAAAATAAGGCGATTTTATACAACTTTTACATATCTTTAATATTTTGTATATGTTTGTATATCCTTCTATATCTTTCCTCATGTATATTCCATATTATTATATAATGTAATGATGTGGCTTGGCATCATAACACCTGACATAAGGAATGTAAAAATGGGGTTTGGATTGAAGATTGACCAAAGTCTAAATATTGAATTGAGAATTGAACCAAATAATACATAGTTGGTCCAATCTTTGATTTAGTCATTTAGAGTAATGTTAATGATGAGGCAAAAGTGTTATTGTTAAGGTAAATTAGTGAGTTTTATGGTTGTTATTCACCAAAAGTTATACTGTTATCATAATAATAAAGGGGTAAATTACATATTTGTATTCCAAGGTTTGATGTATTAATTTTTTAGTCCACAAACTGATGCAGCAGGCAGCACAGAACTTGGCTGGTAGATGTTGGCGGCATCAGGTTGGCTGCAAGGGAGACGCGGACGCGGCAATTAGAGTTTGGATACTATTAGGATTAGTATTATTTTCAAATTTTATCATCTTTTAGTGTTTATAATTATCTATTAGTGTTTTATTCTTAGTCAACTTGCTCCATTATTTAAACAAGAGGAATCTAGGGATTTTTGTATTCAATTTTTCAGATTTATTTTCAATATTTTAGAGTTTTCTCTCTTTCTCGGGTTGTGATAAATTGAGCAATCTGTTCCCCTTTATTTTACTTCATAATAAAACTGAAGGAAAGGTTGTTGAATCCTTCTCATTCCATAAATTTCACCTTTACTGCATCAGTTGGTATTAAAGCTCCGAATGACTTCTGAGATGGCTCGTGGGCGACAGAAGTATGCTGCCGTCGGAGATGTATATGAATGAGATTTTTAACAGCAGACCGAGAGGAGATTTGAGGAGATCGAGGAGAAATTTCGGTGAATGCTGAGCTACCGGATCCAAGATTGAGGAGGCATCGGCCCAATACCGGCAACACAAACGACTTTGAAGAGCGGAGCTGGGAATCCAGTCTCAGGATTGAAATCCAAAGTTTAATAGAGGAGAATGCCCGGAGGATTTCTGGGTTTGGCTTGCCTTGGTAGAAGAGGTTCTCAAGTTCAAGGAGGTGCTGGAGAAGAAGCAAGTGCCATCGGTTGCTACCCGGTTACAGGGTACGGCTTCCGCTTGGTGGCAACAGGAAAAACATACTCGGCTTCGTCAGGGAAAGGTGAAGATAGAGTCGAGGGAGAAGATAAAGAAGCATATGAGAGGCACCTTCCTGCCTTACACTCACGCTGAGGTGACGTACCAACATTGTGGCAGGGCTCTAGATCCATGAAGGAGTACACAACGGAGTTCCACTCATTAGTCGCCGGGAATGACTTGGTGGAGACTGGAGAGCAATTGGCGGATCGTTACATTGGCGGGTTGAGGGAGTCCATACTGGAGGCGTTGAACATGTTCGACATCTTTTCCGTCTCATAGGCAGGTCAGAGAGCTGTGAACGTTGAGCTGCAACAAAGGCGACGCCAAGTTGACGGAGCCTGGGGAGCACAGGTTGGTGGGCGCAACCAAGTGAGAGCACCGCCAAACCAGAGCACACAAAACGGGCAAGTAGTTGCCAATACTGGTAAGCTGGTTACTCAAGACTTGGTGAGTACTTCAAGAACCCGTTGCTTCAAGTGGGGAGAGGTGAGACAGCTTGCTGCTAAGTGTCGTAAGGGTGACAGACCCGGCAAGGGTCTTTTCATCGAGGATTTCCATGGAGAAGATGGCAAGATTATTGAGGAGGAAGCCCAAGACGAATTGGCGCCACTCAAAGAAGACGTTGTGATAGGTGACGAAGGACGCCTACTTGTGATTAGGCGCGATTCTTTATGCCAAGTGAAGAACCGAGAGATGGATGGCTGAGGAATAACATCTTCCAGACCACCTGCAACATTGGCGATAGGGCATGCTACATGAGAATGTGATCTTCAAAGTGGCAATCGCCAAGCTAGGATTGAAGACGGAAGCTCACACGAGTCCATACAAGCTTTGGTGGCTCAAGAAAGGAAACTAGGTAACCGTGTCTAAACGATGCTTGGTTAATTTTTTTGATTGGGACGAAGTACAAGGACAGGGTTTGGTGTGACATCGTCACCGTGGATGTTTGCTATCTACTATTGGGGCACCTGTGGCAATATGATATGAGTGCCATACATTTCGGGAGGAAGAACACCTTTGTATTGACTGGAAAGGAGAGTAAAGTGAGTTCAGGGGAGATACCGAGTGAGATTACCTCCTTTTTGAGTGAGTACGCTGATGTCTTTCCAGAGGAGTTACCGGATACACTATTGCCATTAAGAGACATTTAGCACCGCATTGATCTAGTGTCGGGTGCTATCTTGTTGAATTGGCCTCACTACTGCATGAGTCCATCAGAGCATGAGGAATTGAGACGCCAAGCGGAGGAGCTAGTTGCCAAAGGGTTTATTAGGGTGAGCTTGAGTCCTTGTGCAGTACCGGCTCTATTGACGCCAAACAAGGATGGTAGCAGGCAGACGTGTGTGGCCAGTAGAGCTATCAACAAGATCGCGGTACACTACCGATTTCCCATTCCAAGGCTAGATGACTTGATTGAGCAATTGTAGAATTCGACGGTATTCTTGAAGTTAGACTTCAAGACAAATACCACCATATTCCCATATTGCCTGGAGACGAGTGGAAAATCGCTTTCAAAACATGAGAAGGTCTTTACGAGTGGCTGGTCATGCCAGTTGGATTGTCCAATGCACCAAATACCTTCATGAGATTTATGAATTAGGTTATGCGTCTTTTCATTAAGAAGTTTGTTGTTGTCTACTTTGATGTTATTTTGATTTATAGCCGGGATCAAACTCAGCATATCAGGAATCTTGGGGAAGTGCTGAGTACCATGTGGGCACATCGTCTGTTTGCCGCCTTAAAGAAGTGTGAGTTCAGGAGGGACAGGGTAACCTTCTTTGGGTTTGTTGTTTCCAAGGATGGTATATCAACTGACGAAGGGAAGATCGTCAAGGACAATTGGCAAAGTCAAGAGCTTCCATGGGTTGGCGTCTTTCTATAGATGGTTCGTGCCTAACTTAAGCTCAATGATGGTGCCAATCATGAACTGTACGAAGGGGAGTTCCTTTGCTTGGACTCTAGAGGTAGTTGATGCCTTTGAGGAAATCAAGAAGAGGCTGACCACGGCACCGGTATTAACTCTACCCGACTTCTAGAAGACATTTGAGCTTCACACAGACGCTTCCAAAATTGGAATTTGCACCATGCCCAGCCAAGAGGGGAGGCCAGTGCCATATTTCAGCGAGAAGCTTGATGGGAGTAGGTTAAATTACTTTACTTAAAACATTGAGTTCTACGCAGTGGTTAGGACGCTGAGGCATTCGAAGTCCTAACTTGCTAACAGAGAGTTCATGTTATACTCTGACAACATCGCATTGAAGTACATAAACAGCCAAGATAAGCTATCAGATTGACGCACCAAGTGGGCAAGCTTCATTAAGCTTTTTCACTTCATGATTAAGCACGAGTCTGTCGCTTTGAACAAAGTGACGGATGCATTGAGTAGGCGGAACCTTATCTTAATGCAGAGCAGAGCGATAGTAACTGGATTTAAGCAGTTGTGACCCCACCTTTGATGAAATATGGCGGGATGCCAAATTCGTCTCTGTTCCCGGATATTCAATTCATGATGGGTTTCTCTTCAAAGGGAACCAACTTTGCATTCCGGATTCGAGTCTACGGCTAAAAATCATTTAGGAGAAACACAATGAGGGCCATATGGGACGAGAAAAGAGGCTACAGCTTGTTACCGCTAGTGTTTACTGGCCTTCAATGCAGAAAGAAGTAGAGAGATTTGTTAAAAGTTGCCACATTTGTCAAGTCTCCAAAGGCGGAGTGACCAACACAAGACTATACCTTCCCTTACTAGTTCTGAGTCAGCCATGGGTGGAAGTTAGTATGGATTTCATATTAGGACTACCACGTTCGCGAGGAGGCATCGGTTCAATATTCGTCGCAGTAGATCAGTTCTCAAAGATGGCACACTTCATCAGGTGCATGAAGGTTGCCGATGACATACATGTGGCGGGACTGTACTTCAGGGAGGTGTATAAGCTGCATGGGTTACCGGATAGCATCGTCTCCGATAGGGATGTCAGGTTTGTCAATTACTTTTGGAAGGCGGTATGGAAGATGGCGAACTCATCTCTCACCTTCAACACAGCCCATCATCCTCAAACGTATGGACAAACCGAGGTTAGAAACTGCTCATTAGGGAATCTCCTTCGATGCCTTGTTGTTGACAATGTTAGGGGATGGAAGTCGAAGCTACACTAGGCTAAGTTCGCCTACAACAGCCCCGTTAATAGGAGCACGGATTTCATACCATTCAAAGTCGTCTATAGATTTGTGCCACGATCTCTGATAGACTTGGAGCCTATTCCGAATCTAACTCGTCCTCATGGCAAGACGGAAGAGTTCATTTCTACCCATAAAGACGTATGTGAGCAAACTAGAGCTCGACTGTTAAAAGCTACCACCAAGTACAAGACCGCAAATGATACGAGACGCCGAGCAGTTCAATTTCAAGTGGGTGATAAGGTTTTTACAATTTTGACAAGGGAATGATTTTGGGCGTGGGAGTATAACAAGCTGACAACTCGCAAGATCTGGCCTTTGGTGGTACTTGAGAAGATCAATGATACCGCTTATCGCCTTCAGCTTCCACCCTGTATGAGGACCTCTGACGTGTTCAACGTCAAGCATCTTATTCCATACTTTGGCGACAATAACCCAGTGGTTTACATAGGGAATTCGAGGACGAATTCTCTCTAGCCCGAGGAAGATGATGCAGCTGGCAGCACAGAACTTGGCAGGTCGATGTTGGCGGCATCGGGTTGGCAGCAAGGGAGACACAGACGCGGCAATTAGAGTTTGGATACTATTAGCATTAGCATTTTTTTCAAATTTTATTATCTTTTAGTGTTTATAATTATCTTTTAATATTTTATTCGTAGTCAGTATTCAATTTTTGAAATTTTATTTTCAATATTTTAGACAGGTTGTGAGAAATTAAGCAAATTGTCCCCCCTTATTTTATTTCATAATAAAATTAAAGAGAAGGCTTTTGAATCCTTTCCATTCCCTAAATTCCACCTTTACGTGCTACATCACAAACTTTGTAAAATAATTTTTTAGTCCAAAAGGTTAAATGTATTTAATAAAATAATCCAAATTGCGATGTGTAAGGGTGCATAATAGGCCCTGCTTTCGCTCTTTTATATAGTTCTTTGACTATTTTATTAAATATACGCAACTTTTTGGACTAAAAAATTATTTCACAAAATTTGTGGACTAAAAAATTAATACATTAAACCTCAAGATACTGATATGTAATTTACCTATAATAGAACTTAAAATTCTGATAATAATAACTTCTATTATTTAGTAATTTAATATTTTAAATATGCTGAATAGTCTAAATCCGAATTCAAAAAGGAGATTGAAGATTGAAGATTGTTAATGGCACATATGGTTTTACAAAAGGTTAAATCGAATGCCAATCTGCATATTCTAACTTTAGACCAAATAATGCAATGTGATCAAAATCTATGCTTGAACTACTGACTGAAAATCGTCAATCTTAGTCTTAACATAAAGATGAGGAACACGAAAAAGTCAGGACTTCATTCTTAGCTAAACTTGTATTCTCTTTTCAAATTTCTTTTATTTCATTTGAAAAATTAATTTTGTTATATGAATATGTGATCGATTCATGTTTGATGTATTTATATTAAGATAAAACTAAAGACAGTATATGCCTAGAGTAATGATTATCTATTCTAATGCATTATTGCCAAGTGCCCAAACTCTCACATCTCTTTCTTCTTTTAATCCTCAAATTCTAGGGGCATACATTAAATAGTCTAAGTTAACCAAAGCAAAAATAAGCAATATATGAAAAACATAGTATTACATTGACAAGAAGTTAAGAATAATAATTTAAGCCTGAAGGTTGAAACAATGAGTACAAGTCGATCCAACACACTAATATATATATTATCGAACGTTAATGTAAACTACCTAAATATTTTCCGAATCATGTATCACATGTTAGCATTATTTGAAAAATAAACCATTAAACTCTAATAATGTTACCAATATATTGTCCGAATCATTTTCCATTTTTGCATTTTCCATATGAGGGGCATTATATTTCCCAGACCATAAAAAAGAGTAAACCCAAAGTTTATATTCCATGCCAGTATATGCTATCATTCATTCAACTTACCCCTAAATAATTGCATAAGGACAGTTACAAAACCATAAAATCAAATTTAATTTGATTACGCAAGTTGCTACCCAACTTAATAGTCAGTTTCAAAAAAATTATTACACACCAAATTAATAATGAATCTATAAAAAATTCTGTAACTGAAATGAAAAAAAACCTAAATTATAAGGAAAGTAGAAAAACAAGAAACAACACAGCATTCCCATTGGCACAAAGCCTCTTACCCCAACCCAATATATCATGAGAAACATGTTAAAGTACGATAACGCCTACAACATTGCAGAAAAGAATAGAGCGCATCAAGAACCTACAACCACATACTGTCAAGAGTATTCCATTCAAGTTAAGGACCTTAATTTACCTATTTGACACTTTAGCCCCCACAATCGATAAAACCTTCACCCGCCACAACCATTGGCGAACATCTACTTCCATTTGTAGAAATGGATGGCATTCGCCTAAACCCAAAAAAATAGCAGGGGCATCGCGGTTAGGTATACATTATTTAAAACAAGCCCCAAAAATTAATGGTTTGGTGGAGAAAAATACCAACTAGGAAGGAACTGGTAAAATAGATCAGTCCCCATACAAAACGGCAACGTTTAGAATCCATCAAGCAATGTCCACTTCCAAAAATCCATAAACCATTTGTGTGGCACATGGGCAAGATGCATGGTGCAGCATATTGAATAAGTACAAAAGGGAACCTTTAAAAAAGGAAAATAGTAATGAAATTTGAAAAAAAGTTAAACCTAAAATTAATAATATTATTATTACTATCTATCTATCTTCTATATTATTGTAGACCCCCTTTTCTTCAAAATCCATCAATTTCTAAATCTAATTATTTCAAAAGGGGTTCATTTGGCTTCTAACTCCAATAACGTAAAAACCAGTAATTAAATTGAATTATTTAAATTGAAGCATTACTAAAATTGATAAATCTTTCCGAAACTCCCTTCTCCTTCTCCTATAATGTAACATCAAAATTATCACATCCATTATCAAATTCAATACATTTTGACTCCATTTTCAAATTCACTGCATTGTAGAATTGTCAATTATTATTCCAATTAATCAATTATTGCTCCAATAAATCAAAATTGAAGCATGAATGACATTGAGTAACCGAAATTGCATCAAACAATTAGAAACTCAAATCGAAAAGTCTTTACAATTACACACCTTTGTGTCATAAACATACACAAAAATCACTGTTACTCACAACAAAGAACACAATGTTGTGGCTATCCATTCTTCAGAAAATGACACCTCCCTGAGTAACATTGACAATTTTAACAGTACGAAGCCTACCTCTTTACTATTATTAGTCCAAATTACGATCAGGAATTGAACAAACATGTTATGCTCGGGCTTGAACCACGAACGTAAGCTAATATAAAATGTGGATAGATTGAGAATATGAGATGAGAAAGAATTGAAATTGAGATGAGGAAGAAGAGTTTAGAGTTTAGATGAGAGAAAGAAGGAAAATTAGATGAGAAATAGAGAGAGTTAGATGAGAGAGAGAATATTGATCTCAATTGAGATAATTTGTTGATACTTTGATTGAATGCTTCATTATTACACTTGAACTACTACTTATAAGAAATAACAAGCAAGCTAATACAATGAGCCTAGACTTTGCTAGCAACCGACTTAATCTGGAAAAATATCTAATTCACCTAAAATATCTAACTAACGCACAACTCAACACAACCAAGACAAAAGCTTATTATACTAACTAACATTTGAACTTATTAGAGTTGGCGCCAAAGAAGAGAAATAGCAGCAGCAGGACTAACAGCAACATTATGCAGCAGCAGCACACACAGCAGACCAGCAGTAGCAGCAGAAAGCAGTAGAAGAACAGAATAGCAAAGGTCCTTGAACAGATTAAGCAGATTTTTAATCCCTTAACTGATTTTCCCGCCAAGTGCCCATTTAACTCAAGCCTCGGATTCTCGGTTTGTAACATTCCCTTCCCCTTGAAAACATTCTTGTCCTCAAGAATGAAAGAGAACGAGACTTGGAAAACACTTATTGATGTCGAGGTAGGAGTTGAAGGTGGTGACCTTCCAACTGAACTGCAACTGGGAGAAGTTCCTTGCTTGCAGTAACTTGTGGCTGGACTGGAAAATGCAGCTGATGAGCTCTTGTTACTGCAGTACATCTTGATGAACAATTCACAAATGTCCTCCCAATAGCATAGCTTCGTGATAGGGACCCTATTGATCACAACTCCACTCAAAAGAAGAAATACATCTTGCCAAACTTGCCGATCGGCATGCTGAAAGTGAAATTCAACTACTGGAACCTGATTAGACTTGTTCAATAACACTTCATTTAGCTTGAGAAGTACAAATTCAGGTGGCCTTCCATGATATTCCAAGATTGGCTTGTCCTTCATCCTCACTTTCATGCTTGAATTGCATTTGTTGTGGCTCAAATGAATGACCAAACTGATCATGAATCCTTGCTGTATCTTGAGCTTCAAACGCAACTTCCTATTACTCCCGACTTCAATGCACACTTGATATTCTTGGACTGTAACCTGCAGTGACTCAACAACCTGCATTCGTTCAACCTCATCCCCAATTGTTGCTGCAGTTATCGAACCAAGCTTCTGGACTTGCTCATTTGGATGATCCTGAGGTCTGACAGTTATTTCATCCTCTAGAAATCGACCTTGAGGTCTAACATCAGCATTCTGATTGATCTCCAGCTGAAAGTGCCTCCTGAAGTGACGCATTCGTTCATCCCTATTTCGTTCAATCTCCAGCTGCTTGTGTTGAACGAACATTTCATTCCTCCTTGGATTCAGCTGATCATGTGATATCTCCACTGAACTCTGTGGTTCTGCAGCAAGAACTACCTGCGTGCATCTGGCTGGAGTGATTTTATCTTCATCTTGCATCAGCACTTGAGTAGACTCACACTTCAACTTCGGCTTTGTCGACTTCTTTTTACCCAAAAAATCCTTCAACGCTTCGTTTAGATGGTTCCTTTTCGTCTTACTCTTTGCTTTCTTTAAGATTCCTTGGACAAGGAAATTTTATTCCCCTTCCGGATGCATGTCATATTGTGCCTCAACGTTGTCAAGAGACTCTAACTCTAGCAAAGAGTCTTCATAAGGATCGTCTTGTTCAAACTCAGGTTCTTCAAGCTTGTTTTCATCAATTTCGGCATTGTCGTGGTCGAATTCGTCTCCAACAGCCACAGGTGCCACTTTCTTTCTTTGCTCAACATTGAACTTTGGTTGTCTAACACTATCCGCTAGCTCCGGAAACTCATTTGCATCAAGAACACTAGAATAATCACACCTGATGTTAGCAACCCGTTGAGCTGAATATTGCAGTTCCTTCATTAGCTGCATACATTCTTGTTTCCACTCTTGTCTCCATTCATCAAATGCTCGTCTCAATTCTTCATGTTCCTGAATCCATTCCTATCTTTGTTTTATGCAATTCTCCAACTGCTCTTTCGACTCAGCCATATCGAGAATGAACAACAACTTCAATCTTGAACCAGCTCAGTTCGCAGAAGACGAGTTTGAAAATCGCAGAAGAATGAACTTGTTTCGCAACTCCTCAACAACCAATTGCTTTATGAAGTAGTACTCCTTTGATCGAACAAACAAGCACTTGCTATCGGTTCGACAATCGTCACTGATCACGAATCTTAATATGCAGAGTCACGAACAAAACCCTAACTTCGAACAATTTCTGACAATGATGTTTTCTTGATTAATTCGGACTGAGAATCTGAAATAGGTTCAATTTCTATCTATAGTGATGATTTTAACACACGAAACATAACAATCTTCAAGAACAATATCGAATTTCAACACCTTCGATGCTGAGTTCGCTTGTCAGAATTTCGCCGTTGCTGACAAATTTTCGCCTGAATTGTTCTTCTGAAAATTTTTTTGTAATTTTTTTTTTTGGATTACGCACTCGATCGGATCGAGGCTCTGATACCAATTGTTATGCTCAGGCTTGAACCACGAATGTAAACTAATATAAAATGCGGATAGATTGAAAATATGAGATGAGAAAGAATTGAAATTGAGATGAGGAAGTAGAGTTTAGAGTTTAGATGAGAGAAAGAAGGAAAATTAGATGAGAAATAGAGAGAGTTAGATGAGAGAGAGAATATTGATCTCAATTGAGATAATTTGTTGATACTTTGATTGAATGCTTGATTATTACACTTGAACTACTACTTATGAGAAATAACCAGCAAGCTAATACAATGAGCCTAGACTTTGCTCGCAACCGACTTAATCTGGAAAAATATCTAATTCACCTTAAATATCTAACTAACGCCCAACTCAACACAACCAAAACAAAAGCTTATTATACTAACTAACATTTGAACTTATTAGAGTTGGCGCCAAAGAAGAGAAATAGCGGCAGCAGGACTAACAGCAACATTATGCAGCAGCAGCAGCACACACAGCAGACCAGCAGCAGCAGCAGAAAGCAGTAGAAGAACAGAACAGCAAAGGTCCTTGAACAGATTAAACAGATTTTTAATCCCTTAACTGATTTTCCCGCCAAGTACCATTTTAACTCAAGCCTCGGGTTCTCGGTTTGTAACAAAACACTAGCCTCATGAAGGGAGGTAGACCATGGTCAAGGCCTTAGGGGACAGCAAGGGTTTTGTTAGGGTTCAAAACATAAGAAAACGGTATTTAAATTGTTAGGGTAGAAATGAAAAGGGAGGGGGTAAAAATGACTAACTCTATGAAATGATGTCATACGAGCAGAACTCCCTTAAAAAATACCCCAAAATCTTACAAAGAGAAAAAGTAATGTATTTAATCTATCTAATCTATTATGAAGAATATATTATAATAGAACACTCCTGCAAACCTCATCCGAAAAATTATAGATAGCCGACTTTATTTAATTTAATATAATCTAACCGTTGTAGAATTAAACAATTTTTCAAAACACTAAAAATGAAAACCAAAAAAATAAATGGTAAGTAAACAAATATATTACGATATATTAAAAATTCTTGAAATATTAAATTAAAGATGCTACCTGAAATGCTAGGTTTTCAAATATAATTTATATGGTCTATATCTTCAAATATAGATGCTACCTAAAATGATAGGTTTGCAAATCTAAATTTTCAATGCCTCAAGTTTGATTAGTTTTTTTGCAAGTTTCCAGCATTAAACATGTAATTCTTGCCCTTTTTTATAATTTCACTAACATTTTATGATTCTTGGCCCTGAAATGCAAATATGACACATGTTTGTTGCAATATTTAGAGAAATCATATCAACATTTGGAGGCGTTGACCTCTGCCAAGTCCTACAAAGTACATGTATTACAACACATTGAGAGAATAATGGAACGATAACAAGTAAATATAATACTCCAACTATTCAATTTATCCGCATTCCGTTGCAAAAAAAAGAGTTTTTTGTTATTTTATTTCAAATCTAATATAGACCGTAACTAATATTAATGTACAACACACATGAGTTATTTTGTTTCAATTACTCGACTAATATAATTATATGAGTATTTTTCAAAGGTTCTTTTTATTTTATTTTAAATCTATTAATTACATCAGATTTTAGCCTACACGTACAAATTATTAGCTATTTAACATGATTTCAGTAATACATGAGTATCTTCATTAGAATTTGATGAAATTTGGCCGAAAAGTGTAGATTGACACATAAATTGAGTCATTGTAAGGTAGTCTACATCAACATTTGGTGCCTTGGTATTATGTATGAATAATTCGAACTGAATAGTGGCAGTAAAGACCACAATACATAATACATAATACAATGTCATATAAATGCAAGAAATCCGAAGTTAAAGGAATTTCGCCAAATTGCAACATCATAAAAAATCCGAAGACTTCTACCGAAACCATTTCATTAAGCTTTACTTATTTTTTTTTATTTATATGCAATTCATGTATGCGGAATAATTTCTCCCATAATAAACTAAATCAGGAGCATGACTTGAAGCGATGCACCAAAAATAGAGAGGACAAAAAACGCAACCCATGCAGCACACGGAATAAATCTAGTAAATATTAAGTACAAGTATCATAAAGTATGGCAATATATAATTTCAAAAGAGAATTTTAAGTTTCTTAGAGTACTCTTTTAGTAACAGTTATCATTAAAATCTAAGCAGCAACTAAGGAAAAAGAAAATAAAATATTTAAAAATACATTATGTAGTCAAAAGATCACAATACTCTTATACCTTAACTAGATTGCACAAGTATCTAAGCCCCTAAAACCCCACTGTCAAAAGCTACTACACCCCATCAAACCACCCTCCGGCTTCCAACATCCTCCTTGCCTACAAGGCCGTGTAAGAAGTAGTCAAGCACCATTACCTCCATCATCACCCACAACTCACATGCTCTCCAATATCAGTTGCTTACCCCAAAACACAAGTCCATCAACCCACTACCCACCTAAATTAAATCTATCCACCCACCATCTCTAGCCTAAGTCCTATCACCTCATCCACAACATCATTTCCTGCAATCACATTTTTGCATCACTGTTGCTTGCCCTCCGACACCCCGTCACCCTAACACCTAAAATCTTAGGATTTAGGATTTCGAAAATCTGAACAAGGTGTCTGAATATCAAGGAAAAGACAGTGACTCCCTTTTCTTATCCAAGGGAGTCTTACTAATAGAACATGCAAGGATAATAATACCTACCCCATTGGATCTAATCCTTATCCTCTCTATGAACCAATGGATAGACAGTATATTATATTCTTGACTAGAGATTAAAAAAAAAAAAAGAATTTTTTATGCACTTTTTCTATCATTTTCAATAAAAAAACCAATTATCCAATCGAATATTAATCAAAAACCCAAGTACTCAGAACAATGTCCATGCAATGTGTAGGAGAACATGATACCCATATAGAACGGAGAAAACGACATTGACCTACCAATAGGCTTGGGGGAAACAATGTGGAGGTTTGTGGGGGCAGGGTTGGTCAGATGTAAGTTGGAGAGTAGTATTAGATGTTGGAATTTGGGGGTAGTGTGTTTCAATTTTAGAAGTCTTGTATTTTGCTCCAATCTCACATAGAAAATCTAAAAGAGAAGAGCCTAATTTATATACATCTTGTTATTGTACTTAATAAAGTATTGTAAGGGCCTAGAGTGGGTTTTGGGAACCACACACGCGCGCGCACCAGCTTCGCCTTGCCCAGACGGCCGTCGTTGCGTTGCAATGTGGTGTGGTGTGGACTTTTTCTAACCCAAACTTTTATTTATACGGCCCTTGTATTTGTTTAAGTTATCATAAAATAACTAGAGATGAGTTCTTGTTGTCGGGATAGTGCACGGGGATGTTATTTGAGCTCTAGATGTCCTCCCTAGTAGACCTTGAGGCTGTTAGCTCGAGGCTCTATCTCGAGGCTCTTGAGGCTATAAGCTCAAGCTCGAGTACGCGTTTTGACCGCATCTTTTTCAACTCTTTTCTTAATGGATTTTTTCCATAATTGACCGGGTTTTTGGGCTCTCCCATATCCTCCACTTCCCTTATTTGAGATGAATTCTTTGCCATGATTTTTTACTTAACCTCCAAGTATTTTACTCTATAAATACTGTCGTTTAGGACAAAATTCACATATATTTCTCCTTCTCCTTCACGGCTTTCTTTTTTCTGTTAATATTCTCTCCTCTGTTATTGAGCAAGTTGGGGCGTACTCTAACCCACTAACCCAGAGTACACTACTGAGGTGGGTGCCACTTTAACCCTGGGAGTCGGAGTGCTGTTCACACCATTGGACCTCTGTGGAGGCATAAACAACTTCAAGCAGTTGATTCACTACGGTGCGGCAATTTCTTCGGTCAATTATTTCCCTTCGGTTCTTTCATATAAGTCGTTTCTTTCATCTTATTTATAATCTCGAAATCAAGTTCATTGTAGTAAAAGAGTTATATTCTGGTAACTCATTCACCTATTACACCAACAATCTAAGTCGTTTAATATAATGAGTAATCATAATATGACTCACGCGGGCCTTATCATCCGTGATATGTCTCAAACTGAGCCCTTGGATGGGAAGAGCTGCAAGATGTGGGCCAATAAGATGGAGTTCTTCCTAAGCCATATAGAGGTCCATTATACTCTATTCAACGATAGAGCCCCACTGAGGTTCAATAAGGATTTCGAGAAAGATAACCGTACTTGTAGGGGAATGCTTCTCCTTTATATGACTGTGCCTCTTTATAAAATATATGTTAACATGAAAACAGTTAAAGAGATATGGGAAATGTTGTTAAACAAGTATGGCTTTGATGTTAGCGTGGCTAAGAAATATGTATTTAGTAAGTGGTTAGCTTTTAACATGGTTGGTGAAAACCCAATTTTGACCAAATTCATGAATATGAAAATTTATGCGCTAATATTCTGAATGAGGGTGTGATGTTTTGTGAAACATTTCAAGCTAACTGCTTAATTACAAAGTTGCCTCCTTCTTGCGAAAATTATAAAGCAACATTAAAACACAAGAGGAAGGCCTTGACCTTAGAGGAACTGATCTCCCACATTAATTTAGAAGATCAAAACCGTAAACAAGACAAGGAAAAATCCTCTGAGCATTCCTCCTTGGCGGCTAAAATTGTGAAATCAAGAAATGCAGGAAGGAAAGGCAAGTTCAAGAAGCCTTGGAACAAGAGTAGACCTAATGCTCGAGAAGAAGGCTCTAGCAGCAAGCAAGGCCAATCTTGAGGAAAGAGGCCACTAGAAAATGCTAATGATCGCCAAAAGAAGAACAAAGGAAATGCTAGACCTGTAGCAAGACTGGCCACACCTCAAGGAATTGCAAGAAAGGATTTGGACTTGGAAAGCACATAGAACACAGGCCCCAGGCTAATCTCATCGAGGAAGGAGACATGTTTGTTTCCATGATCTCTATGGTGAATATGGTTGGGATCATGGCCAAGTGGGTTGTGGATACTGGTGCCATGAGGCACATTTGCACCAATAATGGCTTGTTCCATGAATATGAGATAGCCACTGATAGGGAGAAGGTGTACATAGGTAGTTCCAGTTCGGTCCCTGTCCTGGGAAAGGGAAAGGTCCTCCTTAAACTCAACTCTGAAAAACAAAAAAAAAAAAAAAAAGCTCTAGGTTTGTTGAATGTGCTAGATGTTCCTGACGTGCGTAGGAATGTCGTCTTGGGTGCGTTGTTGAACAAAGCAGGCTTTAAGTTAACCTTCAACTCTAACAAGTTAATCCTCACTAAAAAATACCCACTTCACGGGAAACGATTATGTAATGGTCGTCCGTTTACTTGATATGATGAAAGAGAATGCTCCTACTTCTACTTATATTGTTGAATCTCTTGATTTGTCGCATGCTAGGCTTGGACATGTTAACTATAATTCAGTTCAGAAACTTAAACAAATGCGTTTAATCCCTAATTATGATCTAACCGAACTTGATAAATGTGAAGTATGTGTCGAGGCCAAACATCCGAGAAATCATTAAACAAATCAGTAAAAAGGACCTCGAGTCTACTCGAGCTAGTACATTTTGACCTAGGTGACTTTAAGAGCACCATGAGTAGAGGTGGTTCTCGGAAACAACCTCCTTTCAGGGTAGCACCCTGAAGGGGGAAGGCTGTGTACATCCATCTCCCCCAGACCCTGCTTAGGCTGGAGCACCTGGGGCACTGGGAATGTTGCATTAGTAGAGGTGGTAAAAGATATTACATCACTTTTGTAGATGACCACTTGAGATTCACTAAGGTGTATCTCTTAAGCACTAAAGACGAGGCTGAGGAAATCTCAAATATAAAGCTGAGGCTAAAAACCAATTAGAGCGTAGGATCAAGAGGGTTAGGTCTAACAGAGGAGATGAGTGTAATACTACCTTCCTCAAGAAATATTGTGATAAACTTGGCATAATTCATGAGATCTCAGGCCCCTTATTTCTTTCAATAGAATGGTATAGGTGAGAGGAAAAATAGAACCCTTAAAGAGATGATGAATGCCATGCTTATTAGCTCATGCTTACCCTCGAGCTTGTGGGGGGAAGCCATGTTGTCTACTTGTTATGTATTAAATAGGGTTCCACATCGAAGTTAGATAGTACCACTTATGGATTATGGAAGGGCGAAGTGCCTAACCTGAAATACCTGAAAGTGGGGGGGTGTCTAGCTAAAGTAGGACTTCCTAAATTTAAAAGAAGTAAAATTGGTCCTAAGACTATAGATGCTAACTTTGTTGGTTATGCCATGAACAATGCTGCATATAGGTTCATGGTTTTGAGTGACTCGAGCCCTGGGCTTTTTAAGATAATGGAATCTCGAGATGCTGAATTTTTTGAGAATAAGTTTCCCATGAAAGAATCTGTGCATGCTTCAATACCTGATTATGTTCCTACTGCATCGACATTATCATATAGTAATGTGGCCCTTGAGCGCAAGGCTCAAGAACTTAGAAGAAGTAAGAGGGCTTGAATTGAGACTAGTTTTGTACCAGACTTCATAACTACCTTCTTGTTTGAACATCATGATTTTGATGAACATGTTGTGAATGCATTCATGCTAGAGGAAGATCCCAAAACTTCTGATTAGGCCATGAGAACCATAGATGCTCCTTTTTAGAGAGGGGCCATAAGCAATGAGTTAGACTCCATAACGAGCAATAACACTTATGAGTTGGTGGACCTACCTAGAGGATGCAAACCTATGGGGTCATATTGTCAGGCTAGTGGCTGAAGGATACACCCAAAAGCAAGGAGTAGACTTCTTTGATACTTACTCACCGATAACTAAGATTGCCATTGCAAGAGCCTTGATAGCTGTACCATCTATACATAACCTTGTAGTACATCAAATGGACGTGAAAAATCGCATTTTTGAAATCTATATGGAGCAACCCGAGGGGTTTGAGGTTCCTGGTATGGAGCATAAGGTGTTTAAACTTGTAAAGTCTTTGTATGGACCTAAGCAAGCTCCTAAACAATGGCATCAAAAATTTTATTGCACCTTGGTCATGCATGGTTTTATTGTAAATAGTGGTGATGCATGTGTTTATTCAGAGCATGTTGGTAATGACTGTGTAATTATCTGTTTGTATATTGATGACATACTTAACTTTGGAATGAGTGTGAAAATTGCAAATGACACTAAGTCTTTCTTGAGTACATGTTTTGAAATTAAAGACCTAGGTGAAGTCGATGTGATACTTAGGGTCAAAATAACTAGAACACTTGAGGGCTTGACCTTGAGTCAATCGCATTACGTAGAGAAAATCTTGAGAAAGTTTGGTCATTTTTATGACATTCCAGCTAAAATTCTATATGATTGTCATGTTCATTTGATAAGAAACACAGGAGATATTGTATCATAGGCTGAATATGCTAAGGTTATTAGTAGCGTAATGTTCTTAATGAACTACACTTGTCCTGATACTACCTATGCCGTTAGTAGACTTAGCCGTTACACCCATAACCCTAGTGATGAGCAATGGAGTGCCTTGAGAAGGTTGTTAAGGTATCTTAAGGGTACTATGAACTGGGGTTTACATTATAAAAGGCTCCCTTTTATGTTAAAGGGATAATGTGATACTAATTGGGTGTCTGATTGTGATGAAATTCATTCTACTAGTGGTTATGTATTTGTACTTGCTAATTATGCTATTTTGTGAAAATCTTCTAAACAAACATGTATTGCTAAATTGACCATGGAGTCGGAATTTTCTCTTGAGATAGTAGGTTTGGAAGCTAAATGGCTAAGGAGTGTCCTGGGAGACATTCCATTGTGGGGGAAGCCCGTGCCTTCAACGTCGTATTGTGACTCATGAATAGCCACTGGAGTTGCTCATAGTGAGGTATATAATGAAAAGCAGAGGCATATTTGCCTCAGGCATGGTGCCGTAGGAAATTTAATCACGAATAATGTGATCTCACTCGAATTTGTAAGAAGTGAGAAAAATCTAGCCGATCCTCTTACAAAAGGCCTTAATAAGAAATTGATAAATGAAACAGTAGTAGAAATGGGTCTAAAGCCCCTATGTGTGTCCTAATTCCGGCAGATAGCAGCCTCGGGAGTTACTCTTGGTGTTCAATGGGTCAAACAAAGTCAGAGACCGGAAAATTTGTGATAACCACTCAAACCCTTCCCATGCTTTTTGTATGAGTGGTTGTAGGATCTACTAAATCTGCCACGACGGAGGTTGAGCTTTATGCTTTTAATGTCATCCATAGCCCTTTGTGGTGGTGGGGGGTAGCTCACCCGAGGGATGCACCGCTACTGCCTTGATGTGAGGTTGAGCTTTTGGCTCTTAATGACATCCATAGCCTTTTATAGTGGTGTGGGGAAATGCACCTAATGGACTCATCTACGGGACTGTGGGGGTAGAAAGTCCTCTTGTCAAGAGAATGGGCATACTCTCTAGAGCAGTTCTGATACCAAGTTTCGGCTATATTTATTGAGGGACCTCATACGTCCGGATCGTGGAGTACGTTTTAGCCTCAAGAACCACATGAAGGGGTTAGGTATGTCTACACAATAACTACTCATGGTTCAATATCTTGCTCACCAATGGGTGCTTGTGGGACATGCTTAGTCACTAGGTGCTGTTTCAAGTCCAAAAGACAATAGCATTATCAAGTGTGGATCTCACTGCTCAGTAATATTCTTTCTTTCCTTCCTTTCTCAAAATCGAACCATTTTGGGGATTGTTGCAAACTTTTTTTTTGGGGGGGGGGGGGGGGGGGGGGGGGGGGGGGGGGGGGTGGTTTGTGTGCTTCAATTTTGGAAGTCTTGTCTTTTGCACTAATCCCTCATAGAAAATCTAGACGAGGAGAGTCTAGTTTATATACCCACTTGTTATTGCACTTGGTAAAGTGTTGTGGGGGCCTAGAGTGGGTTTTGTGAACCACACATATGCGGGCGTGCCCTCCCCGCCTCGCCAAGCCGACCTGCACTTCATGGTGTGGTGTGGACTTTTTCTTACAAGGACTTTTATTTTTACAACCCCCGTATTTGTTTAAGTTGTCGTAAAATAACTCGAGATGAGTGCTTGTTGTTGGGATTGTGCTCGAGGATGTTATTCGAGCTCTAGATGTCATCCCTAGTGGACCTGGAGGTTATTAGCTCGAGGCTCTGTCTATTCTCTGGGTCTCTGGGCTCGAGGCTACGTGCTCAAGTTCGAGTACGCGTTTTAACCGCGTCTTTTCCCGCTTTTTCCTTAACGGATTTTTCCCATAAGTGACCAAATTTTTAGGATTTCCCATATCCACTACTTTCCTAAATTGGGGCGGATTTTTTGCCTTGATCTTTTACTTAACATTTAAGTACTTCACTCTATAAATACGGTTGCGTAAGGTTATGTTAAACACAAAATTCATATACAAAATTCACAGATATTTCTTCTTCTGCTTCACGGCTTTCTTTTCTCTGTCAATATTCACTCCTCTGTTACTGAGCAAGTTGGGGCATGCTCCAACCCACTTCTTCGGAGTACATTGTTGAGGTGGGTGCCGTTAACCCTAGGAGTCGGAGTGCTGTTCATTCCATTGTACCTCTCCGGGGGGCACAAACGACTTAGAGCTATAGATTTGCTACAGCGCAACAATTTCTTCTATCAATTCTTTCCTTTCAGTTCTTTCATCTTTCTTGTAATCTCAAAATAAAGTTCATTGTAATAAGAAAGTTATATTTTGGTCACTCATTCACCTATTACTATAACATTAGATGATGCTACCACTTAGATCTTGACCTACTAAAAGATGCATCGCTATTAGATCTTCATCCCTTTTCTTTATCTTATTTATATACGTAAATCATTATTATCTACACAAGGGAAATTTCTATCATTTAGATCCCATTGCCTCCCTATATAAGAGAGCTTGCAATTCTACTCATTATCCACTATAATATGAAGCTTTATATTTTTGCATAGAATCAATGCCATTTTAAAATTCAAAAGTTTATTTTTTGTTCTACGTCTTCTGATGCTTGGTGTTTGCTTAGCAAGTGCACTAAGTCATATCAAGTAATACAGAGTGAGTAGAAAATCATCCCTCGAGGATTGTTAATTGAATGAGTACCAAAATTAGTAGTTTCAGCACTATTTAAAAGACAGAAATTTGTAGTTTTTGATATGAAACAAACAAAATGGAAATAACTAAATATGGTTAATGAATTTTTTTGAAAATTTTTCTGATTTAATAAGATCCAAGGCATCCGATTTCACCTAGTTGTATTAATACATCTTTCTATTCTCGGTATTCAAGTTATCATTACATGTTGATGGTCCAAAACCCTAATGTACTAAATATTCTCTCTCAAGCAATACTTAGCATACTCTTATATATATTAACTCATCAATCTCTTACATGAATTTAAATAAAAAAAAAGTTCTGAAAATTCATGGTTTTCACTTAAGACTACACAAATCGCATTAATGAATCTCTAGCACTCGTTCAATTTGTGGCATTTATCACTTTAGCAACCATCGTAAATCTCCTCGCGGACTCATTATGAATCATTACAGGCTTTGAATGGAAATCAAGCATTCAAAACTCATGAACAACAATGATAAACAAACAAACAATGCAATAAACAAACTTTGAATATGTCGATTTAGAAAAGAGCGTATTTTACAATTTAGCCTACATCATAACCTTGGAAAAATAAAATTAGTTCATAGTAGACATAGCATAAGACAAAACTAAAACAAAATCTTTGAACTTAAAGAAGAAAAGGATAGAAAAGAACTTGAAATGAAAAATTACAGACCAAACTTTTCTTCCTTCACTTCTTTCTCATCCTCACGATTTTCCTAATGCTTCTTTACTTTGAATTTGGTTTTTGCTGGTTGAATGATGACCCAAACACTTGCTTTCATCCCATATTTGCTACTTTTTCCGCCCCTTCTTACAATTTGCAACAACTTGCTTCTTTTTTTCTTCATTTTTTTCTTTTTCCACCACCCAAAATCAGTCTTCATTGCAATTTGTATGCATATTTTATGTTTTTAATCCATCCTTGCTTTTGATTTGTTGAATTTGGCACCAAAGTTTGTAATTTACAACAACTTGTACATAAACTTAGCCTTTAGCTGTGTGTTTTTCTTAAAATTTATACAATTTGCTTGATTTTTTTTCTTTGTTTATTGTATGTTGCTTTCATTTGTTGATGTTGATGATAAACCTAGCAAGAATTAGCATAAAATGAGTGTTTTTACAATGAAATAACAATTGGAGGGAAAAACAGAAAAAGCGAGCAAAAGCGATAACTATTAGGAGTAAAATGGTTAGCAAATGGGCCTAAATGATACAAATAATTATATACTAAGTTGGACTTATCATCTTCTATTTCCATTTCCATGGCAACAAACAACAACACCAGCCCCAACCACCCAAATCCTAGCACCATTGGCGTCGCCGCTTTCACTGCTTCTTTGGCCTCTCGTGCTCGATGCCCCATGGAACCCGATTCTCCCCCTACTATATCTCCATGGGCTCCCTAACCCCTCAATGAGTTGCGACCGTGCCTGGCAGTCCAAGTCTCTTTGTAGCCCCCATCGCCTAACCCTCCATGGGACGATAGATGACGGGGCCACCCTCACAAGTATATCATCGCCCTTTATTAGTGGACTCGAGCGCTTGTCTTGGACATCCCTTTCCTCTCTCCTTCTCTTCCCCTCATGTTTCACTCTATCCAAGTGCCACCATTCTCCTCCCTCCCCTTTGGTGATAACACACTGTCAATGTCGCCCGCAGTCTTGCCTCCCGTCATGTTGTTGGAAAATATTTCAAAAATATTACCAAAAATAAATAAATAAACAAAATGAAAACTTAAATTTATTTAAATTTAACTATTTTAATATGCCCATGCGAAACATATATGGTAAGACAAACATATAAGCAAAAATAGGAAAGTAAAAAATAAACGAAATCATAAAATGAAAAACTATAAAAACTTATATTAAAAAAAAAATATTGAAATGGCCCCTGCTGTTTACGCCCAAACTTGAGGGAGTTGGGACGAAGCGACACGTGCTTCTCACATGGGGCCATACTCGAGGAGTAACAGGCCTATAAATAGAGAAATAACGGCGTCTCGAGTCCAGCTGCTTTGGGAGTTAAATACCCTTAAACGATTAACAGTCTTTTGAGATGGATGAAGGGGTAAAAGGGGCTTGTGCTCGAGGGACTACCAAAAATGCTACAGGAAAAACGGTTTTCAAGCTCGAGACAGTTATTTAGAGTGCATATCAAGGAACATGGGCCTCAAGCATACACAGAAGGAAGCGGATGAACATGGGGAATCTAGAAAGACCACCAGCACGTGTGTTTAAGTAAGTCGAAACGTCATTTCAGCACGGGAAATGAGAATGGAGGCATGAGGTGGAGCAGTTATGCCAGTTTTTAGGACGCAGTAGTTAGAACTTAGACCTACAAATAAGAGATATTATTTGTCTTGTAATGTGTCTAGTACTAACATCACGAAACTTCTTCAAGTTTTCTTTCATAGAAGATTTGTGCTTTGTTCCTATGAGTAGTAACTTAGCTTAGTGTAGGTTGCAGCGTATATAATTCTCCGGTTTTTTGCATGGACTCTTTGTTTTAAATATGTTTCCACAATCAACAAATTAAGATTTGAGTCATTAGTTTAAGGCTTTGATGGCCAAGGCTTGACCTTGATTGCGTTTGTCCAAATCCAGTGATCGAAATATGGTTTGATCCTCCTAAATCTTTTCAAGCTTTAACCCATTCGAGTTATAATAAATCAACGGTGCCAGGCCTAAAAATGTGCAGACTCGAACTTGTGAGTAGCCTGCTAGGCTATTGAGCTTGTCTCCACCCCAGATCCTAGATTTTAACTATTTGAAGTAAGGTGTCTATGGGCTCCTCTTCGTCAACCCAACTGCCACTTGAGCTAGGTCCGTATCCCATTCATTTCCTGTCAAATCATTAAACTTAACAACCACATAACATATAATTTAAGTCTACTTAATTGAAGAAAGTGTAGAATTCACATCATAATTGCAAAATGAAGAGGGCTTGGGATGTTGTGGGGCGTGATGTTACTCGAGCTGTTTGGTCTTTCTTTCAGTTAGGGCGCATGCTTGGCGCCCTGAATACTACTCGCATTAGCTTGATTCCGAAGGTGGAGAATCCATCCACCTTCGCTGACTATCGCCTGATCTCCTGTTGCAATGTGATCTATAAGTGTATCACTACGATCATTGCAAACAGGTTGAAAGGGGTTCTTCTTCACCTTATCGATGACTCGCAGTCCGCCTTTGTACCTGGCCAGAGGATATCTGACGGTATTATGTTGGCCCAGGAGCTTCTGAGCGGTTATCACCTTCAAACGCTGTCGCCTCGATGTGCTCTAAAGGTTGAACTTCGCAAGGCATTTGATACGGTGCGCTGGGAGTTCATTCTCACTGCTATGCGATGCATGGGTATTCCTGAGGTTATGATTCGATGGGTGCGGGAGTGCCTTTCCACAGCCAGATTTTCAGTCGCCATTAATGGTGAGCTTCAGGGGTTCTTTGGCACAAGCAGAGGTATCAGGCAGGGAGATCCTCTCTCACCCTACCTTTTTGTTATTGCCATGGAGGGCCTTTAGGGTTTGCTACGCCGCGCTTCTTCTGACCTGAGGTTTCGCTTTCATCCACGTTGCCGGAGTACCAGCCTTACTCACTTGTGCTTTGCAGATGACCTTATGATTTTCAGTGAGGCTGATGAGGGTAGTGTTTCGGTCATTCGGGAGGCGTTAGATCGATTTGCTGCACTTTCGGGGCTTTCCTCGAATGCGGCAAAGAGCACCGTCTTCATTACCGGGGTTGATCCTGAGCTTCGACAGCCTATTCTTGACATCTTGGGGTTCAGATTGGGGTAGTGCCTGGTCAGATATTTGGGGGTGCCGCTCATCACGATGAGGCTTCAGTTCATTGACTGCAAGCCTTTATTAGACCGCATCCTTGCCCACATTCAGCTATGGACATCTCGTTCCTTATCTTATGCCGGCCATCTACAGCTCATCTGATCGGTTCTGTTTTCTATTCAGGTCTTCTGGTCATCTGTCTTCATCCTTCCGAAGCTGATGATCTAGAAGATTGAGTCGACTCTTGCAGCCTTCTTGTGGAAGGGCACTTCTTTAGGCCCGGGCGGGACCAAGATCTCTTGGTCGCATCTCTGTTATCCCCGTCGGGAGGGTGGTCTTGGGATTCGACGTTTGCGCAAGTGGAACCAGGCTTCTCTTATGAAGCATATCTGGGCTTTGCTCACTGATCATGACTCTCTCTGGCCTCGGTGGATCCATGCCAACCGACTCCAAGGGAAGTCCTTCTGGGTTATTCAGCCTCGAGGTTCGATTCCATGGTCGTGGAGGAGCATCCTGGGTGTAAGATCGTTGTGTGCCGGGGCCTTCAGGCACATTATTGGTGACGGACGTGATACAGCGCTGTGGTCTGACTACTGGTTGCCGTGCAGCTTGGAGGGGCGGTTCACATTCCACCGCCTTCATTCCACTGGTCATCGCTTGGGCTCTCGTGTTTATGACATTATTGAGGGTGATCAGTGGCGCTTTCCCCAGGATATTGCTGAGCTGCTACCTATCTGGGATTCTGTTGACTTCAGGCCCCGGCCGGGGGTAGCTGATAGTGTGCGGTGGATGGGTGACCCATTTGGGGTCTTCTCTACTAGATCGGCTTGGGAGATGATTCGTAGCCCGAGGGAGGAGGACTCCATCCACCATCTCCTTTGGTTCCAGCTTCATATACCGAGACATTCCTTCATCCTCTGGCTCACCTCCTGTGAGCGGCTTTGGACTTCTGACAGACTGCTGAGTCATAGAGTGCGGGATGTTCGGGAAACTTGTGTGCTGTGTAGGACGGATGATGAGTCGCACAGTCATCTCTTCTTCAGCTGCAGTTTCTCTGCTACTGTCTGGTCCAGGGTGTCTTCTTGCACCTCTGTCGCCTGGCCTTGCTTCCTTGGCATGAGCTGATTCAGTGGCCCGCTACCAGGCTCCGTGGACGCGGGGTGGATCGGACCCTTGCCCGCCTTTGTCTCTCTGCGATGGTTTACATTCTCTGGTACGAGCGTAACCTGAGGATTCAGCGCTCCCAGTCCAGGCCTTCTACAATTGTCACTGAGGAGATCACATGATTGGTTCGTAGCAGTCTCATTGTAGCTCACACTCTACACGGTGCCCATCGTCACTCACAGCTGTTGCAGGAGTGGGGGATTGAGCATTAACTTTGTTTTGCATTTTGTGCTTTGCATTCTTGTTGTTTAGCCGTGTTGGCCTTTGATACCGATGTTTGATTCTTTTTTTGGATTGATTCTTTGATGTAGGCCTTAGGCCTTGGCTTGGGGTATGCCCCTCGTAGAGTTGTACATATATTCTTTCATATATATGATATTCTCACACTGATTTACCAAAAAAAAAAAAAAGTGATTGATTGAGGTCAAACACATGCGTTTCGTAAATTAGATTCGCTCCTAAGTTGTTGCGACTCCCTTTTTGCATGTTTGTTTGGTTTTGTACTTACGGCGACCATACACATACTAAAACAGACAAATGGAGCAAACACCTACGTAAAAGTTTTTAGACTACAACCTTTTTTGTAATCTCTTTTAAACATCAGAAGTGTAGGACCTGAAAATATTTGATTTAAGAAAAGTTTCATAAAAGAATTCTTCCTTTTATTATTGAAAAGAATAAAATTTTTTATAAAAATAGATGCTAAACCTCATACTCAAAACCCCATTCATAATAGAGTTTTGAGTACAAAAAATAACAAATATTTTAATGTGAGAAGCAACTAGAAAAAAGGGGGATTACAACTTGGCGATCCACGCATATGCCTTATGAGCCAATAGTTGATGTCACTATGACATCACCTACAACAACAACAACAATAGTCCCAATGCCTTGCGGCTCAGCAGAACGCAGGGTCTGGGATTATGACATCACCTACAACAAGGTTATAGGGGTGTGGGCACATGAGTTGCACGTGCTAACCCTTCGCATTACAGGGGCCCACTCTTTTACCGTTTTTTAGTTTTCTCACTTTTTATTTTTAGCATTTCATGTTTCCATTTTTATTATTTCCCACATGTATATAATCATCTCATGAGTATAATATAACATATAGTTTATTCATCTTATAAATAAATAATTCATCTCATTGATTTAATAATATTTCTATGGTGTATCTGTTGAGGCTTGCATGCGGACCTCCAAGACAATTTAGCTCTAACTCTATATCTGTCAAATCAAATTACTATCATATGATAATATTTGATTACTATTCAGCATTGTGTAATAGGACTAAATTATAATTTCACATTAAAACTAAATATATTTACTCACAACCATTGGATGAACAACAAACCCCTGTATCAAATATCCACTAGAGAAACGACTTTAACTACTATCACTGTAATTCTCACAACTTTCCTTAAGTTCCCCAACTTGCCCTTTTCAAAAAGTCGATGATACAAAAGACGTTTTTTTCTCGTACCAAATTTTTATGACATTCTCTTGAAAAATTCAGTGAAAGGTTCGAAATTTTTGAACACTAAATCAATTCAAGAGAGTATTTCTATCATGAAAAGTGACAATAGATTCCCTATTGAGGGTTTGTTTCCCACACACTTTGTGCTACTGCCTAACATACAAAGTTTATCACCCACTCTGAAAGACTTAACTTCTAACTACATTAAAGGATATACACATGCACGAGTCTTAGATATTCACAAGATTTAGGATCGTCTCTCAGCAACATAATATGTATTTTGTCATGATCGTGAAGATTGGATGTATGGGGGTTAAACATTAATAACCCATGGGTTGTAATATAGTAGTTTAAGTGTTTAGTTTTAGCTCAATTAGCACTTCATTTGGTTCATTTAGACATATTAGCCGATAGCTTAGGTGAAGGAGGGAAAGTCGGTTATAGTTAGTTCGCTAGGTATTTTGTTGTTAGATATTTTCCCTTGTACTTCTCTTAGCTAGGATTAGTATAAGTAAGCTTGGTTCTTGCATTGTAATGATCATTGGTGAATGCAATTGATCTCTTTTCTCCCCCTCAACCCTAATTCTCTCTACTTCTCTTCTTTATTCTTTCTATTCCTCATCTTAATCTCACTTCTTTTCTCATCTCTTATTCTCTTCCCTATGTTATGATCAAGATTGATCTTGAATCATAATAATTAGTATCACAGCTTGTAAATTTGCTTCCAATTAAGTTGAATTGCATTCATTTTGATTGCATTAGCATTAGATATAGCTTCATTGATATCAAGCTCATTAATCAGATTGAATTTGATCAAGATTTTAGTGCTTCGAATTCTTGTTCAAAAGCATGCTGCTATTGCGATCATGTAGCTGAACTCTTGTGATCTGGTTCAAAAGCTCATCAATCCAGCTGAAATTGCATTTAATTTAGATGAATATCTGTTTGAACCTGCTGAATTAACCTTGGATCAAGCTTCAGTACTTCATTTTAGCTGAAGTTGCTCTCAATCGTTGGATTTCCATACAAGTAAGGCATCTGAGCTTGGGATTTAGCATCGGATTGAGCTGATTGCTGAGTTCTAAGTTGTAGTTGTTACATACTAGTGATAGGTGTTGGAGAGCTGCCCTTGTCTTGAAACTGCAACTTAGCTGATTTGTTTTACTTCATTCAAGGCTGAAATGGAGGGAGATACATTTACTGATTCAATTCAGAAGATTAGAGATATAAACACTGATTTGATTAGGAGTTTTAGTGACAGTTACAAACAAGTTTTACAAGAGATGTCATGGCTATTTGAGGACATAATGATCACTCTTCGAACAAGTTTTCGGGCAAACTAGCAGCCGAGCAAGTATAGCAATTTGTTTTTACCAAATGTGGTAGCAATGAAAGTTAAGTCTCCTATTGAAGTAAGGAACAAGAGATCACTAAGATTGAAGAAATTAGCTCAAGAAAATCTGGTGCTCAAGTTGCATCCGAGCAGCAAGAAGTATGATGCTAGCAAATAAGAGAAGATTGAGGGTGAAACAAGGCAAGGAAGTGATTGAGCCTTCAAGGAGCCATGATCGACAATATAAGATGAAGGAGAAAGCATCTCTTCGAGCTTGTGAGTCAATTTTACAGCTTGAAAAGGATGATTAGATGCAGATGAAAATTCCAATAGTGAAGTTTAAATCAGTTCAGTTGTAAGTTTGCAAACCACAAGAGAGTGATGTGGAAGCTCAAGTCAAGAACACTTGAGTGGTTAATAGAGTGACAAATCAGGCAAATTTAAGACCTCTTAATCCAGGAAAGGAGGATCTTAATTTTACTTGGGAAATTAAACAACACTGGCAGCAGGGAATTGAGCAGGAGGTGGAGCAAAACGCAACTGGCAGTGCTGGAATCAGTTGGAAATTAGGTGTTGCAGCTACACATTAGAGTAAGTCAGCTAAATTTAGAAGCTCAATTCTGCAGTTTCAGCAACATTTCAAGATGAAGGTGTACCATTGCATGTTGTAGAGCCACTGAATGTTGCAGGTCAGAAATTGCAAGTATACATTGAAGTCATAAGCATCAGAACGTTGCAATTAAAGTTCACATTGTAGCAAAGTATTGAGCTATGTTTGGTCATTCACCTTAATTGCAAGAAATGTTATTCAAGCAAGAGATTAAGAGCAATGGAAAGGCTAATCTTGGTTTACAAGGGAAGTGCTCCAAATTTTCTACTCCTTAAGTCAATTAAAGTGATTCATGAAAAGCTTTACATGCTCAAGAATATGAAGTTGAAGCAAACCAAGGTGGCGTTTATGTCAATTGATAGACTTGGGGCATATTCTTGGATTACAAGGACAATCAATTTAGTAAGGAAAAAGTGAAACTCTATCAATAATGTTGCAAAATCAGCAAGAAATCAGGTTGTTACTCTTGCAGTACAAGCATAGTCAGCTAACAAATAGTCTGTTACTCCTCTAATGCAAGCAAAAGTTCAATCTCAGCTTAGGAATTCACAAAATCCGATCAAATTGTAGGCTCAATCGAGTGGAGTTGGTGCTTATTCATCCTTGGGCACTAATACTAGGCCACTTGATCCAAATAAATTGGAGCAAGCTGTTGATATTCTAAGGGAGGAAGTGATGATAGACAATTTTGTGGGACAACACTTCATTCCTAGGATTGAGTGTGTGAAGAAACTCAGCTCAAAATTGGCTCCAAAGTGAAGAATAAGGAGAGGAGGGCACATGTGATAGGATATAAGAGCAATCAAGGGAAGATCTTTAGATTCAAATATAAGTTCAAGTTGATTTTGATAGGTTTGGGTGCTGAAACAATAAAGAGATCAGGACACATCCTTAGTGTGTATATTAGTCAAGCTGACAATAAAGGGCATTCTCCAAGGGTACAAGCTAATATAAGGCCTCCATAATTCTTTTGGGTTTTACTCCTTTAGCAAGTGGATAATTTGGGTAAAGTAGCCAATTCATTTTGCAAGCAACAATATCATCTTGGAATGGATGGTGATGGGAATTCAATTATTGATCAATTCGATAATAGGCAACAAAATGTTCTCATGGAGGAGCAAAGTATGAGATCAAGCGTATTTCCAGTTGATACAATTGTGTGGTTTAGATCGATTATGGATCTAGACATGTCCAAAGCTGTCTCGATGTCCCAGTTACATCAACGTTCCAAGAGCATTCATGTCATGATCAAGAGACTTCATGTTGGCATCAAGCAAGCTAGAGATTTCATAGTGAAACCTTACAAATGGGAAGATATTTGCGAGTTGTTACTTATTACTGTAGCAATAGACATTGTGCAGATGCATAGAAGCTACTTGAGTGAGTTTCTATGATAAAACAAGTGGGGAGGCAGCAAGTTACTTGGTTTGTGAGGATTTCTTCAAGCTGCAGCGTCAACATCAGTGATAATTCAGCATGATAACAGATCTACACACTACAACGCAGCTTCCATTATTCATAGCTCAAATGTACATACTGCAACAATAAGAGCAATCTACATCAATAGAACTCTACAGTTGCAATTTTAGCAACTCTCTAACAAGATTCTGGAGGACAAGAATCTCTATGGGGGGTGGATTGTCATGATCGTGAATATTGGATGTATGGGGGTTAAATATTAATAATCCATGCATTGTAATAAAGTAGTATAAGTCTTTAGTTTTAGCTTAATTAGCACTTCATTTGGTTCATTCAAACATATTAGCAGATAGCTTAGGTGAAGGAGGGAAAGTCAGTTATAGTTAGTTAGCTAGATATTTTTCCTTGTACTTCTCTTAGCTAGGATTACTATAAGTAAGCTTCATTCTTGCATTGTAATGATCACTGATGAATGAAATTGATCTCTTTTCCCTCTCTCAACCCTAGTTCTCTTTACTTCTCTTTTATATTCTCTCAATTCCTCATCTTAATCTCACTTCTTTTCTCATTCTCTTATTCTCTTCCTATATTATGATCAAGATTGATCTTAAATCATAACATATTTATTTTTGATAGTAATTGAGAAATAAATGACTCAAATGGTCTAATACTGTAACCCAGTTTCATTGACAAATATCAATATGATTTTTTTTTGTCTTTACCCACATGATTAAGACAAGCTATCACCTATAACACACTATAGTCTTATCAGATAAGTAGTCCAAGCTTATAATCGACTATGAACTTCTTTTTTGACAACATATACTCATTGAATTTTTGGAGCCACGATGTGCTACCCATGTTTCCATTGGATATGCAACACTTTGAAGGGGTACTAATGCCTTCACCCTATAAAGGGCCAAATTTACGTCAGTCATCATGTTTGGTTCAAATGAATCAAGATTTCCATAACTTAAACTAACCTAATCGAGCACTACGACCACCTCAGTTCTTGCTGGTTTGATGCTGTCAGTGCTCTTACCCCTTATAGTTTCGCCGTCATCATTGTTGTCATTGGCATGACCAAACAAAACATTATATAGGCCCACCGATCTTGGGGACCTCGGCCCTATATAATGCCTAGTATAAAGATTGATCCTTCCAGCATGTTGATTAACATTTTCATTGATAAGGGACAACACCCCTCCCTGCGTGCGACGTTAAAAGACCTGATCGTTGCCCCCTTGACGCCTAGCAATCACTTAGCAGTTCATGATCTATTGTCCTACCATGGAGTGTCCCTCTCCCTCCCTTGTCACTGAACCTACTATAGTCTCGACTCTTGTGGACTACGGCTCCACTGAAGCATTATATCCCTTGCCTATGTTTGAAGTGTCATTGTCTGTCTTTTTCCCATTGGTGTTCCTCACTAACATACATCCTATGCAAACTCATCTCAAAGATGGTATTTGCAAAATGAAACATCTCTTATCATTGTCATCCATCACTGTTATTTAAGAACCCTCATGCTACTCATAGGCTATAACGAACCCTAAATGGAAAAATGGCAGGCCCTTGATTTTGATGCACTTACTCAAAACCATACGTAAGACTTGGTTCCATATGGCCTAATAAAAACCTAGTAGGTATCACATGGAAATAACAAGTGAAATATAAAGTGGATAGCTTGATTGAGCGCTTTAAGGCTTGTCTAGTAGCCTAGGGTTTTCATCAACATGGGTTATTGACTTCAAGGAAACATTCTGTTTTGTTATCAGACCCCTTACTGTTCAACTTACACTATCTCTTATTGTTACGAACGCTTAGCCCATCGAATAATAGAATGTTAAAAATGCTTTCCAACATATGGGTTTCTAAAGGAAGATGTTTATATGTATTAGCTAACAACAACAACAACAACAAACCCAGTGCCTGCAAGGGCTCACGCAAAAGCAGGGTCTGGGGGGGTAGATGTACGCAACGTTCCCCCTTCAGGGGGCTACCCTGAAGAGAGGCTGTTTCTGAGAAACCCCAACCTGAGAGGCTGGTCCGCAGCAAAGAGCATGTGACCTGGCAGCAGGAGAGCAACAAAGCATGAGTAAGGAAAACACACGACGAGCAAGACAACAGACACAAAGCACACAAGACACAAGACACAAAGCAAGCCACATCAAGCACAAATCAAAGGATAGATAGGCAGGTACGCAAGCAGGTAGCTATAAAGTTTAATCGGCCCTTGGTATCCTAATCTTATATGTTTCATGCATAAGGCTTTATATGGTCTCTAGCAGGCTCCCCAGGCATAGTTCCAGTGCTTTAGCAATTTCTTATTTAGTCTCGGGTTTATTTGTAACATGGTTGATCCCTCCTTTTTCAAGTTGTCGTGCACCTCGTGACTTCATCTATCTTTTACTCTATGATGATGACATTATTCCCATTAGTATTGATACCTCAACCATCAACACCTTCATTCACACCCTCTCCACTCAGTTTGCCAAGCAAGATCTTGGCTCGCTGCACTACTTCCTAGATATTAAAATTAAGCATACCTCATCTAGTATGTTTCTGTTCCAACATAAATACATTTTCCACCTCCTCAATATACACAATATGCATGACACAAAATGCATCAAAACACCTCATCCACTCAAGCCCAATTATCATTGAATGAAGGGGTCTCTTTGTGAATCCTATTGAATATAAGAGTCTTGTTGGGGCACTTCAGCATCTGACCATGACTCATCCTAATGTTCGCTGTGGTTTAACTTTGTCTCTCATTTTATGCATGCTCCTAGGTCTAACCACTGACAAGTTGTGAAGTGAGTCCTACGCTATCTCAAAAGCACCCCTGACCAAGGTCTATCCATTCTTCCCAGGTCCTACACCGCCATTGTTGCCTTTGCTTATGTTGATTTTGTGATTAACCTAATACATGCCGCTCTGCAACTAGTTATTCTCTGGTCCTTGAACCTAAGCTCATCCTCGAGCGTGCTAAGAAGTACGCTATCATAGCTAAGTCCCCCATCGAGTTTGAGAATCATTTTGTTGCTCAAGTTGTTGAAGAAAGAGACTAGGTTCACTCTCTAATGCGAGATCTACATCGTCATGATTTGGCTTCGATCTTGGTATACTGTGATAATGTTTTTGCACCATATCTAGCGACTAATTCTATTTCTGATGATCACAATAAAGATGTTGATGTGCATTTTCACTATGTTAGGGAGATACTCTTGAAAGGTGACATCTAGGTTGGACATACTCCCACTACCAAACAAGTTGTTGATATCTTCAATAAAGTTATATTCATTGGGTTTTTCACTACCACAAGAACAATCTATGTGTGTAGTCTCCCCCATTAGATTAAGGGGGCATATTAGATGATGTAAAGATCTATATTTGTCATCCTAAAGAATATATCCTAGCTAGATCTTTGCCCTCTGTATATATTCATTTTATATATAGTTCTACTACATCTTTATTATCTACACTAGAGATATATTTCTATCATTTATATTCTACTGTGTACTCTATGTGTTGCAAAACTTGTAACCGTACGCATAATTCAAATTAATAAACTATTTTATATTTTAACAACGGCTAACTTGGGTTGTGTGGATGGTGGGCGCCAAAACCTAGGTTCAATTGGGGGAGCTGATACCGTTATAATTCATAATTAATAGCAGGCAATTTTGGCAGGAAATTGGAGCAAGGGTCATGTGCCGCGCATATGCTAGGGAGTTAGTTATGCTATTTTCAGTATTTTGCAACTAATATTGTTAAATTTAGTAAATTCCTTTAATTCTTACTATATAAGAGAAATTGTAATAGTGATTAGGGTTATCCAAATACAAATTACATCTTTTCTCCCTTAACTCTTCTTCTTCTTTTTCTTCCTCAACTTCTCATCTCACTATTGGGTTGAATTGAAGTTATTTGTGAATTGATTGGTATCACTGATATCAGAACCTACAATCCTCTAATTGTGGGCAATTGAACTCAAGTTTCCATGGCTGAGAACACGAGATCTGCTACTGAAATTTGAAGGATTGAAGAGGTCTTGTCATCTCAGATTAGATCAACCAATGAAGTGGTTGAGCACTCTGTTGGGGAGCTGCGGTCTTCTATCCAAGAGCTACGAGAGATGATTATAGCCATGGCATTGCAGCAAGGAAGGGCTATTAATCGAGGAGGTGTGGTAAAAGGTTGATCCGACTCCAGTGCAGTGAATTCAGCACCCCCTGACAAGAATCGGACTCCTCAAGTGGGTAATGATCTATGCTCAGCTGGACTGAGTAGAGTGGATTTTCCCTTGTTTCATAGAGAGGATGTGAATGGATGGAGGTATATGTGTGAACAATTTTTCTTGATTAATAACACCTTGGATTTTACTAAGGTTAGATTGGCCTCAATCCACTTAAGGGGTTTAGCTTTACAGTGGCATCAAAAGTATGTGCAGCGTAGGTTGGATCCTACTACTACAACTTGGATAGAGTATGTTAGTGCCTTGAGAACTTGATTTGGCGGTGCATATGAGGATCCATTACCGGATCTCATGAGCTTGAGGCGGGATAGTTTGGTGAAGGAGTACTTGGCAAGGTTCGATACTATTGCTGTTAGAACTGATTTAAGCAAGGCTCAACTTGTTAGCCGCTTTCTGACTGGTCTGAGGGATGATTTGGAGCTAGAAGTATGATCTAGGCACCTCGAGACACAGCAGCATGCAACCTATTTGGCTAAATTAGTTGAAGCTCAGGTTAAAGCCTTAGCTAAGCAACTAAAATATTTAAAGGTTCCCCTATTGCGAACTCCAACTTCTTTCCCAAAACACCATAATTCAAACCCATATTTCTCTAAAAATAGCTCATCATTCAATAGAAACACTAATCTCACTTAAAATAACACCACTGGGCATAGGCCCAAAGGACTTTATCCAAAGCTGAATTACATGATAAAAGATCTAAGGGATTATGCTACTTTTGTGATGAGAAGTTTGAGCCTAGACATAAATGCAAGGCTAAGGGACCTCAGCATTTTGTCATAGAGTTGGGTGGAGAGAAGAAAGAGGAAGACACTAAAGATTGTGATCAGTTGATGGAAGGTGAGCCTGACTTGGAGCCAACCGCTCAGATCTCCTTACATGCCTTGTCAAGAACCAAGACTTATCAAACATTGAGAATTACTGGAATTATGAGGAGAAGACCAATACACATCTTGATTGATTCTGGCTCAACACATAACTTCATTGATTCCACTCTTGCTTCAAGACTGTGTTGCCATAGAACTTCAGTGAATCCCATAGTAGTCCCTGTAGCAGATGGCAGTAACCTGAGCTGTGATACTTAGTGTAAGAATCTCACTTGGAAGATGTAAGTAATGTCTTACCAGCCTGATTTCTTACTCATTCCTTTAGGAGGATGTGAGATGGTGTTGGGTAGAGAGTGGTTGTCCACCTTGAGAGAGATTCAATGCAACTTTTAGGAGCTCACAATGACCTTCACTTTTGAAGGAAAGCAACAGACCTTGAAGGGAGAATGAACCAACATCTGTAAAATAGTGGGGGTGAAGGCTGTCTTGATGGCTATTCCTAGCTCTCCTTTCATAGCTCTCTTACAGGTAGTACCGAGATCTTATCAGTGTCTCTCTGGTAATTTAATGATGCTGGGATTAGGGGAGGAAAAGCAGCAAAGGCATCCAGTTCTATCAGCAGTTACTTATCTTCTGGAACAGCATTCTTATTTGTTTGAGTAACGTCATCAACTCCCTCGTCAGAGACCCTCTTTCGATCATAGAATACACTTAAAAGAGGGAACTCAGCCAATCAGAAAGAAGCCTTACAGATACCCAGCTCTTCAAAAAGATGTAACTGAAGAGATGATTCATGAGTTGTTGAGTAAGAGGTACATTTAACACTGTAATAGTCCTTATGCATCAGCTGTGGTCCTAGTCAAGAAGAAGGATGGAGTTAGGAGGATGTATGTAGATTATCGCGATCTCAACAAAGCTACCATCAAGGATAAATTTCCAATTCCCCTTGTAGAAGTGTTACTGGATGAACTTGGAGGGACCAAGCTCTTTACAAAAATTGATCTCTGGTCTGGGTACCATCAAATCAGAATGCACTTAGATGATGTGCAAAGAATAAATTTCAAGACTTACCACTTTGAATTCTTGGTGACGCCTTTTGGCTTCACCAATGCTCCATTAACTTTTCAGGCTCTGATGAATTCAGTCTTTGCACCATACCTACAAAGGTTTGTTCTGGTATTCTTTGATGACATCCTAATATACAGTACTAGTTTGGAAGATCATCTTTAGCATCTAAGGGTAGTTTTTGTTCAGTTTAGGAAGCATCAGTTATTTGCTAAAGCAAGCAAGTGCTCATTTGCTGCAACTCGAATTGAGTACTTGGGACATATAATCTCAAATGGGGGTGTGGCAACTAATCCCAAAAAGATTGAGGCAGTGAAGAATGGCCTGATCCTGCCAACATCAAACAACTTAGTGGCTTCTTAGGGTTAACTGGTTACTACATAAGTTTTATCAAGGGATATGGGGTTCTAGTAAGGCCCATCATTGATCTGCTGAAGAAGGATAAATGTTTGTGGACTGAGGAAGCTCAATCAGCCTATGAAGAGTTAAAGGAAGTTGTTATATCAACCTCGATATTGGCTTTACCTAACTTCTCTAGTCCATTCATTATCGAAGCTGATGCTTGCAACACGGGGATAGGGACAGTACCGATCTAGAATGGGCATCCTCTAGCCTTCCTTAGCAAGACATTAAGCCCCAAACAACAATCCATCTCTGTGTCTGAAAAGGAACTCTTAGCCTTGATTGCAGCAGTGCAGAGGTGGCAACAATACTTGCTCAACAATACGTTCATCATTAAAACAGACCATTAAAGCCTGAAGTACTTGTTCGAGCAGAACATCCATACCTACTTCCAGCAGCTATGGCTATCAAAATTGATGGGCTTTAGCTACATCATAGATTACAAAAAGGGTAAGGAGAACATTGTAGCAAGTGCCTTCTCAAGAATCTCTAACTAGCAGATTGTTTATATGATGTTATCTTAAGTTCTCTTGGCAGTCAGACCCTCAATTGCAACATCTCATTCATCCCTTGCAACGTGAATCTCAAAAGCATCCCAAGTATAGGTGGCATCAAGGTCAGCTGAAGATGCATGGGAAATTAGTAGTTGGCTAAGATGCTGAGTTGAGGACTAAGATTTTGCATTGGCTGCATACTTCTCCTAGCGATGGGCATTCAGGAAGGGATGCTACACTACAAAGAATCGAGTCCATGTTTTTCTAGAAGGGCATGACAAGATCAGTGCAAGAATACATCAAGTAATGTCTAAACATGTCAGACTTGCAAAAATGAAAATGTAGCTAGCCCAGGTCTTCTTCAGCCCCTACCAATTGCTGAATTCAATTGGACTGATGTTTTAAATGGATTTTATAGAAGGGCTTCGAAGGTCTTTTAGCAAGGATGTCATATGACTGGTAGTGGATAGGCTCAATAAGGCTACTCATTTCATAGCCTTGACACACCCCTACACTACTTTGATAGTTGTTCGGGCCTACATGGACAATGTTTATAAATTACATGGAATGCTTAGCACCATAGTGAGCGATAGAGATGTCATCTTCCAAAGTGAATTCTAGTAGGCTTTGTTCTCCATTTAGTGAGTGGATTTGCACTTATCTACAGCATATCATCCTTAGTTAGATGGCCAAACTAAGGTGGGCAACAGGTGACTAGAGACTTATTTGCTATACATGTGTAATTCCAACCCTTCACAATGGTCCATGTGGTTAGCTTTTGATGAATGGTAGTATAACACCACTTGGAATTCTGCGACTCATAAAACTCCTTATGAGATTGTGTATGGGTAGGCTCCTCCCTTACACATTGCATACCTCCTTGGTGAGACGCAAGTTGAGGCTGTGGATAGAAGCCTACAGCTCCGAGAAGAAATGATTCCAGTCATCAAATTCCATCTAACCAAAGCTCAAAATAGAATGAAGTAGATAGTAGATAGAAAGAAATCTAACAGAAGCTTCAGAATGGGAGATTGGGCATATTTGAAACTTCATCCCTATTGCCAGATTATAGTAGCTAATAGAAGTAATAAGAAGTTAGCACCCAAGTACTTTGGGCCCTACCAGATCTTAGCTGCAGTAGGGAAGGTTGCTTATAAGCTTACTTTCCCAGATTTTGTGCAAATACACAATGTGTTTCATGTATCACAACTAAAGCCTCACCATGGTCCTCTATCTGATGTTCCGACTCTATTGCCAACTTCTCTGGATGAAATTCCAGTGAAGGAACCAGAACTTATTTTGGAAAGAAGGATGGTTAATCGAAACAATAGAGCAGCTACAAAAGTCTTAGTTCAATGGAAGGGCCTCCCATGAGAAGAAGCAACATGGGAGTTCTTTTATGACCTACAAGTGAAGCTTCCGCAATTTCACCCTTGAGCACAAGGGTGTTCTTCACAGGGAGCGTAGTTGATACCGTTGTAATTCATAATTAATAGCGGGAAGTTTTGGCGTGAAATTGGAGCAAGGGTCATGTGCTGCGCTCATGCTAGGGAGTTAATCATGCCATTTTTAGTATTTTGCAACTAATATTGTTAAATTTAGTAAGTTCGTTTAATTTGTTATAAAACTAGGGACATATTATACTCAACAGGATGAGAATAAAAAAACAAACTCAAATATAATTAGAGAAAAATAACAAGTATTTTATTCCAGAACTCAAAAACCTAATTCATATATTGTTTTATCTTTTTCGTCAATTCACTTTCTACGTTACAAAGTATATATATAGATGGAAGTGCATAGGGGTGACTCATTCATACACTGTGAGGAATTTGCCACCTGCTTTTCATTTTGGGCACCTTTCACTTAGGTGTCATACATCCAAGCTATCCACATATATACTTATACATATGTAATTATATGTATATGTATATCTAATGATATCTTATGGAATTTCTAATTTTCTAGCACATTTGATACTATCTAAATTTGATCATAAAAATTGTACCCGAAGAATCTAATATTTTCAACACTCTCCCTTTGAATATTCTCATTTAAAACATTACGAGACAAAAACCTTTTAAGGAGTATAGTGTCCAAGTTATATACACCTCCCTCGTTAAAAACCCTGCCAGGAAAAACCAAGTGGGAAAAAACCATAGTGAGGAGAAAAAGAGTACAGTGCGTATTTAAGTCCCCCTCATGTGAACATATTAGTAAGGAGTGCTCCTGAGTCGATGCATACCAATCTTGTGAATTAGTTTCTCAAAAAGTTGTTGTTAGCAATGCTTTCGTGAATAAATCTGCAAGGTTCTCACTAGAACAAACTTGATAAACATCTATTTCATCCGTCATTCGGAGGTCGTGTGTAAAGAAAAACTTTAGTGAGATATGTTTATTTATGTCGCCTTTAATGTATCCACCTTCGATTTAAGTAATACATTTAGCATTATCTTCATGTGGTATTGCTAGACTCCCCCTGATTGTAGGAAGACTGCATTCCTCTTGAATATTTTGAATAAGAAATCTCAACCATAAACATTCGCTATTTGCTTCATGAAGTGCAAGTATTTTAGCATGATTTGAAGAAGTTGTTGCTGTGGTTTGTTTTGTGGATCGCAAAGATATAGCAGTATTACTGTAGGTAAATGAATATTTTGTTTGTGAATGACTTTTATGTGGATCAGACAAATATCTAGCATCTGCATATCCAACCAATCTTGGATTTAACTATTTCAAATAGAATAATACCATATCAGATGTACCATGAAGATACCGAAATTTGTGTTTAATCCCATTCCAATGTCTTCGGGTAGGAGTTGAGCTATATCTTGCTAATAAGTTAACTGAAAAGGCTATATCTGGTCTCGTGTAGTTAGCGAGATACATCAGTGCATCTATTGTAGTGAGATACATCACTGCACCTATTGCACTTAGATATGGTACTTCAGGGCCGAGAATTTCTTCGTTATGCTTTCGAGGGCTAAAAGGATCCTTATATACATCAAGGGATTGGACTACCATTGGGGTACTCAACGGATGTGCCTTATCCATATTAAAACATTTTAGCACTTTCTCTGTATTAGCAGATTGATGGACCAAAATTCCATCAGATAAGTGCTCTATCTGCAGGCCAATACAATATTTTGTCTTTCTAAGATCCTTCATTTTAAACTCCTTATTTAGGTACGTGGTAGCTTGTTCAATCGCTTCAGAAGTTCCTATGATGTTTAAATCATCAACATAGATTGTAATGACATCAAATCCAAATTTGATTTGTTAATAAAAGCGCATGGGCTAACTTGATTGTTAATATATCCCTCTTTCAGAAGGTATGTTCTAAGATGATTATGCCACATTTGCCCTGATTGTTTTAATCCATACAATGATCTCTGTAATTTGATTGAACACAATTCTCGAGTTTTTGAGCTATATGCAACTAGCATTAGTAGTCCTTCAAGCACTTTCATTTAGATCTCATTATCAAGTGCTCCGTATAGATAAGCTATTACCACATCCATAAGATACATGTGGAGTCTTTCAGAGACTGTCAGGCTTATTAAAAATCTAAATGTAATTGCATCCATTACTGGTAAATATGTCTCTTCATAATTAATTCCCGGCCTCTGTGAGAAACATTATGGTACAAGCCGTACTTTATATCTGACCACTTTATTCTTTTCAATTCTTTTTCATACGTGTACCCACTTGTAGCTGACGGGTTTCATGTTTTCAAGCTTGTGGACTACGAGTCCAACAGCTGCACGTTTTGCAAGTGGATCTAATTCCACCTGAATTGCATCTTTCCATTTCAGCCAATCATTTCGTCCTTAACATTCTTGAATGGATTTAGGTTCAAGATCTTTACCTTCTATGGTAAAATTAGTGGCCATGGTATATGCAAATACTTGAACAATAATTGTCTCATTTTGGCATCATATGCCAGTAATAGCATAGTTTATTGAGATTTCCTCATTCTCGATATTTTCATCACTTTCACAATTCTCAGGTACTTGATATCCTTGAGGAATCATTTCGTCCACTATATCTTTTTCTTGAATTTGCATTTGTACCTCTTTAGGGGCTTCCTCTTCAAGAGTTATAATAGAGGAGCCAACTTGTTTATTTTGCTCCTTTTCTTTCTTAGATTCTTATTTTAGTACCAATAGGTCTACCATGCTTATGGCGTGCAATAGATATACTTGCTAATGTTTTAGAAGACTATTCATTTGGAATATCAATTCGAACAGTAGCATTCATAGTTGGAACATGTGACTTGATCATTCTTTTTATATCAATAAATGCATTTGGTAATTGGTTTGCAATATTTTGTAAGTGGATAATTTTATGAACCTCCAATTCACATTGATTTATACGCTAATCAAAATGTGAAATTGATGATGCATTCCACATAATTTCTCTTTTCCAGCTTTAATTTTCCTCCCCTTAGCTCTGGAAACATTGTTTTGTCAAACTTAGAATCTGCAAACGATGCTATAAAATATCTCCCGTCAATGATTCAAGATATTTTATAATAGACGGAAATTCAAACCCAATGTAAATTCCAAGCCTCCTTTGTGGACCCATCTTTGTGTGCTGGGGTAGAGTGATTACAATCTACATGGCGCAGCCAAAAATTCGTAAATCGGATATATTTGGTTCTTGACTAGAAATAAGTTGCAGCGGGGAGTATTTGTGATAAGCAGCTACTCTAGCATGAATCAATGCTGTCACATGTAATATAGCGTGCCCCCATGCAGTGCTAGGGAGCTTCATTTTCATGAGCAATGGTCTAGCAAATAGTTACAGATGTTTGATCAAATATTCTGTAAGACCATTTTGTGTATGCTGATGGGCCATAGGGTGCTCAACTATGACATATAATAGTCATTAAAAGTTTGGGATATAAATTCTCATGCATTATCAAGACGGATCTTTTTGATCGTGTAATACAAAAATTGAGCCCATAATTGGATTATTTGTGCAAGGAGTCTCGCAAGGGACACATTACGAGTAGATAATGAACAGACATTTGACCAACGTGTTGAGGCATCTTTCAACACCATAAAGTATCAAAATGGTCTACATGATGGAATAATAAGCCTACATATGTCTCCTCATATTCTTTCTAAAAATTTAGGAGATTCAATCCTAATTTTAGCTAGGGCTGGCCTAATAATCATTTTACCTTGAGCACAAGCAGCACATAAAATTTCATCACGTAAAGAATCTTCTGGTTCTTTAATGAATGTCCAGGAGTACTTTCAATGATTTTTCTCATCATCGTTACACCTAGATGGCCCAGACGATCATGCCATAAGGTGAACATTTTGTAATTAGTGAACTTCTGGCTAACCATTGTATTTAATTCAATCGAGTGTATATAAGTATAATATAACCATGAAGAAAGTGCTGACATTTTTTTCACTATGTTCTTTCTTCCTGAGATAAGCGATATAATGTAAAGATATTTTTTATCACCCTCATTGATTGTCTCAATATGATAACCACAGCAACAGATATCTCCAAAACTGATCAAGCTTCTCTATGATCTACTAGAAAACAAAGCATCACTTATTTTTAGTTTTGTTCCTCCAGGAAACATAACATGTGCTCTTCTGGAGACTTCAACTAAATTTGAAACACCCGATATTGTATTAACATTTAATTCAGCTAATCGTAGCTAATAAAAATACATTCTGCTTATGAGGATAGTGTGTTTCATTGCACTGCCAGCTAGACATAAATCTTTGACCAAATCCATGTTTCTTCGAATGTAAAATACATAAGTATTAGTAGAACTGTATTTATGATATGCATTAATAAAATTACAAAAGTGTAATGAATAAAGTATTTCGAAATGACTATAATATAATAATACTTTTGAATTTTACTTTAAAAATATAGTTGATCAAATCTAATTTTATTAGAAATAACCCATTAAGATGAAATATCAAAAACATAATATTGTACTAAATTACATACACCAAAACGATATTATGCCATTAAAAGTAAAACAAACTTTAGTACAGGAGACATAACTAAAAAACAAAAACCTCAGTCCAGTTTAGCATTTTCGTTGCCTATCAAATGGCCAATTCGTCCATTAGCATCCTCAAAGAAATCATAAACATCAAGATGTGTCACATTGAGTGGGGAATTATCTTCAGCAAAATTTGTTTTTGAAGGTTTTCCTTTCTCTTTCGCTGATGCTTGATAAAGGTTCACTAGATGTTCGGCCATATGACAGGTACACGCCCAGTGACCTTTCATACCATAGCGATAGCAATTTGTTTCTACGTCTTTTGACAAATTTTGTTGATGGATTTTTTCCCTTTTATATTTTTCTTCATTGTTGTCGGACTTCTTAAACTTAGGTCCATTTTGATTACCATGGTGCCAGTTATTATGAGCACGACTATAACCTCATCCACGGCCACAACCACGTCCATGACAAGGGCCATAGTCGCGATCATGACTACGGCCACGTCTATATATGTATCATTGTCGTGGGATGCAGTATTCACTTTAGGGAATGGCTCTAACCCAATTGACCGTGACTGATGATTTTCATTAACAATTCATTATTGTGTTCAGTAACAAGAAGAAATGAGATTAACTCATAGTATTTTTTGAAATTTTGCTCTCGATATTGCTGTTATAGGATCATATTCGAGACATGAAAAGTAAAGAATGTTTTGTCTCACATATCCTCCTCAGTAATATTTTTCCTGCATAATTTCCATTGGAAAGTAATACTAAATACTGCAGAGTTTGTACTCCCTGATAATTTTAAAATCCTGTAACCGTAGGTGAATCCATTCTTAGTGAGCTTTAGGGAGGATCACATATTTTAGATGTTCAAACCTCTCTTTTAAATTCAGTCAAAGGACTAGTGGGCCCTTTATTGTAAAATACTCGGCTTTCAATCCCTCATGGATATGATGTTTTAGAAATATCATTGCTCTAGCGTGATTTTATAGGGATGTGCTATTTCCCCTTGTAATCTCCAAAATTAATAGCATCAATGTGAATCTCAGTATCAAGGGTCCATGGCAAATAATTTTTTCCAGTCATATCAAGAGCAATAAACTCAAGTTTAAGATTAGCCATTATAAATCACAAACATTAGGGAATAAAAATATACCTCAAGTATATAATAATCCTTAAATGGCTACAGACTTGTGCTGATAACGTGTTATAAAATTATGGACATATTATACTCAACAGGAAAAAAAAAAATACAAAATTGAATATAATTAGAGAAGGAAAGCAAGTATTTTATTCTACAACTCAGAAACCTAATTCATATATTATTTTCTCTTTTTTGTCAATTCACTTTCTACTTTATAATGTATATATGTAGATGAAAGTGCACATGCATAACTCATTCATTCAGTGTGAGGAATTAGCCCCGCATGTTGAGGAATTTGCCACTTGCTTTTCATTTTTGACACTTTTACTTTAGGTGTCATATGTCCAGGCTATCTACATATATATTCTACATATGTAATTATATGTATATGTATATATAAAAATATTTTACAGAATTTCTAATTTTCTAGGACATTTGATAGTATCCAAATTTGACCATAAAAATTGTACCCGAAGAATGTCCAATATTTATAATATAATTCTTTTAATTCTTACTATATAGGCCAAATTGTAATAGTAATTAGGGTTATCCAAATACAAATTACATCTTTTCACCCTTAATTCTTCTTCTTCTTCTTCTCTTTCTCCCTCAACTTCTCATCTCACTATTGGGTTTGAATTGAAGTTATTTGTGAATTGATTGCTATCAGAAGCTAGCACTGAAATGGATAGGGGGGGGGGGGGGGGGGGGGGGGGGGGGGGGGCCAACAATGAAGTTTATATAGTGCTTCATTGATGCAAATAGGAAAGATAGGAACCCGATTAAGACAAGAAAAGGGAGAAATTTGACCCATGGGCTATGAGGGCCTGGATCCAACTGCATGAATCAAAGGATTTCATTATGTGGTGATGTTAATTTGGATTTGACTTATTAGGATTAGATATTTTGTTTAATTTAACTAGGGTTTTAATTAAGTTTTTTTTATTGATTTATGTAATTAGATTTAGACTTTTTATTTAGGTTAGGGGTCCCCGAAAATAGCCTCCCTTTAGGGTAGCAGCCTAAAGGAGGAGGGCTACGTACACCCCCTCCCCCCGACCCTGCATATGCGGGAGCCCTTGTGGCACTGGGACTGCAGGATTATATTAGGTTTACTTAAAATATAATTATTTTTATATTTTAATTTGAAATAGTGGAAGGGAGGTGTCTACAATTACCACAAAATAGGCCTATGGCAACGGTTCTAAAACTGTTGCCAAAGCAAACTTTGTGCAACGATCTTGCAACAGTTTTTAAAACCGCTGCGTAAGAGTATCTATGGTAACGGTTTTTGTAACGAAAGTATAACTGTAGCACATAGTTATCTACCACAACAGTTTGTTGCAACGATTTCCCAAATAATATTTATTGCAATGATTTAGACTACAGCCTATTCTCATGGGTGCCAATGTTAAATTTTGTGAATGAAATTTAGATTTTTTTTTTAACCTTAATTGTTATATCTTTCACTTATATCCTAATTTTAGTTAGAGAATCATGTAATTTAGAGCTGTGGACGGGCATCTAATATGGCGACAAAAAACACGCAGTATTACGTCGCTAGGGAGAACTAATACGCCGTATTAGAATAAAATAAGCTTCGTCCCTTAGGCCTATTGCAGGGAAAACTTTCCCATATTAGGTTATACTTATATAGACTTATTACAGGGAAAACTACTGCCGTGTCATGTTAAACTTATATTAGACCTATTGTAGGAATAAATTGTGCTGTAGTAGACCCATTAAGTTAAACTTGTATTAGACCTATTACGGGGATAAATTGTTCCATAATAGACCTATTAGGATAAAGTTGTATTAGACCTATTATGGGGATAAATTGTGCCGTAATAGACATATAGGGTACAACAATCACAGTTGTCCTCTCGCTCAAAATCATGAGTTCCCCACGCTAATTGTGTAAGTTTCACTCTAAATCATGCTGGGACTCTTCTTTTTCGCCCTAAATCAATGAAGACGTTCTCAATCTAACCCTAGAATGTGATTGTGTTTGTTTTTTTGCCGTAAATCGTGATTGTTGTCTCATTACAACTTAAAATCATTGTACTATGTTCAATGTGTTTGTTTTTTGCCCTAAATCATGATTATTCTCTAATTTTCAGCTTGAAATCATTAAAATGTGCCAATTATCCATGTTTTGTGCCCTAAATCAAAATTATTCTCTAATTTTCAGCTCGAAATCATTGAAATATGTTGATTGTCTATGTTTTGTGCTCTAAATCGTGATTATTCTCTAATTTCCAGCTTGAAATCATTGAGAAGTTTTGATTTTCTATGTTTTGTGTCCTAATTCTCTAATTTTTAGCTTGAAATCATTGAAATGTGTTGATTGTCTATGTGTTGTGCCTTAAATCGTGACTATTCTCTAATTTTGAGCTTGAAATCATTGTAATGTGTTGATTTTCTATGTTTTGTGCCCTAAATCATTATTATTCTCTAATTTTCCGCTTGAAATCATGTTATCATCTTGTTTATACTGTTTGTAAACTCCTTTAATATTTCAGTTCTTTTAAATTGTTATTGCATGTCACTCCATATAAGTTTTGATTATATGGCGAGTTGTGTGACATCTACTCACACCAGTTATGATGGCCCTCAGCAGTTTGGTATGTCTCTCTATTAGTGTTTTTAGTATGTCTCTCTGTTAGTGTTTTTAGTACTTTGATCTGCAGAGAAAAGCACATATGGGGTGACTACGATAAGATATCTCACTTTAAAGAAAACTTTTGGATTATCAAATTCCAACAGAACTTTAAAAGGACAAAAACTACAAATGAACACGGTTTCCAAGAGAATACATTTAGTATGTAGTTAGAATTATGGGATTAACCAATTCTAGTGCAATATTTAATAGAGTAATCAAGCGAATTACTCGCATTATTTTTTAGTACAATATTTAATAGTAACCAAGAGAATTACTCGCATTGTTTTTTAATTTATAATATTTTAAAGCTAGCAGCTTCTGATGTTCATTTGATCTTGAATCTTTTCCTCTTTTCCCCCAAAATCTATTCATTAATATTTTAAAGTAAAATTGTTCATCATTCGCATATGAAATGGGTAGTTCCCATAAAGTTCCATATGTAAGCCAAAACAAGATTTCATTCGAAAACCAATTGAGATCACAATATAGCATGTAAAGACCTATAAAGATTCTATGTCATCATTTGCATATGAATGGATTCTTTTCTGTATGTATTGTTGTTAGAAACTTGTGATATAATGAAATTGAAGTGGTAGTGTTTAAAAGAATGCCTAATTTTGGTGCCACTATATTTAGCTGACTAGTGTTAGATCAATTCTCTTAAATAGAAATTGGTAGTTCAAATAAAGGTGCTATCTTGGAATATTTGTTTATTGTGGTGTTTTGGTATTATTGTTGCATGGTGTTAGGATATCTTATTGCCTATTGCTGCGTAGCACTATGTATGCTCTCTATAGACTTGTCCTGTATCATGTACTATGCTATTATGCTTTTCCCTCTTTTCTACATTGTCCCTCATCTTTCTCTTATCTCCTCTTCCTACAACAGATGAATTTAATGTAGTTGAATGAATTTTTTACCAATGAGTTTACTTCTAAAGGTCAAGGGAAAGGGAAATAGCGGAAACTTTGCTGCTCATGTAGTAAGTGTATTTTTAGAACTTTTTTTTTGGGTTGGGGGGGGGGGGGGGGGGGGGGGGGGGGGGGGGGAGAGTTAGGAAATGAGCTCTATGATCATCTAATTGCCAATGGTTTTGTAGAAAAGTATGATCAAAATTTCCACGGGGATGGGTCTTCATCCAATAATCAGAAGTTGGTTTGGAGACTTATGATCAAATGGGAGCTCTCTTCAGGTAGTGGAGCACCTCAACAGCACGGGAATTTATAATAAACCTAAAGAACATATTTTGACTATGTATTTATCTTAAATTTTTTTGTGACATGCTTTTCATATGTTTTTACAGAATGTTGCCGCAATCAATAGACATAATTCACTTATGTAGGAATATAGACACACTGCTGGAACAAAAAGCTCTCAAAAATTAGTCATGGGTTGGTAAAAGAGCTCTCTAACTGTTATTTCCAATTTGTCCATTGTTACAATTAGAACATGCTAAGATTTTATTGCAACTTCTTGCTTTGGAGTCATTTGTAGCAACAGGCAGATCCTGATAAGCAGCCCCCTTCGTGAGCAGAAATGTTCATGCTGACACGCAAAAGAACACCTGGTAGAGAATACAAAGAAGATGTAAAGAGTACCATTAATTTTAAGTTGATTTATTTGTAAGTTAATAACTGATATCTTACTTCATTCGGCTATTCTTTGATTTATACATTTATGTAGAGTGAAGTTCAAGCACAACAGAATGTTATGAAGGATGTTCTGAAGGAACTTCTATCCAAGCTTGGAGGTATTGTCCCAAGTTACACAATCTTGGACTTGAAGTGCTACAAGGATTAGTTGAGTTACCTGGAGATGTTGCTAGTGCTCTTAATAGAAATGGTGCTTCTTCATTTGGCTCCACAAATTCTCGATAAAATCAGGTATTCTTCTTCAATTTTTTTTCTCGCTTCTCCCTCTTTATGGTCATGTGGCTTCATATTTTGTGATATTGTTGTTATTAATGCACTATACTTTAGTTTTGGGGAATTAGGCTTATCAAATGAGGAAATTGGTTTGGTATATTATAACATATTTAGGTATCATTGCCTACTTTATATATTTAGGATAAGAGTATGTGTGAGAAACCTATGCTTCCATTACAGATTAGAGATTGTGTGAGAAATGAGACATAATATGACTTATGTCCACGTCGCTAGAGATTTTTTTAAAGGTTTTCTTGGTTTGTTGTTGGAATGCGGCATGAGATATGTTGCGATGAAGTTATGTTTCCAGAAAGGGAATGAGGTTACCTTTGTTTAATTAACCCATAGGTTTGGGTCTTGTTAAAGTGTCATATGCATAATGAGAATAAGGTATCAAGGTATTTAGAGTATCATATTTCAAAAACAAACATCAATGCGATGTTTCATACTACTAGCAAAGTGAGCTGATGAAAACCCATTTTGAAGTTGTTCGAAATATTAGTGAACCCTTCATAGGTATTGGAACTTAAGAATTTTAGGACTTTAGTTGTCTTTTAGAGTAGCTTGAATAGTTTTCATATACACGAAACTCGAAAGATTATGGGATCTGGGCCTGCTTGGTCCTTTGCATCCGTTGTTTATACAAATTCGGTGAACACCTGTGTTAAAAGCAGTCTTGTGTTTCCATAGTCCTCAACAATTGGAGACTAACTTATTTGCAAAGTCCATAAATATTTTAATTACTTTCCATTTTGGATATCACGAAATTTTTTAATTTGTTGAAGAGAAGTTTTAAGTTCTTGTTTTTTAAGGAATATGGAAAAACATTCACGTTTTTTCATTGAACAATTTGTAGGAAAACTTGCAACTAGAACAAGTAGTACTTCTTTGTTTTCTATATTTAATTCGCATTAAAAGGATAATATTTCAGTTTTATTCTTTTGCTTGCTTATTTTTAACTGTGTGAAATATGCTCAGTAATACTATAATGTTGCTTGATTATCTCATTATGTAACAGTTTGATTATTAGTGGATAATATTCTCAAAGGTTGCTGATCTTTTAGTTATCATGTATTTGAATGGCATAAAACAAAGACAATAGTTTTGAGAAACAATGGATTGGTGTCCTGTAATATGCTTAAGGGCTTTGTATTGATAGTCTCATGCAAGATACGGTAATCTAAGCTGAAGATTGTATGAGTGTGAGAATTATGTGCCAAGCTAAGTGCTGAGAATTGTTTAACATGTGTTCCTTTTTATTTCTGAAACTCTTCAACTCTATACTTGAGATAAATCTCGAAGCATATCTACACCAGTGAGATTGACTATTGGATCTTGTTTTGCATCCATACTCCCAAATATCCTATCTCTGTTGCGAAGAATGAAGTATGCTTTGTGAGTATGTCTCGGTTTCGGTTCGGCTTGAGGTTTTTGTGAACACCCCAATTGATCGTTGAATGCTATCTTGTTGTCAATGTAAAGGTGAAATGCATGCTTTACTAAATGTTGCTCAATTTTGTGTTCATGATTTAATATCTTTTTATGGCAGGTTAATGAAGATGATGTTTAAAGAAAAAGATGTTGAAGAAGATGCTGAATAAGATGTTTCTCTGATTGTTGTGTAGTGAACTTCTAAACTATTACGCGGTGCATACTTTTTCAGCCATAATTGAATTGTCTAATAGACTATCTTTTGCTTTGGTGGATGTTTGTGTTGAACTAGTTGGGCTTTATATTGTAGTTGATAGATGCATGTTATTTTGTTGACAATTGGTGAATGAATTTCGTTTGCAAGTTGGACTGCAGTGCATAATCTTTTCCTTTTTCAAAAATTAAGTTTGCCATTTTTGTTATTTGGAACAAGTGTATTGGACTAAGAATTTTATAGCAGTAGAGAATGATAAATATATATGGAATTGTTGTTATTGGAAAATGAATTGTTGCAATAGGTATCTAAACCGCTGCCTAATTTGCTTAAAAATCATTACCATAGAGAATTTTGATAATTATAATTATTGCCATTGGGAGAAACCAATAGGTATCCTAAACCATTGTGGTTTAAGCCAAAAATCATTGCCATAGATAATATTACATATAAAAACAGTTGCCACAAGGAAAAATAGCGTTGTGAAAAGTATCTCAAAGCGTTGTAGTTCATAAAATAGCTGTTGCTATTTCATTAAAAAAATCTATTGCTATAGGCATTATTATTAACAAAAAACCGTTCCCATTTAGAAATACAACCATTGGCGTATAGCAACCAAAAACTATTGCTATAGACAGTTGTATTGTAATGGTTCATAATTCATTGCAGTTGTGCAAAAAATCGTTGCCATAGGCTACGGCAACAGCCTAGTATTCAATGGTTCAAAAACTGTTGCCGTAGGTCTATGGCAATGGTTTTGAGTTTACAGCAATAGTTTTGAACCGTTGGCGTAGACCTATTTTTTAGTAATAAATAAGCAATTGGTGGTTTATTTTATGAAATTTTTGATTTATTGAAATAATTTGGTGAGATTTATGTTTTGAGTGATCTCTGTAATTTTTATTTCTAAAGAGTTTAATAAAAATTACTAGCTTCTTTTTTTAGGTTATTTCTTAGGTATTCTAAGAATCAACAAGTTTTAGCCAATCTTTCTCAATCTGGCATCGTTGGGTACGATCAACGGGCTAAAGGCACCCTATCTCTCCCACCACTCGCCATCGAGGTTCGAGACTACAGGTTGGATCTTTAGACCGATCTGCATCATTCAACTTTTTTTTTTTTATTTATAATTAGCGAGAAGTTCGCAAAACAAAAACCGACATGTGATAGTGGAATCTGAGAATACAAAATAGAATAGCAGCGCAACAGATCCAGACCAAGCTCCACTACATCAAATACATTCTCACACAAAGAATTCCATACATCCCTCTAGATACCAACCTACACAATTTTATCAATCCGGGAGAAACTCAGTAGCCGGATCCGAACTGTAGTGGTGCTCTTTAACCTCCAACCAGATTTCCATGCCTGTCGCACAGCAATATGTCCCCTTGTTTGTCTCTGTCTTCGTTCCCGTCTTCTCACATTCCAAGCTTGAATCGCTTTGATACAAATTGGTGGACTCACTCAGTCTGTAGGGGAAGGAGTCACACCATGCTGCAATCCAGAATATGATCCTACAATGCACAAAAACATATCATCCGTGTCTAGGTCTTCACCGTTCTATACTATTTTGTCCCTTTTGTTCCTTATGCAGTGCTTCATTGCTTCCAGAATTTGACATCGCCAATATGGTGGCCGCGAGAGGTGGATGGTTGTCAGCAATACATGGTAGGAGGGTGTATTTGAGTCGAGTTGAGCCCTAGCTCATCAAGCTCATGGCTTGGCTCCTTTATATTTAGTTCGGCTCAAGCTCCAGTTTAAACTTTGAGAGTTCGGAAACTTCGATCTCAGGCACAGCTCATCATAGGCTCTGGCTCAACTCCTCTTGCCGCGGTTGAGCTCGAAGCCAACTTGGCTAGTTATAAACTAAGTTTGCAACTTTTAGACTCATTCAAGCCCAATCTAGGTTTGGACTTGGCTCATTTAATCTCAAACTTGAATTAATTGGACATATTTAAGATAATAAATTGTACCAAAATTGACTTGTTTAGGCTCGTTTAGGCTCACGAGATTCATTAGGATCGACTCCATTTGATAAGGTAAATGAGCCGGCCTAACTTGGCTCAAGTTAAATGAACTGAGTATTCGAACTTAAGCCGAGCTGGCTGGTGAGAGCTCATGAACCGACTAGGCCCATTTACATCTCTAATGGTGGGTTTGCTAGGACAGGCGTAGATGTTCTGGAATTTGTTTTTGTGAAATTAATTTTATGTCAATTTGTTGAAATTAATTTTATGTCAATTCGTTATTTTTATTCTTAGAATTCTTTTATGTTATTTCTTTAGTTATATTTTAGAACAAATTAGCAGAAACATAGCAAACTTTGACGAAATATTTGAAAAAGTTAACCAATTCAGAATATCTTAAATTATATTCGTGTACTAGGAAAAGAAGCCCAAATGAAGAGAGGGGGGGGGGGGGGGGGGGGGGGGGAAGGAATTTCCACCACACATGTATGAAATTTTCTCAAATAGGTTGTGTTTGGCAATTACTTTTTTGTAGCTCTTATATTTTTGATTAGTCAAATAACTAATTTTATTGTTTGATAAAAATTTTATTGTTAGCTTTTATGACAAATTTTAGCTTTTGGAAAGGAGCTTTTTGCTTTTTAAACTCTATATAATTAACCTCTGTTTGACATTTTGCCCCATCCTTTTTATCTTAATTCCCAAAATGACATTAACAACCCTACTCATTTCCTATTTTGTTCACTTATGTCTATTTATGTCATTTTACAACAATCAACTAATGTGAACGTCTAATTTTATCAAACACTTACATAGAAATTATTACTCATTAGCTAACACCTAACCGATAAACACTAAACACTAACAGCTAACAATTAAACTCAAACATAGCCATAATAGAAATAGAAGCCTGACGTAGGAATGTAGGGGGTAAAATTGATAGGTTACCGATTGTGGTGAGGTTAAAAACCTAACTATGGTAATTGATAGTTTCTGATCTTGACAAGGTAATTGATAGTTTCTGATCTTGACAAGGTTAAAAACCTCACTACAGTGTAGCCAAATTCACCACCTTGGTCGGCTAAACCAATGACACAGATAGCCGGTTTCACCACCTTGGTTGGCAATTCCAAGGATACAGATAAACTCTTTAATATCACACAGAGAATTAAAAGAGAAATACTCAATTTGATTGAGAAACTTCAATTGAAAATATCATTAACGAACTGAATACAAGACTCAACTCTAGGGGTATTTATGGACTCAACAATAGATAAACATAAAGATAACTAAATCCTACTAGATAAACATTAAGATAAACTAATCCAAATTGATAAATATAAAGATAATAATTATAAATCTCAACAATATAAAATTAACTAATAAAACTAAATTAATTAAATTAAATTTAAATCTAACTAACTAAATCCTAAATAATCTCTACGACATCCGTGTCATACTCCCCAGGTTGGAGAAGATTCGCCATCGAGCCTTAAATATCTTCATCTTGTGCATCTTCATCTTCACTTTCGTTGTGATCAAACTATTGCTTGGCTTCTTCAAATGGTCTTTAGGCTTCATAGGGGCTAACTTGATCTTTATTCTATCTTTCACAAAAGAATAAAAATTATGATAACCATCGTGGATAGCTCGACAATCATATTGCCAAGGGCGACCGAGAAGTAAGTGGCAAGCATCCATAGGAATAACATCACACCAAATTTCATCTCTATACTTATCTCCAATTGCAAATTGTACAAGGCATCTCTTTGTAACACGAACTGCATTCTGGTTCCTTAGCCATAGTAGCTCGTACGATTGAGGATGAGGTTCAGTAGGAAGCTCCAATTTCTCACCCATGCTAGTAGCAACAATGTTTTCACAACTTCCATTATCAATAATAACATCACAAACTTTATTCTTCGTCATGCATCTAGTCTGGAAGATGTTATGGCGGAGCCAACTTTTGTCTTTACTTTGAACATCAACATTGAGGACTCATTGCACTACAAGCATTTCTCCATGGTCAGCATAGATGGTCTCTTCATCTTCTTCATCGAACTTTAGCAACATCCATTCTTCTTCATGTTCTTCATTCTCTCCTTCTTCGATAAGAGTGGTAATTCGGCGATTAGAACATTTAGAAGCAACATGTCCCATTCCTTGACATTTGAAGCACATTTTTTTGTGTAATTGGATGACTTGAATGAACTTCTTTGCCTTTGTTAGTGTTAGAAGGTGTAGACGAGGTTGCTTTTGAAGGAGTTATCTCAGATTGTTGTGGTCCTTGGTTGGATGTGATCTCCTTAAACTTTGATGAACTGACAACACTCTTCTTATACCTTTGCTTCTTGACTTTAAGTGCGAGGCGAATGACATCATTAAGGGACAAATAATGTTGCAGTTGCACAATATTTTCAATCTAAGAGTTCAATCCTCCTAAATAGCAAGCAATAGTCTATTCTTCGGGCTCCTTCACATCACACTTCATCATAGGTTGCTCAAATTCCATGATATATTCTTCAACAGACATCGATCTTTACTTCAAGTTATGGAACTTGATAAAAGTGTCTTGGCGATAATCCTCGGGAAGAAATTTCTGAGTCAATTCTCGATGCATTTTACTCCAGGATTTGAACTTACGACAACCTTCTCTTTCACGTTGTCTCTTAAAATTCTCCCAACAAATGGATGCATACTTCTTCATCTCGATGGCAACAAGTTGTACTTTACCGTCATCAGGGATATCTTTGAGTTCAAAAACTCTCTCTACGGTGTGAATCCAATCAATGAAGACATCAGGGTATAGGCATCCTTCAAACTCAGGGATGTCAACTTTGATATTCTAGCTAGAGTATTTTTTGGTTGGAGATTGATGGGGATGGCATAGGGGTGGCTCTTCTTCAGGTGATGAGTCGTCGGTGTGGAATGTATTAGATTTGTAACTCTCATCACTTGAACTTTGACTTTCTGAATTGATATCTCCACCTCAACTTGGTTTTGTTGTTGACCGGCTAGCTATTCTTGTAGGACTTGAACTTGGCGACGTAAATATGCTAATTCAATGTCAAAGAGATCTCTTAGTTCAGCAACATTACGACATCTTTGAGGCATTTTGGTACTGTATTAATCCAAAAATCAAAGAACAATCAAGAAAAATAGAGGGTAGGATCGAAATCGGCGTGTCAAAATTAGCAAAATAGGTCTTTGCTTATGTGGACAGATGAGGTGGCTTTACGGTAATGTGGCATATGCACTATAGAACCGGCTACAACAAAGCCCATTCGCAGGTGGTAGCGCGTGCAGGGCATGTGGTGGTTCTCGGTGGTGTTTTGTGGTTCCATTTCTGGATTTAGGTAGATTTGATAGAGGGAACTCCAATGGTGTTGCCAATGTTCTCAAAATTTCGTCGGTTGATGGTAGATCTGGAGGTTGGTAATGGTGGAGGCATAGGCAGCACGTGGTGAGGTCTCCGATCTTATGTGGCGGTGGCTGCGGATCTGGTGGAAATCATCTCGAATGTGGCCGAGGAAGGTTATGGTGGTGGTGTTGTTCTTCAAAAATCGTCGGATGCGTGTGGGAGACTTCGGGTGGCACGTGTAGTGGTTTTCGCGGCAGTTCTGATACAGAAAATCAATTTGAATGGAAAAATTGAAGTGATTTTGGTGGGTAAAATTCCTATAAGTTTTTGGTGGGAAATCAAGCATGTGAGCAGCATGTGCCGTGAGTAAGAGATTTTAGCTTGATGGGATTTTGTGAGATGCTGAAGTGTGCAGACAGTTATAACCACCTCTGCTACCCTTTTATTTTTGTTTTACTTTCTATTTTACTAATTACTTGTAATTACCCTCTATATATAGCAAATGATGTCTGCAAATTAGGGTTTATGCAATGAAAAGTATATCTATCTTCTCTTAAACTCTTCTTCTCTCCCTATTTTCCCCTAATTCTTGCCTCCCCCATACTCTATTTCTTATTCTTATGCATTGTTTTTGAGGTAATTTGAACTCCGATATCACTAGTATCAGAGCTCCAATCCTCGGCTGTGGTGTGTGGAAGCAATTACGGCTGACAATACTCGATCAACAGCTGAAATTATGCGAGTAGAAGACAAGCTTGATCAATCCCTGGCTAAAGTCAGAAATGAGATCAAAGCTGCTGTTGGTGCAATTGCTACATAAATGAAAGACCTGCAAGATCATGTGACCGCAATGTCCATTCAGGTGCCATTGCCAGAGGGTAGAGCTCGGGTCATTAATGGAGGGTCCAATTCCTCGGCTGCTCATCCAGCACAAAGAACACCTAACCCGGAGCTTCCTGGTGGTAATAACTCTTTTGCTACTCGCTTAGGTAGAATGGATTTCCTTTTGTTTGATGGTGAAGATGTTAATGGATGGCTATTCTCATGTGAACAATTCTTCATTATTGATAATACCCCTAAATTTGATAAGATTAGAGTAGCATCGATTCGTCTAAGAGGGATTCCTCAGCAATGGCACAGGCGATGTGTTACTACCAATCCTAATTTTCACACTATGGGCTAGCCCGAGTATGCCAGAGCTGTGAAGGAAAGGTTCGGTAATGTATATGAGGATCCAATTTCAGATTTAATGAGTCTTAAACAGGTGGGATCGGTGAGGGTATACTTGGGAAATTTTGATCAGATTACAGTGAGGGCAAGTTTGAATGAATCACAACTCATTAGCTGTTTTGTGGCTGGATTAAGGGAAGATTTAGCTCTAGAAGTGAGAGCTTGGCAGCCTACCACTTTGCAGCACGCAGTTTGCTTGGCAAAGTTGGGAGAAGCTAAAATTGAGGCCCTTGCTAAACAACTTAAATACAATAAGGCCCCTTTGTTACCTACACCAAGTGGTCCTAGACCCAACCCCAATAGCTTTAAACCCAATGTCAACCGGCTCCCTGCACCCACTCCACATCCTGTCCCCGGTAACAGGACGCAGAGACACTGTCCAGAGCTGAGCTGCAAGACAAGAGGGCTAAGGGATTGTGCTACTTTTGTGATGAGAAATTTGAGGCTGGTCACAGGTGCAAAAACAGGGGACCGCAGTTGTTCTTTGTTGAGATTGAGGATGAGTTAGAGGAGGAGACAATAGAGGATGAGCAGAATGGTCAGGAAGGAGGAGAATATCAGGAGCCTGCTGCCCAAATCTCCCTACATGCATTGACTGGAGCAGCTAACTTCCAAACCTTGAGAGTGATTGGATCTATTAAGAAGAAGCCTATGCACATCCTTATATATTCTGGATCCACTCACAACTTTATTGATGATCACTTGGCTCACTGACTTGGCTGCAAAACCACACCAGTTCAAACATTATCCGTGACAGTGGCAGATGGAAGTAAGCTAAATTGCAACTTGCAATGTCAAGGGCTGCGTTGGAAGATGCAAGACTCCTTCTATACTTCCAATTTCTTCCTTATTCCCTTGGGAGGATGTGATATGATCCTTGGCATTGAATGGCTTTTTGTTTTAGGGAACATTCAATGCAATTTTAAGAATTTAACTATGACATTCAGATCTGAAGGAAAGGCGAGAATACTTAGAGGAGAAGGAGCAAATGTGTGCAAGCTTGTGAGTGGTAGAGGATTGTCTAGAGCCATGGCAAGTGCACCAGTGGTGGCTATCCTTCAGTACACTCCAGATTCTCACCTTGCTGATGGAATTGTGTTAAGGATGATCCAGAATTCTGCATCTGATGAGCAACAGCCAGATCTTCCTGAAGCTGTTGCAAAAATCCTGTAGCAATATGATTTCATTTTTGAGGAGCCTCATTTACTACCTCCAAGCAGACCCCCTTTTGATCATAGAATCCATTTAAGGGAAGGGACACAGCCAATTAACAAGAAGCCTTACCGATATCCTTCATTACAAAAGGATGATATGGAAGAGATTGTCCATGAATTGCTCAGAAAGGGGTATATATAGCACAACAACAGCCCATTTGCATCTGTTGTAGTCCTTGTGAGAAAGAGGGATGGCACAGGGAGGATGTGTTTTGATTATCGCGACTTGAATCATGCAACCATCAAGGACAAATTTCCCATTCCCTTGGTGGAAGAATTATTTGATGAGCTGGGTTTGGCAAGTTACTTCACAAAGATTGACTTGAGATCCGAATACTACCAAATCAGAATGAATGCTGATGATGTCCAAAAGACAGCTTTTAGGACACATTTTGGTCACTTTGAGTTTTTGGCGATGCCATTTGGTCTCACCAATGCTCCTTCCACGTTCCAAGCTCTCATGAACTTAGTTTTTGCTGCTTACCTTCGAAAGTTTGTACTAGTTTTCTTTGATGACATACTAGTATACAGTCCAAGCTTGGAAGAACACATCAAGCACCTACAGTTGGTGTTCCAGCAGCTCTAAAGACACCAGCTATTTGCTAAAAAGAGCAAATGCTCATTTGCAGCAGAACAAGTGGAATATTTAGGCCACATAATTTCTAATGGAAAGGTTTCAACAGATCCAAAAAAGCTCCAAGCAGTTCAAGAGCGGCCTCTCCCAACATCTCTCAAATAGCTCCGAGGTTTCCTAGGACTGACAGGATACTACAGGAGGTTCATCAAAGGCTACGGGGTGATAGCTATGCCCCTAACTGGGCTTACAGGTCAGGACAGATTGCAGTGAAATGATAGAGCCCAATTGGCTTTTAAGGAGTTGAAGCGTGCACTCAAGGAAGCTCCAATTTTGGCCCTGCCCAACTTTAGTAAAACCTTTATCATAGAATCTGATGCAAGCAACACAGGCTTAGGGGTTGTTTTATCACAAGAGGGGCACCCGTTGGCTTATCTCAGCATGAACCTCAGCCCAAAACAATAGGCTTTATCAGCATATGAAAGGAAGCTGTTGGCTGTGGTAGCTGCAGTCCTCAAATGGCAGCAGTATCTCCTCAACAACACATTCATCATTCGTACAGACCATAGAAGCCTTAAGTCCCTCTTGGAGATGAAAATCAGCACTCATTTCCAGCAGCTTTGGCTTTCAAAGCTAATATAGTTTAGTTATGTAATAGACTGCAAGAAGGGGAAGGAAAACACAGCAGCTGATGCCTTGTCCAAAATTTCTAGCCATCAGATTACTTTCCATATATTTAGTTGCTGTAGACAGTACCTTGTATGAAAGGATTCAACTCCTTTAGAAAGCTGACGCAACTCTGCAACATTTGATCCAGCAACTCCAATCAGATCCTCTAAGCCATCCAAAATTTAGTTGGCAAGGAGGAGAGCTGAAGAGAGAGGGGAAGCTGGTTATTGGGCAGGACAAGGAATTGCAGCAGCTGATTCTTAAATGGATGCACACATTTCCTACTGGTGGTCATTCAGGTCGAGATGCTACTTACCAAAGGGTGAAATCCTTGTTCTTTTGGAAGGGTTTGCATTAAGATGTGGCTGAATTTTTTAAAAAATGCCCCATTTGTCAAGCTTGCAAAATTGAGACCATGGCTTCACCAGGACTCCTACAACCTCTACCTATACCTGACATGGTTTGGACAGACATCTCTATGGATTCCATAGAGGGCCTGCCCAAATCCTTTGGAAAAGAGGTCATTTTTGTGGTTGTGGATCGACTAAATAAGGCAGCACATTTCATGGCTCTCTCTCACCCTTACACAGCTTTTACCGTAGCCCAAGTGTACTTGGATAATGTGTACAAGCTACATGGACTTTCTAGCACTATAGTTAGTGATAGGGATGCCGTTTTTCAGAGTGAGTTCTGGCAAGCTTTATTCAGCTTCCAGGGAGTGGAATTGCATTTGTCAACTACTCACCATCCTCAAACGGATGGACAAACAGAAGTGGTTAACAGAGGTCTTGAGACCTATTTACGGTGCATGTGCAGCAGCCAGCCTCACCTGTGGTCCAAGTGGTTACCTCTAGCTGAGTGGTCGTACAACACTACTTGACATTCATCCACCCAGAAGACTCCATATGAAATAGTCTACGGGCAACCTCCACCTCTCCACATCCCTTATATTCCTGGGGAAACACAAGTCGAGGCAGTGGACAGGAGCTTGAGGTAACGGGAGGACATGATTAAGGCTGTCAAGTACCATTTGGCTCGAGCTCAGAATAGAATGAAGCAACTCGCTAATAGAGGAAGATCAGATCGTGAGTTTCAACAGGGGCAATGGGTCTACCTCAAATTGCACTCCTATAGACAAATTACAGTGGCACATAGGGGATCACAGAAGCTGTCCCCAAAGTACTTTGGTCCATATATGGTGCTCGAAGCTGTGGGTAAGGTAGCATACCGACTGCAGTTACCTCCATCAGCCCGGATTCACGATGTTTTTATGTTTCTCAGCTTAAGAGCAACGAGGGACCTGTTCCTGATCACATAATACCGCTTCCCGAGGATGTCGAGGCAGCACCGATAAAGGAACCTGAGCAAATTTTGGACAGAATTGTGGTCAAACGTCATAACCGAGCTGCTACTAAGGTACTGGTGAAATGGAAAAGATTCCCAATTGAAGAAGCCACTTGGGAGTTCTAATATGATCTTCAACTCAAATTCCCTCAATTTCACCCTTGAGGACAAGGGTGATTTAGGGAGGGGAGTAGTTGATACAGAAAATCAAGTGAAATGGAAAAATTGAAGTGATTTTGGCGGGTAAAATTCATATAAGTTTTTGGTGGGAAATCAAGCACGTGAGCAGCATGTGCCGTGAGTAAGAGATTTTAGCTTGAAGGGATTTTGTGAGATGCTGAGGTGTGCAGACAGTTATAACCACCTCTGCAACCCTTTTATTTTTGTTTTACTTTCTATTTTACTAATTACTTGTAATTACCCTCTATATGTAGCAAATGAAGTCTGCAAATTAGGGTTTATGCAATGAAAAGTATATCTATCTTCTCTTAAACTCTTCTTCTCTCCCTATTTTCCTCTAATTCTTGCCTCCCCCATACTCTATTTCTTGTTCTTATGCATTGTTTTTAAGGTAATTTGAACTCCGGTATCAAGTTCCGGCGTGTTTAGGTTCGATTTGGAACGAAGAAGATAAAGGTCGTGGCAGTAGTGTGTTCTCCAGATGGCGCACTGGTGGTCTGGGTGGCAGCGACAGGTTAGAGGTAGTGGCGTGGCGGCGGCGACTGATGGCAGTTTGAAACTTCTCTTTTTTTTTTTTGTTTCTGATTGTTTTTGGTTCCTTTTTTTTGGATTTCTATTTTTTTTCGGAGAAACGTATGATGATTGAACGACAAGTGGGCTCTGATGCCAACTGACACAGGAACGTAGGGGGTAAAATTGATAGGTTACCGATTGTGGCGAGGTTAAATACTTAATTATGGTAATTGATAGTTTCTGATCTTGGCAAGGTTAAAAACCTCACTACAGTATAGCCAAATTCACCACCTTGGTTGGTAATTCCAAGGATACAGATAAACTCTCTAATATCACTTAGAGAATTAAAAGAGAAACACTCAATTTGATTGAGAAACTTTAATTGAAAATATCATTAATGAACTGAATACAAGACTCAACCCTAGGGGTATTTATAGACTCAACAATAGATAAACATAAAGATAACTAAATCCTACTAGATAAACATTAAGATAAACTAATCCTAATTGATAAATATAAAGATAATAACGATAAATCTCAAAAATCTAAAACTAACTAATAAAACTAAATTAATTAAATTAAATTTAAATCTAACTAACTAAATCCAAAATAATCTCTATGACATCCGTATCAAAGCCCAAATTGGGACAAAAAAATTGATCTAAAAGTAATTCAAATATATCTCAATGTATCAAAAAATAACTTAACTATATCTCCTAATCAAAAAAAAAAAAAAAAAAAAAAAACGAAATTTAGAATTTTTTTAATCAAATTTGTATAATTTGAATATTTTAATATAAAAGTTAAAGTTGATTTTTTTGTTAAAAAATATAGTTAGATTATTTTTGGTCGAAAATTAAAATTAGGTTATTTTTTCTTTGGAGATATAGTTGTGTAGATTTTTTAATAAATTAAGATATAATTGAATTACTTTTAGATTAATTATTGAAAAATAAAATACGAGTGTTGGCGGGGAAAAAATGTCAAGCAAGGAAAATACGGCTCACACCTTTATCATTGGAAATGATTATTTTTTGAGGGTATAAATGGAAAACAACTTAGAAAATATCATGCGTATCGCACAAAGGACTGCTATACGTACCAAAATATACCCAATTTACATACAAATTAAATATTTATTTAAAAAATATTATTTATATTTATTTAACATTATTTTATATTTTAATTGTATCATTATTTTTTCTAATATTTAAAGAAATACCTAATTGCTGTAAATATTGGATATTTTTTTGGCACAATTTTTTTGGTCAAATTTGGATATTATCAAATGTTCTAAAAAATTAAAAATTATATAAGAAGTCTATACACACACACACACACACACACACACATACATACATACATACATACATACATACATATATATATATATATATATATATATATATATATATATATATATATATTGTACGTTTATGTATATTTTGCTATGGTTTTAATCGTCAGGATGAGCGCCTTGATCTCTGGAATGATTTGATTCGTCTGCAGGAAACCAGATTGCCTTGGCTCGTTCTGGGTGACTTTAATGCTATATCAAGTATTGAGGATAGGGATGGGAGGACCGTAACTCTCTCAAACAAGCGGGACATGAGTGACTGTTTATATTAGCTGGGGCTATCTGGTCCACGTAGCACTGGCCACTTCTTTACTTGGACAAACCAACAGGATCCACCTGTGTGTATTCAGTCTTGTATTGATAGGGCTTTTGGAAATTCAGTATGGCATGAGAGCTTTGATACAGAACTACTATGTCTATCTCCTGGTATCTCGGACCATTCACCCCTCCTTGTTCGGGGTAAGCTCGTTCCTTTTAGAATGGCAAATTGGTTATGTGAGATGCAAGGCTTTATGGAGCTAGTCCGATCAGTGTGGAGAAGCTCGGTTAGAGGAACTCTGCAATATACCGTTCATTATAGACTAAAGTTAGTTAAGAAAACGTTAAAGCAGTTTCAAAGAGGTTTCCTAGGAGGGATTGCGGCACAAGTTTTACAAGCTAGAGAGAGCCTAAAAGTCCTACAAGAGAGTGCTATTGGGGCAGAGCGGGGGGGCTTATCCGCTCAAATCCGGGCTGCTCGACGGGAACTGATGCAGTTAAGTGAATTTGAACAAGAGTATCTTCAACAGAGGGCGAAAATTCAGCATCTGAATTTGTCTGATTTGAGTACCTCTTTCTTTCACTCTTCGATCAAAGCGAGGAGGAAAAGAAATGCTACCTGGACAATTTTGGATAGTGAGGGTACTAGAATCAAGCATCCATATGAGGTCAAGACGGTTTTTGTCGAATTCTATATGGATCTGATTGGCATATGTATATTTTGCATGCACAACACGTATGTAATTGTGTGTCAAATACTATGGTGACTCACGCAATATGCTCATATGTATAAATATGCACGCATAGAAGTGTGAGATTGCAGTGCAAAAAGGAATGAAATTTGAGAAAGAGAATCTGAGTGAAGAATTGAGAGAAAAATAAAATAATAAAATATTGAAAGAATTATTTAAATAGAAGAATAACTTCTCTAGTTCCTTAATTCTAGAATAAAATAGTTGCTATCTTTCTTTAAATATATTTGGGTTTGTATTTTTGTTCTCTTCCTTTTGGATATAATATGTATATCGTTTTATATCACATTATCAGCATGAGTCTCTAGTCAGTTGAGGATCGTTCTATACTCGAAGTAAATTTTCATTCCCTAATCTTTGTGATTTATAATGTCTAGTCGTACTAATCTTGAATTTACTGCTTTTGTTATATCTAGCAAAAATTATTTTGCCATGGAACCTTAATGCTGAGATTCACCTTGATGCTATGAATCTCGGATTAAAAGAAAAAATTGTGCATCCCTGCAGGATCGTGCTAAAACAATGATATTTCTCAGGTGTCATATGCCCAAAGGATTCAAAGCTGAGTATATTATTGTAAAGAACCCGTATGTCCTTTGGTTAAATTTAAAGGAGAGGTTTGATCATTAAAGGTCCATGATCCTCCCTAAAGCTCACTACGAATGGATTCACCTGCGATTGCAGGATTTTATAACTGTAAGCGAGTACAACTTTACAATACTTAGTATTGCCTCCCAACTGAAATTGTGCAGGGAAAATATTATTGAGGAGGATGTGTTAGAGAAAACGTTCTCGACTTTTTATGTCTCGAATATACTCCTACAACAGCAATATCGAGAACAGGGATTTCTAAATTGCTTAAAGTTAATATCATGTCTCCTTGTTGCTGAACAAAATAACGAACTATTGATGAAAAATCATCAATCACGACCAACTGAGATAGAACCATTCTCTGAAATGAATGCTTTGACATATGACCATTAAGAACATGGTCAAAGTCGTAAGCGTGGTCGTGACCATGGACAAGGTTATAGTCGCGGTCATTATACCTGGAACTACAATACCCAGAATGGACCAAAATTTAATAAGTCCACAAATAATGAGGAGAAAAATAGAGAAGAAAAATCCCCTGAACTTGTCAAATGATCTGGAAACAAATTGCTATTGATGCGATATGAAAGATCATTGGATGCGTGCCTGTCGTACGGCCCAACACCTAGTGGACCTTTACTGGGCATCGTTGAAAGGGAAATAAAAACTCCCAGAAAGTAATTTTACTGAAGATCATTCTCTACTTAATGATACAAATTTAGATGTTTCTGATTTTTTTTGAAGACCCTAGTGGGAGAATTGATCTTCTGATTGGTGATGGAAATATTTAAAATAACAAAATTTTGTGTTTTAAGCTTGTCTTTTGTACTAAACTATGCTTGACTTTAATAAAATTATATTTTCTCACTATGTAGTTTTAAGATACACACACACACACAAAGATTTGGGTAGGTTTTAAGTTTTTAATCTGCTGATCATTTTAGTATAATATAAAGATGTTGGTATAGTTCTATTTGAATTTACCAACAATTTACTTGGGAATATGTCCTTATACTTTCGAGTAAGGTCAAAACTGTAGTTGAAACTATATTCTCCACTATTGTATAAAATGAGCAAGGTATAAAATTCTCCTAACTAGCACTTGAAATGTGTCCCTAATATTTTATGACATATGTTTGGATATATGTGTAAATTATAATTGATACGTCTTATTACCAAGGATGGAAAAATTCAACTATAATCTAAATCTACAATTATCTTATCCATTCAAACATTAATCTGTTTGTGAGACTTGAATAATTTTTCCGAAATTTGAAACACTGGTATAATGACTCTTCTGATATGTGCAACTCCTTGCATAAATGATCCGACTATGCGCTCTAGTATTGGATCATGTAATACGGTAATGCAGGAGAATGTATATCTCAATAGTTTAATGACTATTGTATGTCAATTGGGATGATAATTGACTGCCATATACCCCACATGTAGACACAAAATGGTCTTGCAGATTTTCTTATTAAACGCCTACAGCGAATAGTAATAATGCCTACTTTTATACAAGTATATGTTATGATACAAGGTGCAGTACTAATCTGTATTAGACCAACTTATTATCATAGATCTTCCTAGTATCACTTGTATCTGACAAGAGCTAGATATATATCCCATTTATGAATTTAGTTATATAGTGTATGTCCTAATTACTCCACCCCAATGCTAAAAGATGGGCCCAACATGGGGACTTGAAATTTATATTGGGTTTTAAATTCCCATGAAGTACAAAATATCTAGAGATAATAATTGAAAATATTTACAACATAGTTTGCAAATTGTCAGTTTGACAAACAGGTTTCCAGAATCAAGGGGAAAAAATTGAAAGTTGAAAAATGAGAATTTTTGTGAAATGCATCATTGAACCAGAAGTTCAAACAATTGTTCACTTATAAAATATTACAAGCCAATTCATAGATGTATTCATTAATGGAAAGAGGATCACCAAATAATACGTCCCCACTATAGATGCTCCTACTCGACTTAATATCCTGATCATATTCTATTGTAGTAGAAAATGCATTCATTGCACGCTAAAAGTGTAGCAGATATATAGGTTCCAAATATAATTGGAGAGAGAAAAAGGAGCAATAGAAAAAGATTGGCTCCTCTATTATGAAACTCTTGAGGAGAAAAACTCTACAGAGATAATAATGTGTAAATAAAATTTCTCAAGATTATCAGGTACCTAAAACTATTGAAACTATTGAAATTTTGATGATAAAGAGATCACTATGAATTATGAGATATGATGGAACCGAAATAAAATTGATCAAATATTTGTATATACAGTAGCTACTGATGTGATCAAAGAAGTTCAAAATCTTGAACTAGAGTTTGTTCAAGAATGCCAATGAAGAATGATTAGCTTAAATAGAAAGACGTAATTTAGGAAAAACTAATAATATGAAATTTTTAGACCTATAGTCCAATTGCCTAAAAAGTAAAACTTGTAGGCTACATGTGAATGTTGGTACAAAAATAAGGTGGTGAAAAGCATAATTTGTAGCACAAGGTTTATTACAGAGACCAAAAATACATGGGACATACATAAGGAATAGATGCACTTAATCTGGCGGTCTCTATATGTGCCATATATATGATAGCAGCTTATTTGTATATATCATTTGAGATGATATTTATATGAAAGTCCTTGAAGGACCAAAGATGTTAGAAGCATATAATTTTAAACCGCAGTACATATCTACTAAAAGAAAAAGATGTTAATATCATCATGACTCTTAAAGAATTTAAAAAGTTGTTACATACCAAAATTAAGAACTCGAGATTAAAGATCTTGGAAAAGATTAGCTTTTGTCTCGACCTGTAAATCGAGCACTACTATGATAGAGTATTACTCTATTGGTCAACTTATACCAATATGGTATTTAAGTGTTTCAATATGTTGTTTAGTACCTTAATTTTTGTTTAATTCCTTGATAATGATAAAGACCTTTTTTTCAGTCCTCAATGAGGTAACAAATGAATTCTTGCTCTTTAAAGTACCACAACTTGGTATAATTGTTGCATTAATATAACTATTACAAGACCAGATATAAGCCTCCTTCGATTAACTTGTCACCTATATAGAGTATGGCACCGATATGAAAATATGAGAATAAGGTTAAACATTTATCCTAATGGAACAACTAATATACCATTATTCTGTTATGTCAAACTTGTAATTAATTTTGTATGCAAGTAATGGTGATTTATTTAAACCATATAAGAAAAGTGACAAGAATGCTATTTTGGTATATATCTATACTGCTATGTTTTGGCTATCTGCTAACAATTACAGCTACTATTAAGACACTGGAGCTTTATGAGCAAGTAAAGAATGGGTATTGTCAAGGCCCTTGATTCAACATATTTTGTAAGCTTCCAATGATTAGGAGTAGTTCGATAGTACCATATGAAGATAAGCTTGCATTGTTCAAGCTAAAGAGAGTTCATAGAACCAAGCACATTTCAACGAAGTTCTTTCGACTCTTGAGATTTAGAAGAAGGATAAAACAAATGTTAACAAATTTACCTAAGGAGCTGGAAGAGTTATTCAAGAAAGCATCCGCAATAAGCTTTTAGGAAATCGGCACAAGATTGGCATTCACAAACTCCGAGACATCCTTGGCTAATATGCGCCCACCGGGGGGGGGGGGGGGGGGGGGGGGAGTTAAATACGCACTGTACTCTTTTTTCCTTTGCTATAGTTTTTCCCACTGTGTTTTTCCCTGGCAAGGTTTTTAACGAGGCAGTTAAAAAAGCGTATATAACTCGGATACTATACACTTTCAAGAGCGTTATGTCCTGCAATATTTCTAAAGGAAAATATCCAAAGGTAGAGTATTGTAAATATTGAATATTTTTCGCGTACAATTTTTATGGTCGAATATGGATATTATCAAATATTCTAGAAAATCAGGAATTAAGTAAAAAGCCTATATGTATACATATACATGCACATCTATATATTATATGTATACGTATATTTTGCATACACAACACGTGTGCACTTGCGTGTTAAATACCATGGTGACTTACGCAATATGCTCATATGCATAAATATGCACGCAGACAGGTGTGAGATTGTAGTGCAAAAGGGAATGAAATTTGAGAAAGAGAATTTGAGTGAGGAATTGAGAGAAAAATAAAATAATTGAAAATTGAAAGAGTTATTTGAATAGAAAAAAAATTTCTCTGGTTCCTTAGTTTTAGAATAAAATGTTTGCTATCTTTCTTTAAATATATTTGGGTTTGTATTTTTATCCTCTTCCTTTTGAGTATAATATGTTTATAGTTTTATAATACTGATAATATTGTTGGAAAAATTACGTAAATAAGTGATCTTAATATAATTTTAAATATCTAATCAAAAGTGATCTTGAGGATAGTAAACTTAAGCTCGAGGTTTATAAAATCAACAGTAGAAATGATAAAAATTATAGATGATAGAAGGGAGAGATTAGACCGAAGAATTGCTGCTCCATGGAGAGCTCCATTACACCAAGTCGTTTATGTTAGAGTATAAAGCTATTCATGGGCCTTCACCCTTCAGCTTAAGTTTGGGGGAAAGTTGGTCCCTTGATATGGCATTAGAGCCATGTTGACCAAAAGGTTATGAGTTCGAATCTCTGCAACCTCCACTTTAATATGAAAATAATTTAAGCATAAGGTATGAGGTGGGCTTGTGCACTATTCATCTTCAAGCTCATTGGCATTTGCATAAGGGGCATGGTAGAATATAAAACCATTTATGGACCTTCACCCATTAACTTAAGCTTTTGGGAAAGTTGGTTCTTTGACATGGTATCAGAGCTTTGAGATCAAGAAGTCATGAGTTCGAATCTCAATAGTCCTACTTTATTAAAATAATTTAAGCATTATGTTTGAGGCGGGCTTGTGAAATATCCACGCTTCAAGCACAATTGGCATTTGCGTAAGGGGCATGTTAGAATATAAAACCATTTATGGACCTTCACTCATGAACTCCAACTTTTGGAAAAGTTGGTTCTTTGACATGGTATTAAAGCTTTGTGACTCAGAGGTCACGAGTTCGAATCTCAATGGCCCTTTTTTTCAGGGCATGTTGGTATAGGGTTAATAGGGGTTAATGGTTACAGAGGTAACCATTGCACCCCTTTTAACCCTATTTGGTTTACAATTAATATTTAATCCATGAAAAAGTTTACCCTTGAATGGAGTTAAAATCATTGAGCTATCCTATTAGCTTCCAATTCGAAATTGAAAGTTAACCTTGCAGAAGAAAGGGTTGAGATGAGAAGAGAAGTGAAAGGAGATGAGAAATAGAGAAGGAGAGGAGAAGTAGAGAGAGAAATTCCAAGGGAAAATCAGATTGTTATTCATTGAATCCTGAAATTACATGTTTAGAGCTTATTTATACATGATTGGAAACATTGAACCTAGCCAACTAACTCTAACCCCCTCTTAACGGACATTGGCGCCAAAACATAGTAGCCGCCAGATTTGACCTGCTAAGACCACTAACCGACCCTCCAAAGTGCCAAGACCAGCTAACTAACATTTGAATACAAGGCAAACACAACAATGAAGACACTACCCGAAATACAACCAAAATTACAACTAAAATCTAATGAATCATAACATTCCCTCCCTCTTGAGAAACTTCTTGTCCTCAAGGAGTAAAATTAGGGAATTGGCTCTTTAAGAAATTGTAATTCTCCCAAGTCACTACGCTCTTGTCCAAATTGCACCATTACACCAATACTTCTTGCAAAGCATCATGTTCCACCTGCAATGTTCTCCGGGCTTTGACAGCAGCAGGTTGCAGCAGCAAGAAGCCATTAGTGCCTGCTTCTGGTGGCTCCCGTGCAGCCTCAGCTCCCTTCTTGACCTGCTTTTTGAGCAAAGAGACATGGAACACCGGGTGAATGTAATATTGAGGAGGTAAGTCAAGTTTGTATGCAACTTTGCCAATCTTCTCCAAAATCTTGTATGGGCCAAAGAAGTGAGCACTTAGCTTGACATTTTTCCTGACAGCCAAAGAAGACTGTCCATAGGGTTGTAATTTGAGTTAGACCATATCACCAACTTCATAGTTTTGTCTACCCTCTTTTTATCGGCATAAAACTTCATCCTCGCTTGAGCTTGTATGAGATTATCTTTAAGAAGCTGCGACATTTGCTTCCTCTGCTGTAAGTAATCAGCTACTGTAGAAGCTGTTGGCATGGGTTGTTGCACCATGAATGGAGAAGGAGGACTATAACCATACAAGGCTTGGAAAGTAGTGATGCCAATAGATGCGTGTACATGTGTGTTGAACCAAAATTCAGCTAGAGAGAGCCATTGGTTCCATTCTCTAGGCTGAATGAACACCATGCTTCGAAGATATTGCTCAATACATTGGTTAACAAGTTCAGTTTGCCCATCCGTTTGTGGATGATAAGATGAGCTAAGAGCCAAAGTAGTGCCCAATAACTTGAACAACTTCCTCCAAAAATTGCTCGTGAAGATCTTATCCCGATTCGAAACAATGGATTGAGGCTACCCATGCAACTTTTATATGCTGTCAAGGAATATCCTTGCCAATCTTTCAGCTGTAACAGGTCGGGCAAGTGCAATAAAGTGACTATATTTGGTGAAACGATCCACCACCACCCATATAACTTCCTTGCCTTGGGACCTTGGCAATCCCTCAATGAAATCCATGCTAATGTTAATCCATGCTTCCTCCGGAATAGGAAGGGGCTAAAGAAGACCCTTGTAACGATGATCTCCCAGCTTTGTTTGTTGACATACCTCACAAGCCTTAACATAATCACTCACAGCCTTCTTCAAGCTTGGCCAACTAAAATAAGCTTTAACCCTTTGATAAATACCTTCTACACCAGCATGACCACCCCAAGCTGCATCATGAGAGGCTTGAATAATCTGATTTCTCAATTCAGTTAGAGATCCAATGTACAATCTGCCATGAATTCTGATCAGACCCCTCTGCATTGAAATTCCAGCTTCATTGTCGATCTTTCCTGCATCATTCACAAGATTAGCAGCCACAAACTCTTGGGCAAAAGAATCACCTTCGTATGTCATATAAATTTCTTCCATCCATGAAGGAATCACCACGGTTGTTGCACTGCAGGAACCATTTTCAGCATCCTCAAATTTTCTGGACAGAGCATCTGCTGCAGCATTGTTTCTGTACTCAATGACATAATCAAGGCCAAGAATCTTCATGAGACCCTTCTTCTGAATCCTCGTTACAATCTTTTGCTCAAGAAGATGTTTGAGGCTTTGGTGATCCGTTCGAATTATGAACTTGTGACCATCCAAGTAATGCCTCCATTTCTCAACGGCTAAAAGAATTGCTAGATATTCTTTCTCATATGTCGACATAGCTTGATGCTTGGGACTAAGAGCTTGACTAAAATAAGCAATAGGCCTTCCATGTTGAGATAGAACAGCCCCTACACCTGAACCGCTTGCATCTGTCTCCAACACAAAGCTCTCAGCAAAATTTGGCATTGCCAACACGGATGCAACACACATAGCTGACTTGAGAGCTTCAAAGGCAGCCTGAGACTTCTCTATCCATAAGAATGCATCCTTCTTTAAGAGTTCTGTTAAAGGTTTGGCAATGGAACCATATCCTTTAATGAATTTCCTATAATACCCGGTCAAACCCAAAAAAACCTCTCAATTGCTTCAAGGTTTTTCGAATTGGCCAATCTTGCATCGCTTGGACCTTAGTAGGATCAGTGGAAACTCCTTCTTGAGAGATGACATGGCCTAAATATTCAAGCTTCGTCTGAGCAAACGAACATTTGGACAACTTAGCAAAAAACTTGTGCTGCCGCATCACCACAAAGACTTGTCTAAGGTGAGTGAGGTGATCTTCATAAGAGGAGCTATAAATCAGTATGTCATCGAAGAAAACTAACACTGATCATCTCAAGAAAGGCTTGAAAACATCATTCATTGCCGCTTGAAAGGTGGCCGGAGCATTTGTTAGGCCAAAAGGCATAACAACAAACTCAAAATGCCCATGATGAGTCTGAAAAGCAGTCTTGTATATATCCGGCTCAAGAACTCTGATTTGATGATACCCCTATCTCAAATCAAGCTTAGAGAAGAAACATGCTCCATATAACTCATCAAGCAAATCATCTATGACAAGAATGGGAAACTTATCCTTCAGGGTCAAGGAATTCAATTATCGACAATTAATGCACATTCTAGCCGAACCATCCTTCTTCTTCACAAGGATCACAGATGAAGCAAAAGGACTATGGCTTGGTCTAATGAAACTCATGTGAAGTAACTCCTCAAATTGCCTTTCAGTTTCTGTCTTTTGGCCATGAGCATAACGGTATGGCCTAAACTTGACCGGATCAACATTTGCACGAAGAGGAATGGCATGGTCCACACTCCTTTGAGAAGGAAGACTCTTTGGTTACTCAAAAATATCCTCTAACTCTTCAACCAAGGCAAGAAACTCTGGCTTAATGTCTTGCTGCAGCTCAACCGAAGAGATAACAAACAAGTGCCTGAGCCGTTGAATTGCTTTCTTCTTGATTCCACATTGTAGTCATTTACCATCAATCAACCTCAGCTGTGCTTCCTCTGAAATGCCTTGCAGAGAGACTTTAGTGCCATGGACCTCAAATGCCACGGTCATTTTATCAAAATCAAACACCACATGATTGAAGGTTCTCATCCAATCCACACCTAGCACCATATCACTACCTCCCAAGGGAAGAACACTAAAATCGAAGGTGAATTGATGATCTTGCATAGACCATGGGAATGCTAGGCACTTATTTTGAGTAGTTATGGAGTTTCCATCAACCACTATAACCGCCAAAGGATGAGTTTTTGTCACTTCATGCCTCACCTTCTTAATCAATTTGGGATCGACAAAACTATGCGTGATCCCACTATCAATAAGAATAATGATAGAGGTTTTACCAGCCTTGCCTTTGATACGAATTGTATTATGAGCTCCACTCTCGGTCAATGCCTTCATGGATATCCCAATTTCATCATCCAACAATTCATCTTGTGAAGAGGAGTTGTAACTGTCATGCTCAGCATCTGAATTCTCACTGTCTCAAACAACCCTTGCACCGGATCCCTTTGCCGACATTAAGGCCTAAGATTTGCACCTATGACCAGGCTGATATGGTTGATTACAACGAAAGCGCAGCCTCACTGAACTCTTATCAACAGCTCGTTTAAATCTGTAACCTGATTGCTCCTTCTACTGCGGTCTGTACCTACAGCCTTTGAACTTGTTCTTGTCACTTGAATTGGCTAAAGTAGATTCAATCAACTTAGCCTTGTTATAAACACTAGACAATGTCTTAGGACCTATGGCTTTCACCATATTTTTGATCCTAGGCTTCAATCCACTAATGAAACAAGAGACATAATAGGATCCTGTGTCGTCCGGAGCAATGGATATTATTGACAGCAAGTTAGCTCATAAATTCTCAAATCTGATTATATACTCCCTCACGGTTGAAGTTTGGCACACCTTATTAAAGCTTTCCACAACATCAGTTGCCTCTTCCTCACCATATCGTTCACACATTTCTTCTAAGAATTGGCCCCAAGAAAGGTTAGGCTTGCCCTTCAACAAATTATAATACCATACCTCGTGATCGCCATGTAAATGTACTGCAGATAGCTGAACCTTTTCATCTTCATGTATGTTATAATATTGAAAATACAGATCACATCTTCTTAACCAAGATTCCGGCTGTTTACAATCAAAGGGATCTATCTCCACTCTCGGCTGCCTGTAAGAACCACTCCTGCCACCAGATGAATTGTCATTACTCACTGATCTATGCTGAAATTGTCGATTAGGAGGTCTATCTGGATGCTCGAGCTCATCATCTGCAATTCTGTGATGCAGAACAGAATTCTGCTGTCTTGAAATGTGATCTGAATTTAAGCCATTCAATCTGGAATAAGCTTGTCCTGAAGCACGATCCTGATTTTCTGCAGCAATTTCAGGCTGTGAAGGTTGATACCCAGCTGATCTGATGTGGATTGAAGGTCCTGCATCAGGTTGTAACATCAGAGGTTTTCCTCGAGTCCTACCCAAACCTTCAGTTCTGTCAACGTTAACTTCCTGCTGATCCACTTTAACAGGTTGAAAGATCTGACTAGCTAGCTTAAGGATTGCATTATCACTGGACTCTCCTTACTTATTAACCTGCTCCTGCAATTGTACCTGCTTAGCCTCAATTTGCTGCAATCGCTCCTCTTTTTTGGATTCACTTTCAAACAACATTTGTCTCATGCTTAAAAGCATCTGCTCAAACTTCTGATCCATCTTTTGATCGAGCTTTTCTACATTGCTAAGGAGATCATTGATGCTTTGAAGATGAGCAATTGTGATGTACTGAGGACTGATTGTAGCCTCTTCACCAGCAACAGCCGCGTAAGTGCAATATGGACTCACAACCGTAGCTGCATTGACTCCTCCTGCTCCCGATCGTGTCCTCACACCTTCAGCCATAGTCTGATTGTTTTTCCTTTGTTTTGCCAGCTCCAAACAAGTAATTGATTGTTTGAACAAGCTCTGATACCAATTGTTAGCTTCCAATACGAAATTGAAAGTTAACCTTGTAGAAGAAAGAGTTGAGATGATAAGAGAAGTGAAAAAGGATGAGAAATAGAAAAGGAGATGAGAAGTAGAGAGAGAAATTCCAAGGAAAAATCAGATTGTTATTCATTGAATCCTAAAATTACATGTTTAGAGCTTATTTATACATGATTGGAAACATTGAACCTAGCCAACTAACTCTAACCCCCTCTTAACCGACATTGGCGCCAAAACACAGCAGCCGCTAGATTTGACCTGCTAAGATCACTAACCGACCCTCCAAAGTGCCAAGACCAGCTAACTAACATTTGAATACAAGGCAAACACAACAATGAAGACACTACCCGAAATATGACCAAAATTACAACTAAAATCTAATGAATCATAACATATCCCCACCTAGTGTAACATCCATAACAAGGGAAGAGTCAAAAAAATTTTCAACTTGTGTATTGACTTGGGGAATTTGATATTATAAAAATATATTTATATAGTTAAAAAATATTTAAATATTTAATAAAATATTCTAAATATATTAAAAATATTCAATATTAGAAAAATATTTTAAAAATTCAAAAAATATTTATATTTTAAATATTATTATAAATCTAAAAAATTATGCATAAAAGTTCAATATTTAAAAATATATAATAATATTTAAATACTAAAAATATTTAAAAAGTATTTGAAAAATATTTATATATTTACAAAATATTTAAGTATTTAAAAAATATTTTAAAAATTAAAAAATATTTTAAAAATTAAAAAATATATTAAATATTTAAAAAAGAAATAGAAAGTAAGAGAGATCTACTGTGGTGATGTTGGATGTGGCTGGATGTCGGCAACAATAGCGATGTCGGCGGGGATAGGTCACCGACATTGTAATAGGGATTATCTGATATTTTTTAAATTTTAGAAATTATTTTTTATATATTTAAAGCATCGTTAATTATATAAGGGTAATTTTGTCCAATGTTTTAACAAATAGTTATATTTTTTTTATATGAAATTTAAAAAAAATTTAAAAAGTAGTATAAGAAATGAGTTAACAGATGAAAGATAAAATAAGTATGTTAGTGTTCAAAAAAAAACCAAAAGAAGTATGTTACACTCAAACTAAACATAATGAAAGATTCATGGGTTAATATTTACTCCTTTAAAAACTACACAACCAAACAAGGTGAAAGAAAAAAATTTCATGGGGTAATGATTACCTCATTAATAATTGCACCATCAAGGATTACCCCCTTTTTTAACCCAAGACCAAACATGCCCTCAATATTAAAATAGTTTAAGCAATAGGCATGTGGTGGGCCTATGCAATATCCACACTTCAAGTGCAATTGGCATTTGCACTCATGGGGAATGCTAGAGTATAAAACTATTCACTGGCCATCACCCATCAGCTTAAGCTTTTGTGACAGATGATTCATTGACAGTTTATGCCCCACACATGTACAAAGGAACCATTGGCACTCTGACCCCCAGGGTTAACATGGGGTCTAACTCAATAGTGTACTCTAGGGTGATGAGCTGGAGCACATCTCTCCTTGCTTAGTAATGAAGAAGAAAGACTTAACTTTGAGACAGAAAGTACAGCATCGAAGAAGATGAATATCAGTGTAATTTAATGTATTTCTATATTTTAAACAACCCACTAATAGCCTGTCTTTATAGATGAAAATTTTGCCCATTAAGGGAAATATCCAACTTGAATAAGGAAAGTAGTGGATATGGAGAAGCAAAGAATCCAGCTTCAGCTATGGAAGGATAGGATATAGAAAGAGTGGACGTTGAAATAGTCAAAATGCGTACTCAGCCTCTAACTTGTAGCCTCGAGCCTCAAGCTTGGAGTAAGGACACACCTCGAACTAGCACCCTCGAGGACAACTGGGAATGAGAACTTGCGCTTGAGCATACACCCTCGAGCTCATAACACAACACAAAGCGCCGGTCGGCCAGGCTCGGAGCAATAGGGCTGGGTGCGTACTCACGCGTGTGGCTCACTAAGCCCACTCTAGGCCCAAAACACTTTAGTAAAGAGAAGGAGGTGTTGGAATTTGGGGATAGTATGCTTTAATTTTGGAGTTTTGTGTTTTTGCCCCAATCTCACATAGAAAATCTAGAGAAGGAAAGTTTAGTTTATATACCACCTTGTTATTGTACTTAGTAAAGTATAGTGGGTTTGGAGTGTGTATTGTGAACCACAAGTGCACGTTTATTTTTATAACCCTCATCTTTGTTAAAGTTGTCGCAAACCAACTCGAGTCGAGTTCTTGTTGTTTGGTCTCGAGCTCGAGGTGTCCTTCTTTATTGACCTTGAGGGCGCTAACTTGTGGAGTTATCCACAGTCTAGTCTCGAGACTCGAGGCTACACACTAGAGCTAAAGTACACGTTTTGACGGCATCTTTTTCTGCTCTTTCCTCAACTGATTTTTCACACAACTGACCGGATTTTTATGTTCTCCCATATCCGCCACTTTTCTTATTTAAGGTGGATTATTTGTCATGATCTTTTACTTAACCTCTAAGTATTTTATCTACAAATATAGTCATTTAGGGTTATGTTAAATGTACAATTCACTTAAGAAAATACAGAATTTCATCTTCTCCTTTACGGCTTTCTTTTCTCTTTCGATATTTTCTCCTTCGTTATTGAGCAAGTTGGGGCATACTCTAACCCACTTCCCCGGAGTACACTGTTGAGGTGGGTGCCCTGTTAACCTTGCGAGTCAGAGTGACATTCATCCCATTGTGCCTCTGTGGGGGCATAAATGATCTAGAGCAGTAGATTCACTACGGCTGGGCAATTTCTTCGGTCAATTCTTTCTCTTCTATCATCTTGTTAAAGTCATTTCTTTCATCATTCTTGTAATCCCAAAATTAATTAAATTGTAATAAACAGTTATGTTCTAATTGCTCATTCACCTATTTACAACAACAATCTAAGTTGTTTAAGATAATGAGTAATCATGATATGACTCACATGGGCTTTCTCATCTTTGACATGCCTAAAACTGAGCCCTTGGATGGGAAGAACTATAAGATGTGGGATGATAAGATGGAGTCCTTCCTAGACTAAATAGAGGTTCATTATACTCTACTTAATGATAGGGCCCCACTCAGGTCTAATAAGGATTTCGAAAAAGATAATCATATATGTTGGGGAATGCTTCTCCATTATATGGCGGCACCTTTTTATCAAATTTACGTTAATATGAAAACCGCTAAAGAGATATGGGAAGAATTATTAAACAAGTATGGCTCAAATGATAGCGCAGCCAAAAAATACGTTTGTAGTAAGTGGCTGTCCATTTCTATGGTTGATGAAAAACCTATTGTTGATCGAATTGACAAATATGAAACCGTGTGCACTAACGTCCCGAATGAAGAAATAAATCCTGTGCAATCTGTTAGGAATAGTGTGCTAAAATCAAGATTTATTTTGTAAATATTATTTTATAAAAGAATAAAATTGAAGTTCTAGTCATTTCCTTGGTAAATTTGTGTAAGCAAGCATTTATACAGCATGTGATTTTCTTTTTGGAAACATCAATGAGATGGGTGTAGTCCTTAGACTATAATTTACATGTTTGTTATAAGTTGCTTATGAGATTTACCCACATATAGACTTGGAACAGAGAGTATGAATTGTTGTTTGAAAGACTCGTAGTCAAAGACAAGTTTGGACTACTTGTATGCTAAGACTATAACGTGATAATTTAGATGACTTGTCTTGGTGATGTGGATGGTAATCCAAAAATGTTAAGTTGGTGTGTTTAATAAGATTGGCACACTGAGTTGGACCATGTGAGTTGCTTGTTTCTAGACTACTATCAGAGATGAGTGATTCATGTTGTATTGTTTGAAAGATGACCCTAAATCCTGAGAGTATTCTGGATTTGTGCATGGTGCTTTAGTTACTTTAGTGTACTATAAGTAAGATCTAAACGCATAACTGAATTCTCACATACACTGGGTAACGGCATGAAGTGTGACAAGGATCAAGTATTCAATAGGGAATCTACATTCTCTTATGAGATACAGATGTCCCCTTAGTTGATTCACAAATATTTGAATAGTTCGGAATCTTTGGCCAAAGTAATCAAAGTGTTTGACATTTGGAATTTATACTGTGAATATGTTCAAGTATAAATAAATTATTCAGTGAAGGGTGAGTCAATAACTAATTGAGAAGCTGTGAGAAGGATAACGGCAGTAGTTATACATATTCTTCATCATGGACATCTAGTGGAGAGGTTGTTTTAATCAATACAGTCTATTAGAAAAATATCGAATAAATGGTTTAAGTCAAGAGTGCAGTGAGATTTATTTAGTGGAATTAAGTCTCATTAAATGGTAATTAAATTATTTTATGAGATGATTAATCTAACCCATTTGGCGCTAGATTTAAATTGTCCCTAAGGTCTCTGCCCAAGCCTCTGTACTTATTGCCATCGAAAAAATATTAAAGAATTCATGAGATGGGTAAATTTAATTTTGCCAAATATTATTCATGAGATAAATAAAGGTTGAAAATTATAAAATAAAATAATTTTTAAAATTAAAAATTCATGGGATGAATTTTTACATGTGAAAATAGGAAAAAAGGGGAAAAATCGGACACAGGTCACCCGATCCGTGTGTAAAAGGACCCGACCAACCAGCACGCAACACGTTTGGTACCACATGGCGATCTGCGCGCTCATGGACTGGCCAATAGTGGCCCGCCACATGGCACACGTACTGAATTACAAATAGGCAGTTTTCCCAGCTTTAAATGTGTGTTTTGATACTTTTCAATACAACACGCCGTGTTTTGTTTTTGACCTGCCAATCCCAAATCGTGAGTTGTATATTTTTTTTTCTCCGGTAACCTACTATAAATAGAGGTACCTATTCCGAGGTTTGACATTCAATTGAAATAAATTATTTTGGGTTTTTGGAATTGTTTCGGAGGCCCAATTGAAGAGAAAAATTTGCGTTAAAATTTTTCTTTCCTATTTTAATATTTTTCGGAGCCCACCCTCCTGGCAGCTCGAGGTCAATGCGCAGAAGATCACAGGGTCTCGATTTTGGTATTCTTCTAAAGAAGATTATTTTCTTTCTGGTATTGTTTTATTAGAGTAATTTCAGGTACATTTTCCTTCCTTTACTTTTAGTTTTCGCCTTTCTATTTACTCACAGTATTTGTTATTATGACTGTTTAAGTTTTTGTATTGTTATGAATGTATTAGAGTAAAAGATCTGTAGATCTAAATTATGAATTTAGATATATAGATTTAAAATTATAAATTTCAAATCAACCCAAGGTTTAGAATTATGAATTCTAAACTCCTTCCGCTATATAAACTTTATAAAATTAGGGAGAATTTTTGAAATTTGTCCCAACAACCGATATTAGAGCAAAGGAATTTATAGAGATAACCCTATTCCCAGTAGCTCTCACACGTGGGCTGTCATAAAGCGTGACTCTCCGATCGGGGGCTTAGGTAGAGAGAAGAGTCTCCTACTCTAAGCGCTCTAATAGGTGCCTTTTGTTGTGACCATAGTTGAGAACTGTGAACCCAACAGTTGGCATCAGAGTTATTTTTTTCCAATAACTAGTATCTGAGTCAGTCTCTGATTACTTTCATAATATATATGAATAGGTATAATAACATCGAAATAAATACAAATGATTTAATAAAACAGAGATTTTATTAAGAAGGAAAGTTTTCTTAAATAGCGATTTAAATTGTTTAAAATATTAAAAGTGTTAAAAGTTAACTAGTTTTTTAATGTAACGGTTTTAATTGTTTAAATCGTTAATGAATTAATCGTTAACTTGGTTATATCAATTTATAATTTTGTGATTACATTATTTGTATAATGAGATTATGCATGCTTCGTTATGATTTTACAAAATCAAATAAAATTGATCTAATGAGATTAGATTCAATTATTTTTAAATTAATTATTTTAATTTAAAAATTTATAATTAAAAAAAATTCTGACACGTTAGGCTGACGTCAACGCTAAAGTCATGCTGACGTTTGAGTTAGCAATGATTAAAAAATATATTTTATTTACTGGTTAACGTAATAATTATCAATTAATTATTTTATTAATTAATTTCTTCTTAGAATGAGATTCTAAATTAGATTATGAGACAATCTAAGTTGTAAATCAGTATTATTTTAAATAAAAGTTATTTTAAATTATTTTAGAATAAGATTATAAAATAGACTATGAAATAGTCTAAGCTTATTCAATTTTTGGAATAAGATTCTAAAAATAGACTATGAGATAGTCTAAGCTCTAAATCGCTACTAATTTTAAATAAAATTAATTTAATTTTGGAATTAGATTTTAAAAATAGATTATGAGATAATCTAAATTTTGGTATAGTTTAAAATAATGAAAATTAATTATATTAATTTATTTAGTTTTAGAATTGGATTCTAAAGAATAGGTTTTGAGATAATCTATAGTACCATTTTTAAAAAGGTAAAATTACTGAATTAATTTTATTGAATAAATTTAGAATGTGATTCTAAAGCAAAATTGCTTATGCAGGAGCCCTTGTGGCCCTAGGTCTGTTGTTGTTGTATTCTAAAGCAAAATTATAAGATAATCGATGTTGTAAAATGATAATATTTTAAATAAATTAATTAATTAATTTTTGTTAATTTTAGAATGAGATTCTAAAAGGGGATATGTGATAATCCAAGTTGTAAATGAAATTTTTGTTAAAAACCACTAGCTTATAAAAATCAAATGGGAGCAAGGTTTCAATTGTTGTAACCTCACGGCCTCCATTACTGGTCTAGCAGTATAGTGGATCGATAGACCTCCTTGCGGAGGATGTTGGTTTGCAGATTACAGGGTTAAACTTCTATTTGGATAAACCAAAGTGAAAATAAGCGATGCGACCATACTGCCGTGGAGTATTACGTGTATTTGTATGGAGGTTTAGGTAATGATTTACACTTGACTAGCATGATGTATTAGCCTCCCGAGGAGCTCTGTTGTATTATGCTAGAGACTGAGGTAAAGTGGTGAGTCAATCATGTTTAGTAAGAGTGACAAGAATAAAGGTTAATTGAGAATAGCTCTCACCCAAACGACCCCGCTGCCGAGGAATAAGGAGTGGTGTGTTTGGGTCATCATTATGTACATGGTAGTATAGTTTGGTGGATATCTGACTTATTCTATATATTAAATTGAAAGAATAGATATCACTGCATTATACATGACTCTTGTTAGAAAGTTACACAAATATTTGCGTTTACAGTATTTTGAAATGGGTACGACTGATGAACTTCACCTAATTACTAATGCATAATGAACTCATTGGACCAAATTACTTTTCCTAGAAAAACCAAGTTGGACTTAGTTATTACTCACAAAGGACCTATTGGAAAGAAAGGAAAGGGCATAGTTGTTGTTATAGCAACAAAGTCCATAAAGAAGTTGGCAAAAGGAAAGTGTTTCTTTTGTGGGAAAAATTGGCCGTTGGATGAAAAACTGCTCTAATTGCTTAGCTTCTCTTCTTGACTACTAAGCCATCTGGTGAAGATATGTGGATATCTCGCTCATTTGAGTTATGCACAGTTAAGAGTCCACCAGGTTCCTAGTGTATGGACTGAGGTTCAACTGGCCATGTCTGTTATATGTTACAGAAGCTTAGGCTAACCAAAAGGCTGCATGATGGGGAGCTATACCTAATGGTTAGGGACAGTATAAGAGTAGTGGTCTTAAGTGTAGGAGATGTTGGCTTAGTCTTTAGTGCTAGAGTTTTTGATTTTAAAAGATTATTTATTTGTAGCTATTCTGCATAGGAATTTGATTTATGTATCTTATTTTATGAATAATTGTTATTCAGCTGATTGATTATGAACCTTTTAATATAAGAAATAAATTTACAAAATATACATGTATAAATGTTTTATTCATGTTCTTTGTTAATCAAAACTCTTACATTTGTTTAAAAGATTCTAACACAAGTGAAAGATCCAAAGACTAATTTGATCTCCTAAAAGAAAACACCTTGAAAGGGATATTTCCTACACATGGAACTAATGTTTAGGTCACACTAATTTGAACAGGATCCAAAGACTGGTGAAAGATGGACTGATAGAGGCTTTGGACTTGTGGTCATTACCAGTTTACAAATTCTGCATGGATTGAGAGGTGACCAAGTCTGTCTTTAAGAGTAAAGGCAACAAGGTTAATGACTTGCTTGAGCTGGTTGATACATATGTATGTGGACCAATGAATGTTCAAGCAAGTCGTGGGTATGAGTACTTCATCATATTTACTGATGATTACTCAAGGTATAGATATATTTACCTAATGAGACATAAGTTGGACTCTTTTGGAAAGTTCAAAGAGTTTAAAGTTGAAGTTCAAAAGCAATTAGGTAAATAGGTTTAAGTCACTTCAATAAGATCAAGATGGTGAGTATGTTTCGGGGGAGTTTCTAAATTTCCTAACTGCAAATGGGATGAGATCTCAGCTTTCTGCTTCGGGTGCATCGCAGCAGAATGGTGATATAAAGAAGGAATAAGACATTGTTGGAGACGGTAAGGTCCATGATGAGTCATGCTACCTTACCAATCTCTTTCTGGGGTTATCCCAAGGGAACAAGGATGGTCTTTTTTACAGTTGTTTTGAACAAAATGTTTTTAGTAAATGTAGGTGCAAATCTTTTAAAGGAGGATTTTGTAGTAGACTACAAAAGAGAAAAATAGAGTAGTGTTAGAGGAGTTAAAAGAAAATGACGCTAATTCTAAACAGCTAGACACAACTCGGCACACATTAAATGCATTAGATGCACCTACTATTAAGTTTGAGAATGTTCTAATTACACGAGAGCCTAGGTGTAGTGGGAGGATTGTCAGGGGACCTGACAAGTTCATGGCGGGAGCCTTAATGGTTGACCGTGACATTGAATCTGATCCTCTCAGCTACAATGAAACAATTAAAGACAAAGATGCTGACTAATAGGTCTTAGCAATGAAATCTGAGTTAGGATTTATGTATTCTAATCAGGTTTGGGATCTTATAAAGGTGCCTATTAGCATTAATCCCATTGGTTGTAGATGGGTCTACAAGAGGAAAAGAGGAGTAGACAGGAAGGTCAAGACCTTCAAGGGAAGACTGGCTACTAAGGGTTTTACCCAAAAGGAAAAAATTCATTATGATGAGACCTTCTCACCAGCAGCCATGCTGAAGTCCATAAGGATACTCCTATCAATTGCAGCTCATCATGAGATTTGGCAAATGGAAGTCAAAATGGCCGTTTTGAATGGTCGTCTTGAAGAAGACATCTATATGGTGCAGCCAGATAGTTTCATTGGCAAAAATTAGGAGCATATCCTATGCAAACTGAAGAAGTTCATGTATGGATTGAAGCAAGAATCATGCTCATCGAATATTAGATTCAATGACGTAATTAAGTCTTCTGGTTTTGAGCAATTGGTTGACGAACCACCCGTGTACAAACAACATCAACAGAAAGTAGTGACTTTCTTAGTACTGTATGTTGATGATATACTACTCATTAGGAATGATGTAAGGGTGTTATCAGCTATATGGATTTGATGAGCTAGTTCTAGTTGGCTATACGGATTTTGTCCTCCAGTCAGATAGCGATGCTAGATGTACGACGTCTTGGCATGTCTTAACCTTTGGAGTGGGAGCCATTAATGGGAGGAATGTCAAGTAGTATTGTATTGTTAACTTCACCATCGAGGCAAAATATGTCATAGCTTTAGAAGCTGCATAGAGGGCATGTGGGTTCAAATAGAGTAATTGACCTAGTGGAATTTTGGATCATACACAAAAGAGATGGGTATAAAGCTTGTCCTAAATTGGATTTAGGACAAGTGGAAAATTGTTAGGAATAGTGTCCTAAAATCCAGATTTATTTTGTTAATATTATTTTATTAAAGAATAAAATTGAAGTTCCGGCTGATTCCTTGTTAAATTTTCGTAAGCAAGCGTTTATATTGCATATAATTTTCTTTTTGGAAACATCTATGAGATAGGTATAGTCCTCAGACTATAATTTACATGTTTGTTCTAAGTGGTTTATGAGATTAACCCATAGATGGACTTGGAACAAATGGTACGGATTGTTGTTTGAAAGACTTGTAGTCAAAGACAAGTTTGGATCACTTGTATGCTAAGACTATAACGTGACACTTTAGATGACTTATCTTGGTACTATGGATGGTGATCTAAGTGTTAGGTTGGTGTGTTTAATAAGATTGGCACACTGAGTTTTACTATGGGAAATGCTTGTTTCTAAACTGCTATCAGAGATGAGTGATTCATGTTGTACTATTTGACTGACAACTCTAAATTTTGAGAGTATTTTGGATTTGTGCATGGAGCATTAGTTACATTGATGTACTATAACTAAGGTCTAAATGCATGATTGAATTCCCACGTACACTGGGCAGCAGCGTAAATGTAACAAGGATCAGGTATTCAATAAGGAATCTACAGTCTCTTATCAGATACAGATGTCCCCTTAGTTGATTCACAAATATTTGAATAGTTCAGAATCATTGGCCAAAGTATTCCAAGTATTTGACATTTGGAATTTATACTATGAATATGTTCAATTATAAATAAATTATTCAGTGAAGGGAGAGTCAGTAACTAATGGAGAAGTTATGAGAAGGATAATGATAGTAGTTATACTTTTTCTTCGCCATGGACATCTAGTGGAGGGGTTATTGTCATCAATGTAGTCTATTAGGAAAATATCGAACAAATAATTTAAGTCTTGAGTACAATGAGATTTATTTTGTAGAATTAAGTCTCATCAAATGGTAATTAAATATTTCATGCGCTGATTAATTTAACCCATTTGGAGCTAGATTTAAATTGTCCCTGAGATCCTTGCGCAAGCCTCTGTATTTATTGCCATCGAAAAAATATTAAAGAATTCGTGAGATAAATTATTTATCCATGAGATGGGCAAATTTAGTCTTGCCAAACAGTATTCATGAGATGAATAAAAGGTTGAAAATTACAAAATAAAATAATTTTTAAAATTAAAAATTCATGGGATGAATTTTTACATGTGGAAATAAAAAAAAAGGAAAAAAAATCGAACACAGGTCACGCGATCCGTGTGTAGAGGAACTCACCAACCAGTGCACAGCACGTGTCGCACGCTAATTGGTACTATATGGTGATCCGCGTGCTCGTGGACGGGCCAATAGCGGCCCACCACGTGGCACGCGTACTGAATTACAAATAGGCGGTTTTCCCAACTTTAAACGAGCCGTTTTGATACTTTTTCAATACAATACACAGCGTTTTGTTTTTGACCTGCCAATCCCACATCTTTACTTTTATATTTTTTGCTCTGGTAACCTACTATAAATAGAGTTACCTATTCCAAGGTTTGGCATTCAATTGAAACAAATTATTTTGGGTTTCTGGAATTGTTTTGGAGACCTAATTGGAGAGAAAAATTTTCATTAAAATTTTTCTTTCCTAGCTTGATATTTTTCGGAGCCCAACCTCCGGGCAGCTCGAGGTCATTACGTAGAAGATCGCGGGGTCTCAATTTTGGTATTCTTGTGAAGAAGATTATTTTCTTTATGGTATTTTTATATTGGAGCGATTCCAGGTACGTTTTCTTTCCTTCACTTTTAGTTTTTGCTTTTCTATTTACTTACAGTTTTTGTTATTATGCTTGTTTAAGTTTATGTATTATTATGAATGTACTAGAGTAAAAGGCCTGTAGATCTAAATTAAGAATTTGGATATGTGGATTTAAATTATGAATTTAGATCTGTAGATCTAAAAAATTATGACTTTTAAATCAACCCCAGGTTTAGAATTATGAATTTTAAACCCCTTCCGCTGCGTAAATTTTATAAAATTAGGGAGAATTCTTGGAATTTGTCCTAACAACCGGTATTAGAGCAAAGGTATTTATAGAGATAAGCACCTGAGATGTCACGAAGCGTGACTTTCTAACCGGGGGCTTATGTAGAGAGAAGAGTCTACTACTCTAGGTGCTCTAATAGGTGCCTTTTGTTGTGACCACAATTGAGAACTGTGAACCCAACAGTTGGCATTGGAGTTATTGTTTCCCAACAAAACCTTCCAAGCTAATTGCTTTATTGAAAAGCTGCCTCCCTCACGTGATAATTACAAGGCCTCATTGAAACATAAGAAAAAGGAAACGACACTGCAGGAACTGATCTCCCACATTAACTTGGAAGATTAGAACCGTAAACATAGCCGAGGGGAACTCTTCTGAGCACTCCCCCTTAGCGGCTAACCTTGTTAAATCAAGCAATGCAGGAAAGAAAGGCAATTTCAAGAAGCAATGGATCAAAGGTAGATCTAATGCTAAAGAAGAAGGTTCTAGCAGCCAGCAATGCCAATCTTAAGGAAAGAGGCCACTGGAAAATGTTGATGATGGCCCAAAGAGGAGCAAAGGAACATTCTGGAATTGTGGCAAGGCTGGCCATACTTCAAGGAACTGCAGGAAGGGATTCGGACTTGGAAAGCACATAGAACATAGGCCCGAGGCTAATCTCGTCAAGGAAGGAGACATGTTGGTTTTCGTGATCTCCGAGGTGAATATGATCGAGAACACTGTCGAGTGGGTTGTAGGTACTGGTGTCATGAGGCACATCTACACCAATAAGGGCCTGTTCCATAAATATGAGATAGCCGCTGATGGGGAGAAGGTATTCATGAAAAATTCCAGTTTGGTCCATGTCCTTGGCAAGGGAAATGTCCTCCTTAAACTCAAGTAGGGAAAAACTCAATGTTTGCTAAATGTGCTGCATGTTCTTAATGTGTGTCGGAATTTAGTCACGGATGCGTTGTTGAATAAAGCAAGCTTTAAATTAACCTTCGAGTCTTACAAGTTAATCCTCACTAAAAATACAAACTTCGTCGGGAAAGGGTTTTGTAATGGTGCTATGTTTGTATTTGATGTGATGAATGATAATGCTTCTACTTCTGCTTGTATTGTTGAGTCTTTGGATTTGGGGCATGCTAGACTTGGACACGTAAATTACAACTCGGTTAAGAAACTTAAATAATTGAATTCAACTATTGATTATGATTTAATTAAACCTGATAAATGTGAAATATGTGTCGAAGCCAAACATCCAAAGAAATCATTTAACAAATTAGTAGAATGAACTTTGAGCCTACTCAAGCTAGTACATTTTGACCTAGGTGACTTTCAGAGCACCATAAGTAGAGGTGGAAAAATATATTATATCACCTTTGTAGATGACCACTTAAGATTCACTAAGGTGTATCTCTTAAGTACAAAAAACGAGTCTGAGAAAATGTTTCTTAAACATAAAGCTGAGGTTGAGATCCAGTTGGAATATAGGATCAAGGGGATTAGGTCTGATAGAGGAGGTGAGTATGATACTACCTTCCTTAAGAAACATTGTGAAAAGCTTGTCATAATTCATGAGGTCTCAGCCCCCTTATATAGCACAACAAAATGGCATAGTTAAAAGGAAAAATAGGACTCTTAATGAAATGATGAATTCCATGCTTATTAGCTCAGGCTCTGCTTGTCATGTACTAAATAGGGTTCCCCATAAGACATTAGATAGAACCCCTTATGAAATGTGGAAGGGCTATGCGCCTAACTTAAAAGTGTGGGGGGTGTCTAGCTACAGTAGGAATTCCTAAATTCAAAAGAAGCAAGATGGGTTCTAAAATTGTAGATGCTAATTTTGTTGGTTATGCCATGAACAGTGTTGAATATAGATTCATGCTAATCAATGACTCAAGCCCTGGGCTTAGTAAGATAATGGAATCTCGAGATGCTGAATTCTTCGAGAATAAATTTCCTATGAAAGAATCTATGCATGCTTGATCATGTTCTTGTTGCATCTGCATCATCATTTAGCTATGCCCCCTGGAGCTTGAGGCTCAAGAGCTTAGAAGAAGTAAGAGGGCTCGAACTGATACTAGCTTTGGACCAAACTTCATAACTACTTTCTTGACTGAACATCATGATTATGACACTATTTAGAGAGAGGACATAAGTAATGAGTTAGACTCTATAACGAGCAATAACACTTAGGTGTTAGTGGACCTTTGTAGAGGATGCAGACCTATAGGGTGTAAGTGGGTGCTCAAGAGAAACTAAGGACTGATGAGTCCATAGAGAAGTTCAAGGCCAAGTTGGTGGCTGAAGGATACACCCAGAAACAAGGGGTAGACGTCTTTGATACCAACTCACCCGTAACTAAGATTGCCACTGTGAGAGCCCTGTTAGCTCTTGTGTCTGTACATAATTTTATAGTATACCAAATGAACGTTAAAACCACATTTTTGAATGGTGACCTTAAGGAAAAAATTCATATGGAACAACCCGAGGGGTTCGAGGTTCCTAGAATGAAGCATGAAGTGTGTAAACTTGTAAAATCTTTGTATGGACTTAAACAAGCTCCTATACAATGGAATCAAAAATTTGATTATACCATGGTCATGTATGGTTTTGTTTTAAACAGTGATGATGCATGTGTCTATTCAAAGCATGTTGATAATGATTGTGTGATTATATGCTTTATATGGTGATGACATGCTTATCTTTGGAACAAGTGTTAATAATACTCATTCTTTCTTGAGTACATGTTTTGATATGAAAGACCTAGGTGAGGCCGATGTGATACTTGGGGTTAAAATTACTAGAACACCTGAGGATTTGACCTTGAGTCAATCCCATTATGTAGAAGAAATATTGAGAAAGTTTGGTCACTTTAATGACACAACTGCTATGACCCTAGTGTTCATTTGATCAGAAACACAGGCGATAGTGTATCACAGGCTGAATACACTAAGATAATTTGTAGCGTAATGTCTTTGATGAACTACAGCCCTCCTGATATTGCCTATGCCGTTAGTAGACTTAGCCATTATACCTATAACCCTAGTGATGAGCATTGGAATGCTTTAAGAAGGCTGTTCAGGTATCTTAAGGGTACTATGAATTGGGGTTTACACTATAAAAGGTTCCCTGCAATGTTAAAGGGACACTGTGATGATAATTGGGTGCTTGATTGTGATGAAATTCATCCTACTAGTGGCTATGTATTTGTGCTTGCCGATTATGCTATTTCATGCAAATCATCTAAACAAACTTGTATTACTAAATCAACCATGGAGTCAGAATTTATTGCTCTTGGGATGGCAGGTTTCAAAGCTGAATGGCTAAGAAGTATCCTGGGAGACATTCCATTGTGAGAGAAACCCATGCCGTAAGTGTCGTTACATTGTAACTCACGAGCAGCCATTGGAGTTGCTCGAAGTGAGATTTATAATGGCAAGCAGAGGCATATTTGCTCAGGCATGGTGTCGTGATAAATGTGATCACGAACAATGTGATCTCACTCAAATTTGTAAGGTGTGATAAAAATACAGCAAATCCTATTACAAAAGCCTAACAAGAAAATTGATAAATGAAACAAATGAGAGAATGGGTCTAAAGCCCCTATGTGTGTCCTAATCCTGGCGGATACCCATTTTGGGAGTTACCCTCGATGTTCAATGGGTCAAACGAAGTCAAAGATCGGGAAATTTCTGATAGCCACTCGAACCCTTCCCACGTATGCTGTATGAGTGACTGTAGGGTTTGTTGAAGCTTCCATGACGGAGGTTGAGCTTAATGCTCTTAGTGTCATCCATAGCCCTTAGTGGGGGTGCGGGGCAGCACACTTGATTGACACACTGCTACTGCCCATGTTGTGAGGGTGAGCCTTTGGCTCTAAATGATGCCCATAGCCTTTATGGTGGTGTAAGACGGCGTACCTGATGGACTCACCTAGGGAACTGGGGGTAGAAAGTCCTCCCGTTGAGAGTATGGGGATCTATTTTTGAGGGAGCTCATCCATTTTGATTGCGGAGTGCGTTTTAGCCTCGAGAACCACATGAAGGGGTTAGGTATGTCTACACAATGACTACTCCTAGTTCAAGACCTTGTTCACCAATGGGTGGTTGTGGGAAACACTTAGTCACTAGGTGCTATTTCAAGTCCAAAAGACAATAGCATTATCAAGTGTGGGTCCCACTGCTCTATAACATTCTTTCTTTCCTTCCTTTCTCAAAATTGAACCATGTGAAAAATTGTTGAAATTTGGGGGCAGTGTGCTTCAATTTTGGAGTATTGTGTTTTTTTTCCCAATCCTACATAGAAAATCTAGAGGAGGAAAGTCTAGTTTATATACCCTCTCGTTATTGTACTTGGAAAAGTATTGTGGGGTCTAGAGTGGGTTTTGTGAACCACATGTGCATGCGGGCCCGCTTGGCCTTGCCGAGCCGGCCAACACGTCGCGGTGTGGTGTGGACGTTTTCCAACCCACACTTTTAGTTTTATAACCCTTGTCTTTGTTTAAGTTGTCACAAACAAACTCAAGTTGAATTCTTGTTTTTTGGTTGTGCTCGAGGCCTTTGGCTCAAGCTCGAGGTGTCCTTCTTTATTGACCTCTAGGGCGCTACATTGAGGAGTTGTCCACAGTCTAATTTTGAGGCTTGAGGCTACAAGCTCAAGCTTGAGTATGCGTTTTGATTGCGTCTTTTTCCACTCTTTCCTCAACTAATTTTTCCCATAACTCACCGAATTTTTAGGTTCTCCCATATCCACCACTTTTCATATTTAAAGCGGATTCTTTGCCATGATCTTTTACTTGACCTCCAAGTATTTTACTCTATGACTATATTTGTTTAGGGTTAAGTTAAATATACAATTTACTTACAAAAATACATAATTTTTCCTTCTCCTTCGTGGCTTTCTTTTCTTTGTCAATATTCTCTCCTACGTTGCTGAGCAAGTTGGGGTGTACTCCAACCCACTTCTCTGGAGAATACTGCTAAGGTGGGTGCCATGTTAACCCATGGGAGTTGGAGTGTCGTTCATCCTATTGTACCTAATGACTTAGGGCAGCAGATTCGTTACGGCATGGCAATTTCTTCAATCAGTTCTTTCCCTTCTATAATCTTGTTACAGTTGTTTCTTTCATCGTTCTTGTAATCACGAAATCAATTAAATCGTAATAAAGAGTTATATTTTGATAGCTCATTCACCTATTTACATCAATAGGAGAGAGGGTATATAAAGTAGACTTCACACCTCTATTCCTTCTATATGGGATTGAGGTATTTTATAAGTTGAACAAAATTGAAGAACACTACACCTAAATTCCAACTTATATATACCTAATATTATTAAGCATAAAATTTTTGTAACTTCCTAAAATTAATTTGTATTACTGTTCCTTATAAATTAGGATACTTTTGGGATGAGGTCAATAAACATACTTTTGTTAGAAAATTTCACTCTAAATGGACTTGAAACAATTGCACAATTCCCTAGTGCAAATGGTCATAAGGGTCTCAACTTATTTCTTGGATGCAGTTTCGAGAGACTACTAACAATAGGATAATATTCATGAAGACCTTTCGAACTATCGGTCAAAATTAAAATGACTTTCGAACTTTTAATTTTATCAAAGACACCTCATGAATTATTGGTCAAAATCATTATGACTCCCAACTTTTAATTTCATCAAACACATCTTCTCCCCCCCCCCCCCCCCCCCTTCCCCGCGAATTATTATTTAAAATCAATATAATCCCTTCAACTTTTAAATTATACTAAGGACACTCCAGAACTATTAAAAAAGATCAATTTGATCCTCTAACTTCAAATTTTATCAAAAACATTCAAACTATTTAAAAATTAGAAAAAAAAAAAGTTCAGAGACCCTAACATTTGGAAAGATATTTATAGAGCGCTAAGATTTTTAAATATTTTTGAGGTACCATAAGCTTCCGTAAGTCTTTTTCAAATATTTTCCCAATAAATCCATTGGGATTCCGTTAGACTATGTTGATATGGCAAATAAAATAAAAGAAATTACCTCAAACATAGTTTAACAATCATTAATGAAACTTCCTAAAACTACCAATAAATAATTTGAAAAATAAGAAAATAAATTATATTTCAATTTTTAAAATTATTTTAAAAATCTTTTGGGTCTGTAATATTGTTTTAAATATAATTGAATCTTTTACCCTTAGTTACATTATTTTTGAAGGGTAAAGTTTGTTTAATTTAATAGAATTTAAAGTTGTGTAGATAGCATATGGAAAAAAACAAGTTACCAAAGTTTAGGTTATTGTGAAAATATTTTAAAACCTTAGGACACCTCAAACGTATATTATCAAATTTAAGGATACTAGACCAATTTTTATTTGAATTTTTTTTATTGCTTTGAATGTCTTTGATACAATTTTTGAAGTTGGGAGATCAAATTGATTTTAGTTAAAAGTTCGGGGGTGTCTTTGATGAAATTAGAACTTCGAGGGCCAAATTAACTTTGACTGATAGTATGGGGTATTTTTGATGAAATTGAAAGTTTAGGAGGTCACTTTAATTTTGACAACTAGCTTGGGGATCTCAATGAGTATTATCCGTATGACCATTTTATATATTTTTAAAATTATTTAAATAATAAATAAATATTCTAAATATTTTAAAATATACTTATTTATTTGAGAAACATTTTATATATTTAAAAAATTTTCAAATATTTAGAAACATTTAAATATATGAAAACTACTTCAGCTATTATTAAATATTTTTATATGTTACACAAAATATTATAAGCATTTAAGAAAATATTTAAAATTTTACATATATAAAAATATTATACATATTGGAGAAATAATTTTTATATTTACACGAATTATTGTAAATATTTAAAGAAATGACACGAGATATTTATGATGAGGATATTGGCGATGACTGGAGGACGGGGATGACGATGGTGGGCATTGTTCATTCTATAAGGGTAATTTTGCCAAATATATTAATTAGTGGTCCTTTTTTGCTGTAATTAAAAAAATCATAAAGCAACATAGAAATAAAATCGTATATGAAGATAAAAGAAGTTATATTATACCCAAAACAAATATAATGAAAAATTAATGGGTCAAAGATTATGAATCTAAAAGTTGCGCGACCAAATAAGAAGAAAGAAAAAACTTTTAACCCAAAGCCAAACATTCTGTAAATTTTCTTATAACACATCGTTATATATCTATATTTTAGTACCTAAATTGTTGGAATAATAACAATAACGAGCAAACAAATTATAACTTTAACACTAACAAAAGTGAACTCGAGCTACAACAACATAATTTGGAGGTGATCAGAAAGAAGGACCTCAAGGATGACTAAACTCAACAATAAAAACGACAGAAGGGATCAAGAGTAAAAAGGAAAGATTAAAGCAAAGAATTGATGTCATGTAGGACTCCACTGTCCTAAGTCATTTATGCCCTCGCACTAGTACAACTGGGACCAACGACACTTCAACCCTAGCGTTAACATGGCTATATTTATAGATATCAAACCTGCCCATTAAGGAAAGTTTGTGGCACAAAAATCCGGCCTGAATAAGGAGAGTGGCGGCTATGGAAGAACAAAGAATCTGAATTCAGTTGTAGAAGGAATGGATATGAAAAGAGTGGACATTGAAACAATCAAAATGCGTACTCGACCTCGAGCTTGTAGCCTCAAGTCTCGAGCTCGGAGTAAGGACTGCACCCTCGAGGTTAGCTGGGAATGACAACTTGAGCTCGAGCATATACCCTCAAGCTTAGACCAAATGAAAAGTAGTCTGAAGTTCGATGACTAAGAAATATGATGGTCGTAGAAATGAAAGTTCACATTAGAAAACGTCCACAACACACCACACTGTGACTCGCCGGCCGACCTGACCCTAGTTGACGGGTGTGAGCACTCGCACACGCTTGTGGCCCACCAACTCTAGGCCCAGAAGATTTTTCCAAGGACAATGGGAGGGGGCATATAAAGTAAACTTCACACCTTTATTCTTCCTATGTGGGATTGAGGTGTTTTACAAGTTGAACAAAATTGAAGCACACTACCCCAGATTCCAATAATCCTACACATAGTTCAATTTTGAGAAAAGGGGGGAAAGGAAGAGTATTATTGATCAGTGAGACCTACACTTGACGATGCTAATGTCTTTTGGACTTGAATCAACACCTAGTGAATAAGCATGTCCTACAACAACCCGGGGTGAATATAGTCTTGAACCTGAGTAGTCATTGTGAAGCGCATACCAACCCCCTTCATGTAGTTCTCAAGGTTGAAACATACTCCGCAATCAGGACGCATGAGGTCTCTCAAAACACAACCCAAAACCTAGGTTCCCAAGTAAGCCCTTATTCTCGTTAGAGAGTATCCAAAACCCCACAATCCCATAGGTGAGTCCATAAGTTGTGTTGCTCCACCCCATCGTAATAGGTTATGGACATCATTACGAGCCTTATTCTCATCGTTATGTAATGACAATTCTGAAACATCCTAGAGTCACTAATAACAGCACCTTCTCGGAATAGACTTGAGTGGCGATATCTCATTTTCTAGATCTTTGACTTTGTTTGATCCATTGTAATCAAGAGTAACTCCCGAGATGGGTATCTATTCGGATTTAGACGTAGAAATGTGCTTAAGCCCCATTCTCTCTATTGTCTCTTATATTATTTTCCTTGTAATGCCCTTCATCAAAGAATATGCCAAATTCCTCCTCACTCGTTGCATACTCGAGTGAGATCATATTATTAGTGATGAAATCTCTCACGAAACCATGTTTGAAGGGTATATGCCTCTACTTGCAATTATATACCTCCCGTTGCGCCACTGCAATGGCCACTAATGAGTCACAATGTAATGACACTGAAGGTGTGGGCTTCCCCAGCAATAAAGTGTCTCCCGAGACATTCCTTAACCATTCAGCTTCTAGACTTGCCATCTGTGGAGTAATAAATTTAGACCCTATGGTTGATTTAGCAATACAGGTTCATTTATATGATTTCCATGATATAGAACAGTTAGCAAGCATAAACATGTAGCCACTAGTAGAATGAATTTCATGGGTATCAGACACCCAACTAGCATCACAATATCCCTCACATAGTGTTGAACTTTTTACAATGTAGTCCCCAAATCATTTACCTTTAAAATACCTTAAAGTGTAGTCAATGCACTCCAATGCTCATCACCTGAATTATTGGTGTAATGGCTAAGTCTACTAATGGCATAAGTATTATTGGGATGAGTGTAGTTCATTAAAAATATTACACTTCCAATTATCTTAGCGTATTCAGCCTGTGATACACTATCTCATGTGTTTCTTTTCAAGTGAACACTAGGGTCATATGAAGTTTTAGTAGGAACATCATCATAATGACCAAGCTTTCTTAATATTTTCTCCACATAATGGGATTGACTTAAACTCAAACCCTTAGGTTTTCTAGTTATTTTTACCCCAAGTTACGCGTCCGCCACACCTAGATCTTTCATATCAAAACATGTACTCAAGTAAGACTTTATGGACTTTACAATATTTACACTCGTGCCAAAAATAAGCATGTCATCAACATATAGATAGATTATCGCACAATAATTATCAACACGATTAGAATACACAGAATCATCAACACTGTTTACAACAAAACCATGCATGACTAAGATACAATCAAATTTTTGATGTCATTGTTTAGGAGCTTGCTTAAGCCCATATAAAGATTTAACAAGGTTGTATACTTTATGTTTCATACTAGGAACTTCAAACCCTTAGGTTGTTCCATATAGATTTCCTCCTCAAGGTCACCATTAAAGAAAGCAATTTTTACGACAGTTTGCTGTAATACAAGGTTTTGTATGGAAACTAGAGTTAATAAGGCTCTTATAGTGGCAATCTTAGCTATAAGTGAGTAACTATCAAAGGAATCTATTCCTTATTTCCGAGTGTATCCTTTGGCCACTAGCTTGGCCATAAATTTTTGTATGGACCCATCGGTCTTCAACTTCTTCCTAAACACCCATTCACAACCTATTGGTTTGAATCCTCTAGGAAGGTCCATTAACACCCAAGTGTAGTTATTGGCTATAAAGTCTAATTCATTATTAATGGTCTCTCTCCAAAGTGGGGCATCTATATAGTTCTCATGGCCTCATCATATGTTCTAGGAGCTTCCTCTAACATAAATGCACTAACAACATGCTCATCAAAATCATGATGTTAAGTCAAGAAAAACTAGTCTCAATTTGAGCAAAATCTTGATGTGTTTTTCTATGTCTATTAAAATTTAATATAAAACCCTATCTATTAAACACACCCAAATTGAAGTGTAGGGCGAGAGGGTGTCGAACCACAGGGACTAAGAGCGCGCGAATTTACTGTATGACTTAAATTGATTTGAATAAAATTGAGAGGTTTTTGTATTAATTAACCTAATGAAACAACAATTAAACTAAAGTAATCTACTTCTAATCGAAAAAGTGTATTAAATTGGAACTTAGGGTTTCGAATCCATCGTTAGCCAATTACTTTTGTGTTAACTTTTAACTTAGGATTATTAATTATCCCACAGGTAGTGGTTTAGGTTACAAGCTTCAACCTACTAAGATAATGTTGTTAGTATTGTGTATTGACCCTATCTAACTAAAGCATAAGGAAAATAGGATCTACCTAACGTATTGTTAATTATTGCGTATTGACCATATCTAACTAAAGCATAGGGAAGATAGGCTTTAATTAACAATTCGGTTAATACTATTGCTTTATTAATTAATCCTAAGGCTACGAGCACAAAGAATTAATTTATAACTATCAATATCAACAATTAAAGGTTACAAACTCAATAATCATATCAATTGAATAAACAATAAAAATATAACACTTCAAATTATTTATCTCAACCAAGCAATTCATGTAAAAAATCAAATTAATCCAAATTAAAAGTAAACAAAAGTAAAGGCTAAGATTTCATCTAACTCCAGAGAGCAAGTTAGCTCTCCATCAAGGATGATCTGGTGAAGAAGAAGTTGAACAAACTCAAGTTGATCTCAACGCTAATTTTGCTCTCGTTCCAATTTAATGAAAAAATAAAATATAATAAATGAGTGAAGAAAAAGGACGACGGAGAGAGAGAGAACTGAGGGATGGGAGAAAGAGAACGAGAACAGAGGCGGTGAATCAGGAAAAACAGAGAGGCCTCCCTTCCTTTTAAATCGACCACGCCATTGCTAACGAAACCTTAGGCCGATGCTGGCGGTGGGCCGGACGCTGGTGGTCGGTCTGGGCTGGAGTTGTTGATTGTTGCGGGTGGGCCGGAGGTCTGGTGGGCTATTGGGCCTGCGGTTGTGGCTGGTGGCTGACGGGCCAGTGCTGCTGGTGGTGGGCTGTTGGGTGGGCCGAGGTTAACAGGCTGCGTTTGGGCCGGAGCTGGGCCGGAGTCTGGTGCCGGGCTGGAAGTTGGTGTCGTGGGTTGGAGTTGAACAATAACGGGGTGGCTTGGAATTGGAGATGATGAACAGTGATGGCTCAGGTCTATGCGGGTCGAGCTTATGTATTCTTGTCCCGAATCTCGATTGACTTGATTTAATTGTTTACGCATCGAATTTGCCTCATTTGCACCAACATTTGACAATTTTTGGAACTTAAATTTCAAACCTGTTAAACATAAAAATTGCTAAAATAAGTGTAGAACTATAATTAAATAGGTGCAAAATAATTAAAATAACAATTAAAAGATGCGTAAATACGAGACGCATCAACACCCCCACTCCTAATCTTTGCTACTCCTCGAGCAAAGCATGGAATAGACATAACGACTTGGGTGACCAACTACCCCAACCATCCCAACCTTCACCCAGTTTTCCGAGATTAACACCTTTATTATAATTTCAGACAAGATTAAATCATTTAGAGCATTCTCCAATTCCATGAATTCAGATGATTAAACTTCAAAACTCGTCATAGAACTTCATTAACCTTATATCAACTAATAGGACTACTCAAGCAATTTAAGCGCACAAGTGAAAGTGAGTAGGATATCATGTCATAGAATCTCCTCAAATTCTCGCTCCCAACCAAATATATAAAGGTTTCGTGCACCCGTACCTTTGAATCACCTCAACACATACCTATACATAGAGAAAGTTTAAGTGGCATATGAGTGATCACTTTGCAACATTTTGACCTTGATATAACACAAAAGAAACTTTATCACGAACGTACATTAATTTTTAATTTTTCATTTTCTTTTGCCTTTTTCTTTTGGAGGAAGCCCCTTTTTTTCTTTTTTTTTTTCTTTTTGTTTCCTCTTTCTTTTCTGTCCATTTTTGGACTTTTTTTTTATAACACGTACTTCATCATTACAATTGACGTTGACCAACCAGTACTTTACATAACATCAAGGGCAAGGATTTGGGTAAGCCAAAAGGGCAGGCTTGCAAAACTCAAGATATATAAGGTTGTTTACTCAAATTCTTCATATTTTTCGCAATATGAAAGTCCTGTGCTCAGTGAATATGTGAGCGGCATGAGTAGAACCCATTAATATCAACAATAATCAACAACACTCATTAACAAGTATGAAGTAGAATCATTTAATTTCATGGAATTAAGAGAACGAAATAAACAACTAATCCCACTATCATCATAACATGTGCGTCGATCAAGGAAAACTTAGCTAAACGGTTATAATGCACGCTCAAAATGCACAAAAAGATGTTCAAAATATTAAAAAATAGACCACAAATGAGCATATGCAAATGAGCCTCACCCCCACACCTAAATCATGAATTGTCCTCAATACAACAACATCAATCATTAAAGCACAAGAGATAGGTGGGATAGAGCAATAAAACCTGACGAGACGGCACGGACATGTATATATGACTCCTTCAACACGGGACAAGAACCTGAAAAGAAAGAAAACAAGCCTCGAAGCAACTAATTAGTTCAAAAAATAAATTAAAAACAAGAAATAACAAACCTAGGTTGCCTCCTAGGAGCGCTAAGTTTTACGCCTTCAGCCAGGCATAGTGAATCGAGCAGAGATCAAGTATCAGTCATGGTGTCCATCAAAGAGACAACTTCAATAAGCTGTCCATCAGCAATGCCATCCAACTCAACTATAAGTTTAAGCCTTTGACCATTTACGGTGAATGCATGACCATCTTTAGGGTGGTATATCTCAATAGCACCAGAGGGGTATACCTGCTTAACCACAAAAGGACCATCCCACCTAGACCTCAACTTACCAAGAAAAAGGCACAATTTAGAATTAAAAAGCCAAACCTTTTGATCAGGAGCAAATATTTTCCTCAAAATATGTTTATCATGAAAAGCCTTGGTTTTAGCTTTATAAATCTTTGCATTCTCATAAGCTTCATTCCTTAGTTCTTCCAGCTCACTCAATTGAATCTTTCGGTTAGCACCAGCTTGGTCTAAGTCAAAATTCAAGGCTCTAGTGGCCCAATAAGCACGGTGTTCTAATTCAACTAGTAAATGACATGCTTTACCAAAGACCAACCTATAGGGTGACATACCAAGTGGGGTCTTGTAGGCGGTGCGGTATGGCCAAAGAGCATCATTCAACCTAAGGGACCAATCTTTCCTATCAGGACGAATCATTTTCTCAAGTATAGACTTGATCTCACGGTTTGAAAGCTCTACTTGACCACTAGTTTGGGGATGATAGGGGGCGGCAATCTTATGATGCACTGAGTACTTCCTAAGAAGTGCCTCTAATGACCTATGATTGAAATGACTACCACCATCACTAATGAGTGCTCTAGGGGTACCAAAGTGGTTAAAAATATGGTCCTTGACAAATTGCATGACCACTTTGTGGTCATTGGTCCTAGTAGGTATAGCCTCAACCCATTTAGACACATAGTCGACCCCTAAAAGTATGTAAACAAATCCAAAGATAGGGGAAATGGTCCCATAAAGTCAATACCCCAAACATCAAATATTTCCACAATTAAAATGGGGTTCAAAGGCATCATGTATCGATGCGTCATTGCGCCTGTGCGTTGACAACGCTCACATGCAAGACAAAACTTGTGAGCATCCTTGAACAGAGTAGGCCAATAAAAACCACACTGTAGGACTTTTGCAGTAGTCGTACGACCTCCAAAGTGTCCTCCACATGCATATGAGTGACAAAAAGATAAAATGCTATGATACTCACACTCTGGAACACATCTACGAATTGCTTGGTCCACGCAATGTTTAAACAAGTCAAGGTCATCCCAGTAAAAGTGCTTTGCTTGAGAGTAAAACCTATCCTTTTCTTGCTTGGACCAAGTAGATGGAATCACACCTGTAGCGAGGAAGTTAACAATATCTGCGAACCAAGGGCCACGTGAATGGGAGACAACGAAAAGTTGCTCATTGGGAAAAGAGTCATGCATTGAAATAGATGGATCATGATGCTCAAAGAAAATCCTAGAGAGATGGTCAGCTACCACATTCTCTGCACCTTTCTTATCTCTAATCTCAATGTCAAACTCTTGAAGTAGAAGAATTCACCTAATAAGCCCAGGTTTCGCTTCTTTCTTAGAGAGCAAATATTTCAACGCAGTATGGTCAGAATAGATAATGACTTTTGACCTCAAAAGATAGGAACGAAACTTTTTAAGAGCGAACACAACAGCTAGCAAATCCTTTTCAGTGGTGGTGTAATGGCATAGTGAATCATTAAGAGTTTTACTAGCATAGTAAATGACATGAGGAACTTTGTTTACTCTTTGACCTAGGATAGCACCTATGGCAAAATCAAAAGCGTTACACATAATTTCAAAAGGAAGAGAGTAGTCTGGGGGCTGCATAATGGGGGCCGAAACAAGTAATGACCGCAGTTTTTGAGAAGCTTCTAGGCAAGACTCATCAAATTCAAATGATGTCTCCTTAGCTAGTAGGCTAGTTAATGGTCTGGCTAATTTCCCAAAGTCCTTAATGAATCTCCTATAGAAACCTGCATGACCTAGAAAGGATCTAACTTGCTTCACGTTTGAGGGAGGGGGTAAGTTTGCAATAAGATCTACCTTAGCCTTATCAACCTCAATACGCTTCTTGGACACTCTATGACCCAATACAATCCCCTCTTGAACCATAAAGTGACTGTTTTCCCAACTCAAAACAAGATTGGTCTCTTCACATCTTTTTAGAACAAGTCTTAAATTCTACAAACATTCATCAAACGAAAGTCCAAAAACAGAGAAATCATCCATAAAAACCTCAAGAAATCTATCTACCATGTCAGAAAAGATAGACATCATGCATCTCTGAAATGTAGCGGGTGCATTACATAAACCAAATGGCATCCTACGGTAGGCAAATGTGCCAAAGGGGCACGTAAAGGTCGTTTTCTCCTGATCCTCTGTGTAGACTGCTACCTGGTTATATCCCGAATATTCATCAAGAAAATAGTAAAAGCTCTGACCAGCTAACTTCTCCAAAATCTGGTCAATGGATGGTAGAGGAAAATGGTCCTTCCTAGTGGCAGAGTTAAGCTTCCTATAGTCAATACACACTCTCCAGCCCGTGGTTTCTCTAGTGGGCACTAACTCTCCAACACTACTCCTAACCACAGTATGGCCCGACTTCTTTGGGACTACCTGAACAAGACTAACCCACCTACTATCAAAAATTGGGTAAATGATACCCGCATCAAGAAATTTCACAATCTCTTTCTTTACCACTCCCTTCATGTTAGGATTTAACCTCCTTTGCATCTCTCTAGTGGGTCTAGCATTCTCATCAAGAAAAATCCTATGCATACAAATGGAGGGGTCTATACCCTTCAAATCAGCCACAGACCACCCAATGGCACTCTTATGATCACTAAGCACTATCATTAATGCATCCTCCTGTTCCCTAGGCAACTGAGAAGAGATAATCATAGGTAAAGTCTCATCGGATCCTAAGAAAGCATACTCAAGAGTAGACGGCAACGACTTAAGTTCAAGTTTGGGTGGTGAAACTATGGAAGGCAAGGCAGGGAAATCCGAAAGCATAGGTAAAGCTTCTACTTTTGACAGTCAATGACAAGTCTCTAAAGGGGCACATATCTCAAGCAAATCATTCATCTCTCTAATGTCATTTTCAATCTCAAAATCATCAAAACAATCGTATACTAGTGCTCGCTCAAGGGAATCACTAACTAGGATAGAAGGGAGTGTTTGGTCAACCAAATCATCAATAATATCCACCCAGAAACACTTCGACTCATCCTCACTAGTGGGTGACAACAAAGCCTTAAAAATATTTAACCTAATAGTTATATTGACAAAGCTAACATCCATTACCCAATATCTTCAATTAATGGTAGCATTGGCCGTCGCTAAGAAAGGCCGACCTAGAATGATAGGGACGTGGTTTTTCGAATGACTAGAAGGTTCCATATCGAGCACGAGGAAATCAACAGGAAACAAGGCTTTGTCTACTCTCACTAGCACGTTAATCAGCTCACCACGGGAAATCCTAGTTGATCTATCTGCTAATTGCAAGGTCACCGTGGTGGGTTGCAACTCTCCCAGGCCTAAGTTCTCATAAACCGAGTCAGGAATAATGTTTACACTCGCCCCTAAGTCCAGTAAGGCTTTATCGATCGGGTAGTCCCCAAGTGAACAAGAGATGGTGGGGACACCGGGGTCTTTGTACTTAACTGGAGTGTCACACTTCAGAATAGAGCTCGCTTGCTCAGCTAAAAACACTTTTTTAGGCAGATATGCTCTAGATCGCCTCTTTTGGTTCAGAAGGTCCTTAATAAACTTTGCGTAGGCAGGGATCTATTTAATCGCATCAAGAAGGGGAATCTTAATCTTTACTTGCCTAAATGTCTCCAAAATATCTTCCCACTTCTTGTCCTTCCCATTTGGATGTGGCCAAATTAAAGCTTGGGGGAAGGGTACTCAAGGTTCATATGACGAGGGTAGATCAGAGGCTTTAGGAGTGGGAGAAGGGTGCGTGACCTCATCAGTCTCCTTTTCTCTCTCCTTGCTCTTCTCTTCTTCCTCACCACTCGTGGATACTTCACTTTCAGCACTCACCCCATTGTCAACCTCCTTCCCATTTCTCAACACTGTAATGGATTTTGCTTGTTCTTGCTGGGAAGGATAGTTGTCTTGTCTGACACAGTTCCTAGGGTTTTCTACAGCCTGGCTAGAGAGACTTCCCTCATCTCTCTTACTCAGAGTGTTAGCTAGTTGACCTATTTGGGTTTCTAACTTTGCAATTGATTGTGTATGGGAGAAGAGGAGTTGGGAATTAACTTCTAAACCTTTCAGCGCATTTGTATGGAATGTGGCTTAAGCTCCAACTGATGGGCTACAGGTGGCAACCTAATGCAAGACGGTGAGGCGTATGTGGTGCGGGTAAAGTAGTCCATAAGTGTACGTGGTTGTTGTTCGTCAGCCATTACTAAATCAGAGTTAGCACTAGCAGATTTTGCTCGGTGTTGGGCTCTAAGGTCTCTTAAAGTTCTTTCAATTTCAGGGTCGAATCTAGTAAGTTCCAGAGACAAAGAGTGACGACCGTACATGAACAATTAACCACATGAAGCAAGTAAATTAAAAATTAAATAAGCAAAACAAATAAAACAGACAAAACAAATACTAAAAAAAAAGACAAATAACAAGATATTCTAAATTCCACTTGTGCATGAAAATCACAAGAAAAATAATGCCAATAAAAAGAAAATAAATTTTTTTTAGAAAAGAGACAATAACAATTAAAGAAAATTAAAATTTAGAAATTCTAAATTAAGAATCAAATTAAAATTTCAAATCCTAGGTTCAAAAATAAAATAAATTAATTTAAAATTAAAGAAGAAATACAAAGTTAACCATAAAAGAAACTCACAAAAATAAAATCACGAACGTTGCCTAGTCTCCGGCAACGGCGCCAAAATCATGATGTGTTTTTCTACGTCCATCAAAATTTAATATAAAACCCTATCTATTAAACACACATAAATTGAAGTGTAAGGCGAGAGGGTGTCGAACCACAGGGACTAAGAGTGCGTGAATTTACTCTATAACTTAAATTAATTTGAATAAAATTGAGAGATTTTTGTATTAATTAACCTAAGGAAACAACAATTAAACTAAAGTAATCTACTTATAATAAAAAAAGTGTATTAAATTGGAACCTAGGGTTTCGAATCCATCGTTAGCCAATTAATTTTGCGTTAACTTTTAACTTGGGATTATTAATTGTCACACGGGTAGTGGTTTAGGCTACAAGTTTCAACCTACTAAGATAATGTTGTTAGTATTGCGTATTGACCTTATCTAACTAAAGCATAAGGAAAATAGGCTCTACCTAACGTATTGTTAATTATTACGTATTGACCCTATCTAACTAAAGCATAGGGAAGATAGGCTTTAATTAACAATTCGGTTAATACTATTGCTTGATTAATTAATTCTAAGGCTACGAGCACAAAGAATTAATTTATAACTATGAATATCAACAATTAAAGGTTACAAACTCAATAATCATATCTATTGAATAAACAATAAAAATATAACACTTCAAATTATTTATCTCAATCAAGCAATTCATGTAAACAATCAAATTAACCCGAACTAAAAGTAAACAAAAGTAAAGGCTAAGATTTTATCTAACCCCAGAGAGCAAGTCAGCTCTCCATCAAGGAAGATCCGGTGAAGAAGAAGTTGAACAAACTCATGTTGATCTCCACGCTGATTTCGCTCTCATTCCAATTTAACGAAAAAATAAAATATAATAAATGAGTAAAGAAAAAGGATGATGAAGAGAGAGAGAGAACTGAGGGATGGGAGAAAGTGAAGGAGAACGAGGGCGGTGAATCAGGCAAAACAGAGATGCCTCCCTTCCTTTTAAATCGACCACGCCGCTGCTAATGAAACCCTAAGCCGGTGCTGGTGGTGGGCTGGACGTTGGTGGTCGGTCTGGGGTGGAGTTGGTGTTGTTGCGGGTGGCCAGAGGTCTGGTGGGCTATTGGGCCTGCGGTTGTGGCTGGTGGCTGACGGGCCAGTGCTGCTGCTGTTGGGCTGTTGGGTGTGCTGAGGTTAACAGGCTGCGTTTGGGCCGGAGCTGGGCCGGAGTCTGGTGCTGGGTTGGAAGTTGGTGTCGTGGGCTGGAGTTGAACAGTAATGGGGTGGCTTGGGATTGGAGATGATGAACAGTGCTGGCTCGGGTCATTGCGGGTCGAGCTTATACATTCTTTTCCCGAATCTCGATTGACTTGATTTAATTGTTTACACATCGAATTTGCCTCATTTGCACCAACATTTGACAATTTTCTGAACTTAAATTTCAAACCTCTTAAACATAAAAATTGCTAAAATAAGTGTAGAACTATAATTAAATAGGTGCAAAATAATTAAAATAACAATTAAAAGATGCATAAATACGAGACGCATCAAGCTCCCTTACTTCTTTTAAGTTGTTGAACCTCGAGTTCATGTGACGTGTGACTAGATGATGATGTAGATACAACATGCACTGAAATAGGTAAAGAGACCTGCTTAAATTCTTTCATAGGAAATCTATGGTTAAAGAATTCAACATCTCGAGATTCTGTTATTTTAGCAAGCCCATGGCTCAAGTCATTTATTGCCATGAATTTATATGCTGCGTTATTCATAGCATAACCATTAAAGATGGCATCCATAGTTGTAGGACCTATTTTACTATTTTTAAACTCCGGAACCCAAACTTTAGTTAGACACTTCCGCACTTTGAGATATTTCAGGTTAGCTGCATAAATCTTCTATAGTTCATAAATTGTCCTATCTAACTTTTATGTAGAATCTTATTAAGTATGTGGCAATGCAGATAATAGAGCTTCCCCTTACAAGCTCGAGGGTAGGCTTGAGCTAATTATCATGGCATTCATCATGTCATTAAAGGTTATATTTTGCCTTTATATGATACCGTTCTGTTGAGGTGTATAAGGGGCTAAGACTTCATTGAATTATTCCAAGCTCCTCACAATGTTTCTTAAGGAAGATAATACCATACTCACCTCCTCTATTAGACCTAATCCTTTTGATCCTTCAGTCTAATTGGTTTCCAACTTGAGCTTTATATTTGAGGAACATTTCTTCAGTCTCATCTTTAGTTCTTCAGTGATAAACTTTAGTGAATCTTGAGCGATCATCTACGAATGTGGTGTAATATCTTTTATCACCACTACCTAAGGTATTCTTGAAATCTCCTAGATCTCTATGTACCAGCTCAAGTATGTTAGATGTTCTTTCAACTAATTTGTTAAAAGCCTTTTTAGAATGTTTGGCCTCAACACACATTTCACATTTATCAAGTTTGGTACGATTATAATCAAGAGTTAGAATCATTTGTTTAAGTGTCTTAACCAAAGTATGATTTACATGTCTTAGCCTAGCATGCCACAAATATAAGGATTCAATGATACAATAAGAACTAGAACCGATTTTATTAGTATCATTCACAATATCAAGAACAAATAGACCACCATTAGAATAGCTTTACCCTACAAATTTCACATTCTTAGTAATAATAAGTTTGTCAAACGCAAATTAAGGACATGCTGCACATTTCGTGGCATGGAGACTTTCCAGAGTTGAGTTTAAGGACCGTTCCCTTGCCGTGGACAGGGGCCGAACTATAGTTTTCCATGACCACTTTCTCCCAATCAATGACTTTCTCGTATTCTTGGCATAGGTCCTTATTGGTGCTGACGTGCTTTGTGGCACTAGTATCTACAACCCACTCAACTGTGTTCCCTATCATGTTCACGTCGAAGATTAAAAAACACCTCTCCGTATTGGGGCATGTGTTCGTTGAGTCTTCTAAGTCCGAATCCCTTCTTGCAATCCCTTCAGGTGTCATCACTCGACCACAAGTCCAACTTGTCCCCTTGATTCTCTTTTGGCCTTCGTCAGAATTGTTCATTGGCCTATTTTCTTAGGATTGGCTTTGTTTAATACTGGATCCATCCTCTTGATGATTGGATCTTGCCTTGTTCCATTATTTCCTACATTTGCCTTTCTTTCTTGCATTTTGTGACTCTTGATAGTTAGTAACCAAGGAGGAATGTTCAGAGGACTTCCCTTTGGCTTGTTTGCAATTCTGATCTTCCAAATTGCAATGACAGATCAGGTCATGCAGTGTCATGTCCTACTTCTTATGCTTTAAAGATGTCTTGTACTTGTTCCAAGAGGGAGGCAATTTCTCAATTAGATAGTTAGCTTGAAAGGTTTCACAAAAATGTTAGTGCACAAAGTCTTTTCTCGTGTATTTGGCCTAGGATTGATTTTTTTTTTTTGCACCATAGTAAATGATAGCCACCCACTACAAACAAATTTCTTGGCGGCACTATCATCCGCCTTATATTTATTTTGCAATACTTCCCATATGTCTTTAGAGATTTTCATGTTACTATAATTCTGGTTTAAAGGCCATGTCATGTAGTTGAGAAGCATCCCCTACAAGTTTTTTGTTATCCTTCTCATAGTCCTCATTTGACCTTGCAAGTCTCTATCATTGAACAAAGTGTAATGAACTTCATTTTGGCCTAGAAAAAGCTTCATATTATCATCCCACATCTTTTAGTTCTTCCCATCCAAGGGCTTCATTTTAGACATCTTCTGATTAGTCATTTTATTTAAACGACTTAGATTGTTGAGAAAATGATGTAAATGATTGATTAAAATATAACTTTGTTATAATCAAAGTGATCTCGAGGGCAGCTAACTTAAGCTCAAGGCCTGCAATGCGTATAAAAGTAATGACGAGATTATAGTGATAGATGGGAGATATTAGGCTGAAGAATTGCCAAGCCGTGGAGAGCTCCAATGCTCTATGTCGTTTATGCCCCCATGCAGGTACAATGGGACCTCTAGCACTCCAACCCTAAGGGTTAATACAATGCCCACCTCAATAATGTACTCCCGGGATATGAATTGGAGCGTGCCTTAACTTGCTCAGTAACGGAGAAGAAAAAATTAACTTTGGGAGATAAAATAATCCAGTGAAGAAGATGAATATCAGTGTACTTTGGTTTATTTCTGTGTCTTGAACAACCTATCAAAGGGCTATATTTATAGATAAAAAAAACTTTTTCATTAAGGAAAATGTCAAGGCTAAAATTCAACCTGAATGAGGAGAGCAGCGGATATTGAGGAGCAAAGAATCCAACTTATGTTTTGGAAGGAATATATATGGAAAGAGTGGACATTGAAACAATCAAAACACATACTCGAGCTCAAGCTTGTAGCCATGAGCCTAGACCCTCAAGCCTCAGGCCCGAAGTATGGACAACACCTTGAGCTAGCACCCTCAAGGTCAACTAGGAATGACAACTTCAGCTTGAGCTCATACTACACTACGATGGATAGGCCGGCCTGGCCTAACAATGTAAGGCCAAGCACACTTGCGGCCCATCAAACGCACTCTAGGCCCAGAAGACTTTACCATAGAGAACAAGAGGAGGTATATAAAGTAGACTTCCCACCTCCATTCTTCCAATGTGAGATTGAGATGTTTTACAAGTTGAACAAAATTAATGCTCACTACTCACACTAATGAAGCCCATTATTGGCTTGGCGAGTACTACTGGACGGATACGCAGAGTATGGAGACGAGGCTAAGGACGAATTTGATTTCTAGTAGGATTAGTCTTTATTTATTTGTAATAATCTTTTTTGTAATTATCTTCTTTAGTCTTTAATTCATAGTTAAGTTGCTCCTCTATTTAGGGAAAGAGGAGATCTAGGGTGTTTTTAGCAATCATAACTTTTTAGATTTAATTTCAAGAGTTTCTAGGGTTTTTTCTCTTTCTCGGGTTGTGAGAAATGAGTAGCTTTTTCCCCTTGTTCTTACTATTTTCTTAATAAAAAATTAAGGGAATGCCGTTGAACTTTTCCATTCCCCAATTTTCAACTTATGTGTTGCATCAATTGGTATTATAGCTCAAAGCGATTTCTGAGATGGCTTGTGGGCAACACAGGTACGCTGTCGTTGGAGATTTTTACGAGGGAGGCGTACAACGGCAGAACAAGAGGAGATTCGAGGATTTGGAATGGATATTTCGGTGCATCAAAAGGTGCTTGATTTAATTGTGTTTGGATCCAGATCAAGACCTGGATGAGCAACCTGGAAACTCACTGGTGAGGGGTGGCGAGGACAAAGCCGACGAGAGCTTCCAAAATTCTTTTCTAGATGCTGAGAAGGAATCGCCCACATACTCGAAACACCGCTGATTTTGATGATTACAGGTGGGAATCCGAACTCCATATTGAGATTGTGGAGTTCAACGAAGGAGGATGTCCAGAGATTTTCTGGGATTAGCTTGCTGCGGTGGAGGAGGTTCTCGTGTTCAAGGAGGTGCTGAAAAGGAAGCAGGCACCATTGGTTACTACTTGGTTAAGGGGTAGAGCCGCCTCCTGGTGGCAACAGCTGAAACATATGTAGCTTTGTCAGAGGAAGGCAAAGATAGAGACGTGAGAGAAGATGAAGAAACATATGAGAGGCACCTTTTTACGTCACAATCATGGTAAGGTGATGTACCAACGTCTATAATGGTTGCGTCAGGGCTCTAGATCTGTAGAGGAGTACACGGTGGAGTTCTACTCATTGGTCGCCAAGAATGACTTGGTGGAGATGGGAGAGCAATTGATGGATCATTATATGGGCGGATTGAAGGAGTCTATACAAGAGGTGTTGAACATGTTCGACATCTTTTCTATCTCGGAGGAAAGCCAGAGCACCTTGAATGTTGAGCGGCAGCAAAGGCGTCGCCAGGTTGGCGAAGCCCGTGGAGCACAGGTTGGCAGAAGAGACCAAGTGAGAGCACTGCCAAATTAGGAGCACACAAAATAGGCTAGTAGTCACCAATATTGGTAAACCGGCTACTCAGGACTTGGCGAATATGTCAAGAACCTGTTGCTTCAAGTGTGGAGATATGGGACACCGTGTTTCTGAGTGTCATAAGGGTGACAGACTCGGCAAGGGCCTTTTCATCGAGGAGTTCCACGGAGAGGAAGGCGGGATTAGTGAGGAAGAAACCCTGACTGCGCTGATGCCACTGGAAGAAGACGCTATGGTGGGTGACGAAGAACGCCTACTTGTGGTTAGGTGCACTTGCTTCGCACCAAGAGAAGAACCCGGAAATGGATGGCTAGGAAATAACACCTTCCAGACCACCTGCACCCTTGGCGGTAGAGTATGCCACATGGTGATAGACTCGGCTGTTGTAAGAACGTGATTTCCGAAGAGGCAGTTGCCAAGCTGGGGTTGAAGAAAGAAGCTCATCAAAGTACATATAAGTTAACATGGCTCAAAGAAAGGAAACTAGGCAACCGTATCTAAATGATGCTTAGTTAATTTTTCAATTGGTTCGAAGCACAAGGATGGAGTGTGACGTTGTCACCAAGGACGCTTGCCATCTGTTGGTAGGGAGTCCATGGCAATATGATAGGGGTGCCATCCATAACGGATGGAAGAACACATATAGCTTCATCTTTGAGGGGATAAAGATTATCTTGTTTCCTAAGAAGGATGAGGCTACACGAGTTTTAACAGCTCAATACTAGAGTATACAAAATAGAGCTATGTTTGTCAAGGAGGTTGGTAACACCAAGATTGTCTTCGTGTTCATTGGGAAAGAGAGCAAGGTGAATCTAGGGGACATACCGAGTAATGTTGCTGCCTTGTTGAGTGAGTTACTGGATACACTCCTGCCATTAGGAGACATATAACCCCGCATTAATTTGATGCAGGGGGTTGCCTTACCTAATAGGCCTCGCTACTGTATGAGTCCATCTAAGCATGAGGAGTTAAGGCACAAAGTGGGGGAACGGCTTACCAAGGGACTTATCACGGAGAATTTGAGTCCTTGTGCAGTGCCAACTCTGTTAAAGCCAAAGAAGGATGAGGGATAGTGGATGTGTGTGGCCAGCAGAGGTATCAACAAGATCACGATGCGCTATCGATTCCTTATTCTGATATTTTTTTTTTGTTCTAATAAGACAGTGTTATATATATCAAAAACGTCGTACAATAGTACGAGGGGCATACCCCAAGACACGACTAAAGGCCTAAAATGCAAATCCAAAAGAAGCTAAACAAAGCAGAAAAGCAAACACAGCAAAAGCCAACGCAAGAGGAAATATAGCGAATACATCATGGCGTCAAAGTAAATCACTCAAACACAGGAGGAGGGAAACACTCATCTTCTTCGACGCCCCTTCAAAAGAGAGGGAGGGTTCGGAGCCTGCTTCTTAAAAGAGGCTCTGGTCTGCCAGCGCGGGATAATGGGAGCCGCCTCGTAGTCTCCATAATCACCCCGAGTGGAAACAAAGTCAGCATATGCCTTCTGATCAGCAAGAGAGGCATAATAATAACCTTCTTGTTCACTAGGACAAAGGATGCTCGGTACACTGGCTCCTTGAATGGCATGGCATGACCCGGCTTCAAGAAATCCAACCAAAGCTTCCCAAAAACTCATCGACCTCGACAAAACAATCAGCATGACTCCAAATCTCCGCAAATCGTGTAGATGAATCGGCTATATCACCAGAGTCCAAAACGTCAAACGAATCTCGAAGCCCGCCTGGGAAGATCCCGAAGCAGGCTGGGGCAGCCCAGTGCCCTGTTGGCACTGAAATGCTTGAAAATACCAAGAAAATGCATCCTACATAGCACCAAAACAGCCTCCAAAGTCTCCCTCACTCACCTGTGTTTCACTCTTGGACTAGTAACTGAATCGGACAAATGACCATACCCCATGAAAGATCACGAGATGATGAGCCCAGATCTATAAACAATGACACCGTACAACATCACACGCGCCCTCACGGGTTGGAACATGCTCTACGAGTGCCCCCACGCTCAGCCACGCGCCATCTACACACAGCAGTCGAAAATCGCCCTAAAATCTCCTTTTTGAGAGTTTCTGTCCCTAGAAGTTTACAAATGAACTCCCTCCTTATTCCAAGATCAGATAACCTACTTGATTAACTACGCAAAACAAAGGAGTTCACCAACCTATTCTTAAAGAACGGGTATCATCAGATCTGCATCTCGCTTGGAGATGAGTGGTAAACCACGGGGAAGGATTGTATGAGTGGCTTGTCATGCCATTCGGGTTGTCAAATGCGCCAATTACCTTCATGGGATTTATGAATTAGGTACTTCATCCATTCATTTTAAGTTTGTCGTCATCTACTTTGATGACATCTTGATCTACAGCCAGAGTAGGGATGAGCACTTGGCGCATCTCAGGGACGTCTTAAGTACCTTGCGGAAGCAATATCTGTTCACCGCCTTAAAGAAGTGTGAGTTCATCAGAGACCGGGTGACCTTCCTTGGGTTTGTTGTGTCCGACGACGTTATATCAGCTAACAAAGGGAAGATCGCGGTAATATGAGATTGGCCATGGCCAAAGAGGATTGGTGAAGTCGGGAGCTTCCACATATTGGCATCTTTTTATAGGAGGTTCGTGCCTAACTTCAGCTTGGTGATGGCGCCAATCATGAATTATATGAAGGGGAATTCCTTTGCTTAGACTCCAGAGGCAGCTAACGGCTTTGAAGAAATTAAGAGGAGGCTAACCAAGGCACCGGTATTAGCTTTACTCGACTTCCAAAAGACGTACGAGCTTCACACTGATGCCTCTAAAATTGGCATTGGCACTGTGCTCAGCCAAGAGGGGATACCAATAGCATCACTTAACTAGAAGCTTGACGGAAGTAAGTTAAATTACTCTACTTACGACATCGAGTCCTATCCAATAAGGAGTTTGTGTTCAACTCCGACAATGTGGCCTTAAAATACATCAATAGCCGAGACAAGCTCTCAGATTGGCACACCAAGTTGCCAAGCTACATTCTTTTCCACTTCGTATCAAGCACAAGTTAAGCGCCTTGAACAAAGTGGCAGATGTGTTGACTAGGCGGAGTCTCATCTTGTCCCAGAGCAGGGTCTCAATAGTAGAGATTGAGACATTGGTGGCACAGTATGCGGATGATGATCTTTGGAGGGAAGCACAATCCGAATATGTCCCAAGACACTCTATCATTGAGGGGTTCCACTTTAACGAAAATCACCTATGCATTCCCGGAATAAGTCTTCGCCTCAAAATCAATGAAGAGAAACACAATAAAGGGCATATGGGCAGCGACAAGATGCTACAGTTGATTAGCGCCAACTACTTTTGGCCTTCATTACGCAAGGAGGTTGATAGATTAGTCAGACATTGTCGCATTTGTCAGGTGTCAAAGGAAGGACTGACAAACGCAGGCCTTTACATGCCTTTACCAATTCCAAGTTAGCCTTAGACAAACGTGAGCATGGATTTCATGCTAGGGTTGCCAAGAACAAAAGCAGGATTTGACTCTATCCTTTTTGTTGTGGATCACTTTTCCAAGATGGCACACTTTATTGAGTGCAAAAAGGCCACTAAAGCAGGCTATGTCGCCGGGTTGTATTTCCGGGAAGTCTACAAGCTTCACTGTTTGCCGGCGAGCATTGTTTCCAATAGGGACGTACGGTTCGTAACGACTTTCGGAAGACTTTATGGAAGATGGCGAATACATCCCTCCCATCCAATGCAGTTCATCACCCTCAGATAGATGGGCAGACAGAAGTCACGAATCACTCTTTGGTAACTTGCTTCGTTGCCTTGTAGTTGATGACATTGGGAGTTGGGAGGCGAAGCTATACCAGGCGGAATTTTCCTGCAATAGCTCGGTTAACAAGAGCACGAGTTTCTCACCATTCAAAGTCATTTAAGGCTTTGTACCATGTTCGCCAATAGATTTGACGCCTGTCCCTAATCTAACCTGCCCAAACGGGAAGGTGGAAGACTTCATCTCCAACATTCAATAGATCCATGAGTAGATGGGGGCGTGGCTGCTAGAAGCAAGTTCCAAATACAAGGCAGCAAGGGATAAGAGACACTGAGCAGTCCAATTTTAGGTTAGCGATAAAGTCTGGGCCATCTTGACAAGGGAGCGATTTCTAGCGTGGGAGTACAACAAGATGATGGCTCTAAAGATAGGCCCTTTAACTATCCTTGAGAAAATTAATGACAATGCTTACAGTCTTTAGTTACCAGCATGCATGAGGACTTCCGATGTGTTCAACGTCGAGCACCTTGCTCTTTACTTTGGTGATGATGCTCTTGCTGACCTTCAGGTGAATTCGAGAGTGAATTCTCTCCAACCAAGAGAGGATGATGCAACCCGTTAATGGCTTGGCGGGTACTACTTGGTGGATATGAGGGTTGGCGAGTACAAAGACGCGGAGTATGGAGATGTGGCTGAGGACAAATTTGATTTCTAGTAGGATTAGTCTTTATTTATTTGTAATTATTTTTTTTAGTCTTTTTAATTCATAGTCAAATAGCTCCTTTATTTAAGGAAGACGAGATCTAGCATTTTTTTAGCATTCATAATTTCATATTTAATTCTAGGAGTTTCTAGGATTTTCTCTCTTTCTTGGGTTGTGAGAAATTGAGTAATTATTTCCCTTTGTTCTTGCTATTTTCGTAATACGAAATTTAGAGAAGGCGGTTGAACCTTCCCATTCCTTAATTTTCCACTTATGTGCTGCATCACACACATTCCAACATATATACCTAATTTTATGTAGCATACATTTTTTAACTTATTTTCCTATTCTTTACAACTTAGGATACTTTTGATATGTGGTTAATAAGGGCTCATAGTTATAGGGATAACCATTATATCTCTTTTAATTTTATATAATTTATCAGTAAATTTTATCCTATAAAAAGTGTTGGAGAAATAGGATAAATGAGTGATCAAAAATATAACTCTTTATTACAATTAAAGTTATCTCAATGATCACAAAATGATGACAGAAATGACTGAACAATAAACGACAAAAGGAAAAGAATTAATCGAAGAATTTCTGCATCTTGGAGAATCCATTAAGTCGTTGATGCCCCCACATATGTACCAATGGGATGAACGGCACTCTGACCCCTAGAGTTAACACGGCACCCATCTTAGCAATATACTCCAAGGAGATGGGTTGGAGTATGCCCCAACATGCTTAGTAATGGAAGAGAGAACAAACAAATTTTTGGAGAGAAAAATAAAGCCGTGAAGAGGGAGAAGTATTTCTGACATATCTTTTTGTGTGTTAAGAAAAACTCAAAGAAATGGTATTTATAGAGAATAATCCTTTTAGGTTAAAGAAAAGATCAAGCCTAAGAATTCGGCATGAACAAGGAAAGTTGTGGACATGAGAGAGCCTAAAAGTCCGGCTTCAGTTGTGGATGAAACCGTTTATGGAAAGAGCTGGAATTGACACAGTCAAAATGCATACTTGAGCTCGGGCTTTTAGCCTCGACACCTGGAGTATGGACAACCCCTCAAGGTCAGGTCTGCTAAGAGTCACCTTGAACTCGAGCCAAAGGCCTCGAGCATACTCAAAGATAAGAACCCCTCTCGAGTTCGTTCACAACAACTTAAACAAATACAATGGTCGTAAAATAAAAGTCTGGGTTAGAAAATATCCACACCACACTACATTGCGACACATCAGGTCGGCAGGGCGGGGCAAGGCCAGGTGCACCTGCGCATATGGCCTGTCAGCCCCACTCTAGGCCCACTAGACTTTACCAAGTACGATAAAAAAAGAGTATACAAACAAGACTCCTCACAATGTGGGATTGAGCTCTTTTCACAAGACATCAAAATTGAAGCACACTGCTCCCAAATTCCAACAATCCCACACATGATTCAATTTTGAGATAGGAAGGAAAGGAATTGTACGACTGAGTAGTGAGACCCACACTTGACAATGCTAATGTCTTTTGGACTTGAAACAGTACCTAGTGACTAAGCATGTCCCACAACCACCAAATGGTGAACAAGGTCTTGAACTATGAGCAGTCATTATGAAAAGCATACCTAACCCCTTCATGTGGTTCTCGATGTTGAGACGCACTCTGCGATCAAAACGTATAAGATCCCTAAGATATAATCCGAAACCTCGTATTCTAAGGATTGCTCTGGAGAGTAAGCCCTTACTCTTGACATGGAGACTTTCTACCCTAAAAATCTCGTAGGTGAGTCAATCAAGTGTGCTACCCCACACCACCATAAAAGGATATGGACATCATTAAGAGCCTTAGGCTCTTCCTCACATTATGGTAGTAGCGATGTGTCAATTAGGTATGCTGCCTCACACCTCCATATCGGGCTATGGACAACATTAAAAGCATTGCACTCAATCTATGTCATGGCAGTATTTTATAAATCATGGAGCCACTCATACAAATATACCTCATAATGGGCTTGAGTGGCTACCCTGAATTTTCCGGTCTCTAACTTCGTTTGACCAATTAGACATTGGGAGTCACTCCTGACACGGGTATCCATTAGGATTAGGACACAAAAATAAGCTTTGGCCCCATTCCCTCCACTGTTTCATTTATCATTTTTCTTAAAAGGCCTTTTTTTAATAGATCTGCCAAAATTTTCTCACTCCTCACAAATTCGAGTGAGATCACATTGTTCGTGATCAAATTTCTCGCGATACCATGTATGAGGCGAATATCCCTCAACGTGCCATTGTAAACCTCTCTTTGACCAACTCCAATGACTGCTCAAAAGTCATAGTGTAGCGACATTAAAGGCGCGAGCTTCCCCCACAATGGAATGCCTCCCACGACACTCCTTAGCCATTCAGTTTCCGAACCAGCCATCTCAAGAGCAATAAATTTGAACTCCATGGTCGATTTAGCAATACATGTTTGTTTAGATGGTTGCCATAAAATAGCACAATTAGCAAGCGCAAATACATAGCTCCTAGCAGAATCAATTTCATTAGAATCAGACATCCAATTAGCATCATAATATCCCTCTAACACAGCAAGGAATTTCTTATAGTTTAAACCCCAATTCATGGCGCCTTTAAGATACACTAACAACTTTATCAATGCACTCCAATGCTCATCAATAGGGTTACGGTTGTAACAGCTAAGTCTACTAGCAGCATCAACAATACTTGGACGAGTGTAGTTCATTAAGAACATTACGCTACCAGCTATCTTAGCGTATTCAGCATGTGATACACTATCTCATGTGTTTCTTTTCAAATGAACACTACAGTCATATGGAGTTTTAGTAGGTATGTCATCAAAGTGACCAAACCTTCTCAATATTTTCTCCACGTGATACGATTGACTCAAAGTCAAATCCTTAGGTGTTCTAGTTATTTTAACCCCATGTATCATTTCAGCCTCACCTAGGTCTTTGATATCAAACATGTGCTTAGGAAAGACTTAGTATCACTCATAATATTCACACTCGTGCCAAAGATAAGCATATCATCAACATACAAATAGATAATCACACAATCATTATCAAAATGCTTTTAACACACACATGCATCACTACTATTTATAACAAAACCATGCATGACCACGGTACAATCAACTTTTTGATGGCAACGTTGAGGAGCTTGTTAAGACAGTACAAAGACTTTACAAGTTTGCAAACTTTATGCTCCATTCCAAGAGCCTTGAACCCCTCGGGTTGTTCCGTATAGATTTCATCATCAAGGTCACCATTCAAAAGATGACTTTTACGTCCATTTGGTGTACTACATGGCTATGTTGGATACTAGAGCTACCAGGCTCTTACAGTGGCAATCTTAGTTAGGAGTGAGTAAGTATCAAAGAAATATATTCCTTGTTTTTGGGTGTATCCTTTAGCCACTAGCCTGGCCTTAAATTTCTTTATGGACCCATCAGTCTCTAGTTTCTTTCTAAGCACCCATTTACACCCTATTGGTTTGCATCCTGTAGGAAGGTGTTGCTTGTTATAAAGTCTAGTTCATTACTAATGGCCTTTCTCCAAAAAGGAGCATCTATAATTCTCATGCCCTCATCATATGTTTTGGGATCTTCCTTTAACATGAATGCTTTCACAACATCTTCATCAAAAATTATGGTGTCCAGACAAGAAAGAAGTTATGAAGTCAGGTCCAAGACTAGTCGCAGTTCAAGCCCTCTTACTTCTTCTAAGTCCTTAAACCTCGAGTTCAGGAGGTGCATGACTAAATGATGATGCAGATGCAACAGGCACAGAATCATGCAGTGAAGCATGCATAGATTCTTTCAAGGGAAACTTATACTTGAAGAATTCGACATCTCGAGATTCCTTTATTTTACCAAGCTAAGGGCTCAAGCCATTAATTAGCATGAATCTATATGCGGTACTATTCATGGCATAACCAACAAAGATAATATCTACAGTTTTAGGACCTATTTTACTTCTTTTAAACTTAGGAATCCTTACTTTAGCTAGACACCCCCACACTTTGAGGTATTTCAGGTTAGGCGAGTGACCATTCCATAGTTCATAAGGGGTCTTATCTAACTTTTATGTGGAACCCTCTTAAGTATGTGACAAACAGATAACATGGCTTCCCCGCACAAGCTCAAGGGTAAGCCTAAACTAATTAGCATGGCATTCATCATTTCCTTAAGGGTCCTATTCTTTTTATAGCTATTCCATTCTGTTGGAGTGTGTAAGGGGCTGAGATCTCATGAATTATGCTAAGTTCTTCACAATGTTTCTTGAGGAAGTTACTATCATATTTACCTCCTCTATCGTACCCAATCCTCTTGATCTTATATTTTGGTTGGTTTTCAACTTCAATTTTATATTTCAAAAACACTCCCTCAGCCTCGTCTTTAGTGCTCAACAAATATACTATAGTGTATCTAAAGTGATCACCTAAGAAATTGAAGTAATATCTTTTACTACCTCTATTCATAGCGCTCTTAAATTCACCTAGATCAATATGTACAAGCTTAAGCAAGGTTAAAGTTCTTTCTACTGATTTGTTAAATTCCCTTTTAGGCTGTTTGGCCTCAACACATATTTCACATTTATTAAGTTTGATTAGATCACAGTCAAGAATTAAACTCTTTTTTTAAGTTTTTTAATCGAACTATAATTTACATGTTCAAGCCTAGCACGCCATAAATCTAAGGATTCAACAATATAAGTAGAACTTGAGGCAGTTTTATTCATATCATTCGTAACATCAAGAACAAATATACCACCATTACAAAAGCCAGTAAGGATCAGCTTGTTAGATTCAAAAGTTACTTTAAAACCAGCTTTGTTCAGTAATGCACCAGAGAGTAAATTCCTTCACGAATCAGGTACATGCAGCACGTTTCATAGACACAGAGATTTTCCAGAGTTGAGTTTTAGAAGAACCTTTCCCTTGCCATGGATAGAGACCGAATTGGAATTGACTATGTATACCTTCTCCCCATCATTGGCTTTCTCATATTCATGGAAGATGTCCTTATTGGTGTAGATATGCCTTATGGCACCAATATCTATAACCCACTCGACCGTGTTCCCAACCATATTCATCTCGAAGATCATGGAAACAAACACGTCTCTTTCCTTGGTGAGATTAGCCTAGGGCTTCTGTTCTATGTTATTTCCAAGTTCGAATCCTTTCCTGCAATTCTTGAGATGTGGCACTCTTTCCAAAAGTCCAACATGTTCATTTGCTCCTCTTTTGGCCATCGTTAACATTGTTCATTAGTCTCTTTCCTCGAGATTGGTTTTGCTTGCTGCTAGAGCCTTATTCTCGATCATTAGATCTATCCTCGTTCTAAGGTTTCTTGAACTTGGCTTTCTTTCCTATGTTTTTTTTATTCCACAAGGTTAGTTGCCAAGGAAAAGTGCTTAGAGGACTTCCCCTCAGCTTGTTTGTGGTTCTAATCCTCCAAATTAATATAGAAGATCAGTTCCTGCAGTGTCATGTCCTTTTTCTTATGTTTTAGTGATGCCTTATAATTCTCCCATAAGGGAGGTAGTTTCTCAATCAGATAGCTAGCTAGAAATGTTTCAAAAAAATTTATGGCCTCATTCAGTATATTAGTGCGTAAAGTTTTGTATTAATGGATTTGGTCAAGAATAGGTTTTTCATCAACAATGGTAAAAGCTAACCACCTACGGCAAACATACTTTTTAGCCACACTGTCGTCTGAGCCATACTTATTTAACAAATCCTCCCACATTTCGTTAACAGTGTTCATCTATAAATTTGATAAAGAGACATTGTCATGTAATGGAGAAGCATTCCCCAACAAGTACGGGTGTCTTTCTTGAAGTCCTTATTAGACCTCGATGGGCCTTTATCATTGAGCAAAGTACAATGAACCTCTATTTGGCCTAGGAAGAACTCCATCTTATCGGTTGACATCTTGTAGTTCTTCCCATCCAAGGGCTTAGTTTTTGACTTATCAAGAATGATAGAGCCCGCATGAGTCATATTGTGATTACTCATTTTAATAAACAACTTAGTTTGTTAGATAAATGGAGTAAATGAGTGATCAAAATGTAACTCTTTATTATAATTAAAGTAATATTGAGGATTACAGAATGATCACTGAAATGACTGAACAACAGATGGCAGAAAGGAAAGAGTTAATCGAAGAATTGCCGTGCCGTGGAGAATCTACTGTCCTAAGTTGTTTATGCCCTCACAAAGTTACAATGGGATGAACGACACTCTGACCCCTAGGGTTAACACGGCACCCACCTCAGCAATGTACTCTGGGCTGATGGGTTGAAGTACGCCCCAACTTGCTCAATAATGGAGGAGAAAAACACGAATTTTGGGAGGAAATAATAAAGCCGTGAAGTGGGAGAAGTATTTCTGATATTTCGTGTATTTTCTATGTGTTGAACAAAACCCTAAGGAACGTCATTCATAGAGAAAACTCCTACTAGGTTAAGGAAAAAATTATGCCTAAGAATTCGGCTTGAATAAGGAAAGTGGCGGATGTGGGAGAGCTTAAAAATTCGGCATTGGTTATGGATAAAACAGCTTATGGAAAGAGTAGGAATTGAAGCAGTCAAAACGCATACTAAGCTCGAGCTTGTAGCCTCGAGGCTGATAACCCCTCGAGGTCAACTAAGAGACACCTCGAGCTCGTTTATAACAACTTAAACAAATACAATTGTTGTAAAAATAAAAGTTTGGGTCAAAAAAAATTCACACCACACCGCACCGTGATGCGCTAGGCCGACGCGACAACACAAGGCAAGCGCATGCGCTTGTGGTCTATTAAGCCCACCCTAGGCTCACAAGACTTTACTAAGTAGGATAACAAGGGGGTATATAAATAAGTATCCCCACCACTATTCTTCCTATGTGGGATTGAGACAATTCTATAAAACATCAAAATTGAAGCATACTCCCCTTGAATTCCAACAAAAGTTCTATCTCTAAATGGAGTTGAAATCATTGCACTATTCCATGTGCAAATGGTCATACTAAAGAAAGGGCCTCAACTTATTCCTTGGAGGCAAATTTGAGAGATTATTAAAAATATTTCAAATAATAAATAAATATTTTACATATTTTAAAATATTTCAAATATTAGAAAAACGTTTGTATATTTTTAAAAATTTTCAAATATTTAGAAACGTGTAAATATATGAAAACTACTTTAGATATTATTAAATATTTTATTATGTTACAAAAATATTATACATATTTAAGAAAATATTTAATATATTAAAATATGTTCTTAGAAAAATATTTTTATATTTACATAAATTATTTTAAATATTTAGATAAATGACAGAGGGCATGAGATATTGATGGTGGCAAGATTGGCAATGACTGGAAGACGGGGATGGCGAGGGTGTGCATCGTTCATTAGATAGGGTAATTTTTCCAAATATATGTAGAAGTGGTACCCTTTTACTATAATAAAAAAAAATTATAAAAATAACATGCAATAAAAAACCGTATGAAGATAAAGTAAATTATATTATACTCAAAACAAACGTCATGAAAAATTAATAGGCCAACAATTACTAATTTAAAAGTTGCATAACCAAATAAAAGAAAGAAAATTTTTTTAACCCAAAGCCAAACATGCCGTATATCTTGTTATAACATGTGATTATATATCTAAATTTCAGTACATAAATCATTGGAAAAAAATGTTAATGAGCAAGAAAATTATAATTTTAACATAAACGAAACTGACTCGAGCTAAAACAATGTAATTTGGAGGAGATTAGAAAGAAGGACCTCAAGGATGACCAAAATCAACAACAAAAATGATAGGGATAAACAGCAAAAGGGAGAGATCAAAGCGAAGAATTACTGCGTCATGGAGAACTCCACTGCTCTAAGTTATTTATGCCCCCACATAGGTATAACAAGACCAACGACACTCCAACCCTAGGTTTAACATGGCGCCCACCTCAATAGTGTACTCCAAGAAGATGGATTGGATCACGTTTCAACTTGCTCAGTATTGGATAGGAGAAAATTAACTTTGAGAGAGAGCGTATGGGAGTGGAGAAATTATGTTTCAGTAGTTTCTACGTGTCAATCAACCCACCAAGAGAATATATTTATAGTTGAAAAAGTACCCGCTGAGGGGAAGAATCGTGGCTGGAAAATCAAGCCTTAAAATGGTGGGAGAGTGGGCGTTTAGGTGCACAAAATCCACTGTAGTCAAAGATGGCACGGATATGGAAAGAGTGGACAGTTGAATTAGTCAACAGGCACATCTCGAGCTTCAGCTTGCAACCTTGAGTTCGAGGTTAGAACAATGATTAAGGGCTAATATCTCGAGTAGTTCACGCTTGCAACCTTGAGCTCATCCAAGGATGAGTAGCTGGTGCTCGAGCTTGGAGCCTCAAGCTTGGCTGAGAAGGAAAATTACTTTGAATTCGAATTTGTTGCAACGACTGAAAACACACTTTCTGTGAAAATAAAGGTTTGAATTGGAAAAAGTTCACACCGCGCCATGGCCCATGTCTAGGGCGTGTGTGCTTGTGCTTGCTCTTAGCCCACAAGACTTCCGCCAAGTCAAAGTAGAAGAGGTTTATAAAGTAACTTTTTCAACTATAGATATTCTATTTAAGATTAGAGAATTTATACCAGTTGAAAAAAGTTGAAGCACTAACCCCGGAATTCGAACATAAATTAGTACACGTAGCAGTTTGATTAATACGTATAGCCTTTTTTTTTAACTATTAGAATTTATCTACTTATTATATTATACTAATGTCCAAATTAACAGACTTTAGATACAAATTTATACCCAATCGCTCAATGAGTTTATGCAAACAAGCTGAAACGTTCTTATAATTTAAAGAAAAAGCAATTTTTAGGGGGGAAAAATAAAAAAGGTACTGATGTGACCCAAAAAAAATTTTCGACGTTTAACTTTTTAATAGTAAAACAACATTAAACACCAGCATAAAAATTAATTTGAAGTCCTACAATTGAGCGGACTGAATTTAGCATTGTAAAAGGAATAGTACAGGCAAAAGTATGGTTATTTACATTTTAATATATCAACCTTTGTTAAAATAATTAAAAAAGCTTCCAATCTTTTTTATTTATTTTTTTAGTACCTGAAGTTTTGCTCATATTATTAGAAAGGACATTCTATAGCAATATGACGTCATTTTTCATGAAAAAGCTGACATGATAAGTCATTTTAATTAACCAATGAAGTATGTTGACAAAAATACCCCTTGTTAACAATTGGAGCACTTTAAATGAATCACAAAACACTCTCATTTTAGTGCCAATCGTGTCCAATTGCTGCGTCTTGTTGTCCTCGGGGAACGAAAGAATAATCTTGATGCTAAATGTAAGTGGAAGGCATCAAAATGATGTCATTGTAGAGAGTCTTATTTAATAATATGAATAAAACAAATGGTAAAAAAAAATAAATATATAAGGATAGCGACCTTTTTATTTTTATATAAATGTCAAAGTATTAAAAAGTAAATAACTTTATTTTTTAGCAATACAATTTTTTATTGACAATGCTAAATTTATTCTCATTCATTATATAATTTCAGACCGAATCTAATATTAATGTCGAATGATTTTCTTTTATCGTTAAAAAGTTAAATATTAAAATAATATGGATATAGTTGAATACCTTTTCAACATTTTTATGTTTTGTCTATTTGTTTTTATGGCATATGACATTACCATCTCGACCCCGAGTCCATTATCCATGGCAATGTTGTAATTCACGTCACGTGCATTATTTTAAAAAGGGTAGCGGAAGTCCATCACAGCCGAGTGAGTATAGTCCCTCTCTGTAATTATGTCTTTTTAAGTTCGGGGTCATGCGAATATTTTTTGCTTACTATGAAACTAGGATTCAGGATGGGGACCTCGGAAACAGCCTCTCTTTCACCCGGAAGGGGAAAGGCTGCGTACATCCACCCCCCCAAGACTTTGCTTCGTGCAGGAGCCCCTGTGGCACTGGGACTGTTGTTGTTGTTGTTGTATGAAACTAGGATTATAAACTATCTGTCATAACAATTATTATATGTACTGGAGAGACGTAGAGCATGTTTTATTTTGAAATTAGGATGACAAAATATCTATCGTATCAACTATGAACTAATATTATTGCTAAAAAAAAATAAAAAATAAAAATAAAAACTATGAACTAATATTGTTAGTGTTATATTTAGAAATAGCTTATGTAAAGTGCATTTACAACCCGAAAGCACCACAAATGGAATTAAACTACATGTTAGGCTCTGATTCCAATTGTTGAGATAATCTGGACAAATCTAATATATTATGATACCAATTTGTGAGGAAAAATCTTAAACAAGCTTGAAATACTTAGATATCAATTTGTTAGGAAATTAACACCTTCTTAATGCGGAACTTAACACCTCATAACTGGATTCGATTCAAATACTATAACAAACACAAGAGAAGTAAATAATAGGATAAAAGAGAACAAACGAAAAATATAGAGATTTACGTGGAAAACCCTCTTTAATCAAGAGAGGAGAAAACCACGGGCTGAGATGGAGATTCTTTATTGAGTATGAATAAAGGAGGAATTACAATGACACTTCCTCTGAACCAGATCTATGGAGAATTACTGAATCACTCCCTATAAACTCTCGTAATGCTCTCAAACGCCTTGATGATGGCGGCTCTCTCTTAATTTTTGATTGGATACCTAAAACAGAAGCCCTAAACCCATATTTATACTAAGTGGCTAGGGTACACGGAAAACGACTCCCTATCGATCGGCTGTTGCAAATCTTGGTTAACAAAGTGCACCATCGATCGGCTGAGTACCACGATCGATCGGCACGCTTGCAGCTTCCCTTATAAAATAAACAAGTGATTTGAGAAATATCCTAACAAATCTCCACCTTGGCTCAGATTACACTTAGAAAAGAATTTCTCCACCTACTCCACAAAACACCCCACACACGGGGTTATCTTAACAAAACAGAAAACCTAACCGAGTCCAAGCAATGCTTGAACTTCCTGCTAGGTAGCAACTAAGTGAACATATCTGTGAGGTTATCAGCAATGCCAACATTCATCTTCTCTGAATTGGCTCTTGACACATCTTTTTAAATAGGCACCTGTTGCTGAACTGTGTTACTCAACTGAAACTGAACTTCCTCTAGCTTATACACCTGACCTGAATCATAGCTAACTGATGACATCTTCTGTGGACATAGCAATGAAGACTCATCAAACGTGACATCTTACTCGTCAGGAATTGCTTGAAGCGAATCTTTTCTGCTTCCCATAAATGCCATGTTCACCAAATTTTAATCCTATAGACTGACCATACAATGAGCCCCTTTTACTGTGCTTAGACAGACCTTTATCACCTGAATGATCCAATCTCAAATGCCTTAACTTTGTGATACCTGGTTCTATCAACGATGATGATGAAAATATCTTAACTAATCTTGCAACTGTGGAACCGACAAGTTCATATAATGTTCCTATCCTTCTGCCTTTAATCACAACTAAAGCACCCTTAACGACCTCCAAAACTCCACTTTTGGCTGTGTACTTGTACCCATGTGATTCAAGATTACCTAAAGAGATGAGATTCTTCTTCAAATCAAGAATATGATGAACATCACTCAACGTCCTGATAGTGCCATCAAACATCTTAACACGAATTGTTCCTATATCCAGAACTTGGCATGTAGCATCATTGCCTATCAAAGCAACTCCACCTTGAATTGACTAGTACGTGGAAAACCAATCTTTATTAGGACAAATATGATAGGGGTAACCCGAATCCAAAATCCAACTTTTTCTAAAACTGGACTGAGGTTCAGGCACAGACAGCATATCACCATCATCCGCATCTTCAACTACAACACCAGCTGCTGTGGATCTCTGGTCAGACCTGTTATCTGCTTCTAGTTTCCTCTTAAGCTTGTAACAGTCTCTCTTAATATGCCCTTTCTTGTGACAGTAATTAGAAGATAGGTCTTGATGTCTAGACTTAGACCTAAACTTGTTTCCACTATGATCAGATTCTTTATTCTCAGTTCTTTCTCTCACAAATAAACCACAACCTGAGTTCTGAACAGAGTCGGACAACTCCTTATCTACTCTTTCTTTACTCAGTAGGCTTCTTTTAACCTCATCAACTGTGATAGTTGACCTACCACCATAAATCATGCTTTCTATAAAGCCTCTATAAGAGGTAGAGAGTGAACATAACAATAACATTGATTGATCTTCATCCTTAGAAGCATCATCAAGCTCCTTTAATTCTTGAATTAATGAATTAAATTCATTAATATGATTCTTAAGTGACGTACCATCTTATATACAAAATGTGAATAATCGACGCTTAACTATGAGTTTGTTGGAGACGGACTTGAAACAGAATATATCCTGCAATTTCTCCCACAACTCCTTAGCGGTCTTCACTTCCAAGACTTTTGTCAAAACGTCATCGGTAAGACACATCTGAATTGCCGTAAGAGCCCTTTCGTCTAACTGCTCTCACTGTGCTTCGGATAAACTCTCAAGTTTCTTCTCTTTTCCTTCTAATGCTTTTTTCAAGCCACTTTAAGTCAAGAGGCCCTTAATGCAAACCTGTCATAAACTGAAACTCCCTTGACCACCAAACTTCTGAAATTCAGATTTAACTACAAACGTCATAGCATCAAACTGAAATAAATAGGGCTCTAATACCAATTGTTAGGCTCTGATGCCAATTGTTGAGGTAATCTGGATAAATCTACTATACTATGACACTAATTTGTGAGGGAAAATCTTGAACAAACTTGATATACTCGAATATCAATTTGTTAGAAAATTAATACCTCCTTAATGCCGAACTTAACACACCAGAACTGGATTCGATTCAAATACTATAACAAACACAAGAGCAGTAAATAATAGGATAAAAGAGAACAAACGAAGAACACAGAGATTTACGTGGAAACCCCTCTTCAATCGAGAGAGGAGAAAACCATGAGCTGAGATGAAGATTCTTTATTGAGTATGAATAATGAAAGAATTACAATGACACTTCCTCTAAACTAGATCTATGGAGAATTATTGAACCACTCTCTCTAAACTCTCGTAATGCGCTCAAACGCCTTGATGACGGCTGCTCTCTCTTAATTTTTGACTGGATACCTAAAACAGAAGCCCTAAACCCATATTTATACTAAGTGGCTAGGGTACGCGGAAAACGACTCCTAATCGATTGGGGGGGGGGGCCCCGATCTATCGGGGTCCCGATTGATCGGACAGTGCGGATCAATCGGCCCCCTTTCTGCTATAAATCTTGATTAACGAAGTGCCCGATCGATCAGCTGAGTACCTCAATCAATCGGCACACTTGCGGCTTCCCTCATAACATAAACAAGTAATTTGAGACATATCCTAACACTACAAGAACAAATGAAAAAAGCTAAGAACAACAAGAAGTACATATTTTACATGGTTTGGACTCCTAAAATATGGACCTAATCCACAGCTCCCTATTACTTGAGAAGTCTATCCACTATGTTAGGAATTATTGAAAATTACAAGCCAAAATTCAACGCAGTAACGAATTACATACATAAACCATAGGGTTCTAAGAAATAAACCTTACACAAACCCTGATCTATAAGATCTTCTCACCAAAAACCTTAACCCACCATGGAAAAGCCAAAGAAGAATTAGGGTCAGGGTTTTCATGGAGGGCTACGGAGCAACAGAGGGAAAAAACATAGAAGATAGAGAAAAGAACAATAGAAAAATGAACGGTCACTTAATTCTCATTCTGAACTGCCCCTATTTATAGTCCACCACCTCAATCGAAGTCACCTCCCCTTTAACCATTCTCAGCTGTTGGTAAGCACCCCAACGGATGGCCTAGATCTATCCAAACAAACAGAGATCTAGAGAAGGAGGAAGTGAAACGCATCCCAAAGGAGCCATCGGATGGAAGACACATGGCAATCTTAAACCATGGCAATGAACGGTGCGGGTAGCGGTCAGTGGCATGGGTAGGTAAATAGTACATCTAGGCAGGGGCAAAAGGGACAATGTCCCAAAGACCCAAAACTCAAAATCATAGCCGAATGGCCCCTGGTGTTCCATTTATTTACATAATTGCCACCGCTTATAATTGGGAACCAAACGCAGTGTTTTGTCACTTTCCTTCATAAATTTATGCGTTTAAGTTTGCTTGTTTAAATCCGAACAATCCTTCTGAGCTCATTTTACCTCATTTTAGCCCTAAATATTATTCAAGGCATGGTTAGCATATATATATATTGGTTACTATTTATACTAACCACTAGACTGACTCCAATAATAAGGAGCAAATACTGAATCCAAGGTTTAACTTGGATTCCAATCCGTTTGAACTAGTTTGACACATTTGGCAAACTTTTCCAAAGAAACAATCTTAGTACCCATATCTATAGGATTCTCCTTAGTGCAAATTTTCTACAATTCAAACCTGATTTGCATATAACTAGTCTTTTACAAAGTTCCTTATAACAACTAGATGTTTGGTCCTATCAAGGTATACAGGGTTTTTATTAAAAGCCAAATCAGATTGGCTGTCTGAGTAGATAACAGGTGAACCTAAATTAAGGTTTATTTTTGATAGGATACCCCTCAACTAAATTCCCTTTATATGTTAAGGCCATGATTTCCACTTCAGGTGTTGACAAAGCTGTCATGGACTAAAGTTTGGATTTTCAGCTTATTACTCCTCCTGTTAGGGTGAAAATATATGATGTGGTGGATCTCCTCCTAGCTAAATCTCAACCAAAGTCTGAATTTGTATACCCAGTGACTTTTAGGTCCTTTTGGTCTCTACCCAAGGTCAAACCTAAATCTAAGGCTCCTCTAATGTAGTACCTTAGAAGCCATTTCATCCCATCCCAATGTGTTTTCCCAGAAATGCCCATAAATCTAGAAAGAACACTCATAGGTAAGCTAAATCAAGTTTGGTACGAGTCACGGGATATATTAATGAAGTATGGCATTTGCATAGGGTATATTTGTCATCTGCTATCTTTTTAGGTTAGTTTTAGGATAATAACTTGCATAAAATTTGTAGTAATAAGCCATGGATAATTTGACAATTTTACCATCATACATGTTGAATTGTTTTAAGACCTTAATTAGGTATCTCTCCTGTGATAGGTGTACTTTTTCTAACACTTTGTTTCTTACGATTTCCATGCCTAATATTCTTTTATCCTCTCCCATATTTTTCATATCGAATGAGCTATTCGATTTCTGTTTTAAGTGATTAATCTCATCTTTAGATCTACCGGCTAAAAGCATGTCATCTACATAGATTAGCAAGTATATGGCACGATTATCGTCATCCTTTTGAAAATAATATAGATATCATGCATAGACCTATTAAAGCCATTTGTCAAGGAACCATTTATCCCAAAAGCTTAAGCTGATGGATGAAGATCCAGGATTGGTTTTATACTCTAACATGCCCCCTCACGCAAATGCCCGTTTGAGCTTGAAGCGTGGATAATGCACAGGCCCACCTCTTACCTTGTGCTTAATTGTTTTAATATTGAAAGTGGGGGCTGTTGAGATTCGAACTCCTGACCTCTTGGTCATCAAGGCTCTGATACCATGTCAAGGAACCATTTATCCCAAAAGTTTAAGCTGATGGATGAAGGTCCAGGATTGGTTTTATACTCTAACACCATTTTCCATCATGAAATTGTGAAAATGCTTGTACCATTATCTAGGTGATTATTTGAGTCCATATAAGGACTTCTTCAGCAAACAAACATGTTCATCCATACAAGGTTTAATGAACCTCTCAGGTTGAGCCATGAGTATTTCTTCCTCAAGCTCTCCATACATAAAAGCAGCAGTGACATCCATTTGTTCCTGAAACACATCAGATATAGCATTCAAAGACATTAGAATCCTGGGAGTAGTATGTAAAAAATTTCAGTATAATCCACACCCTCTTTTCGTGTGAAACCCCTGTCCCCAAGTCTGGCCTCAAACCTAACCCAATCTATGGTCGAACCATTAAAAATGTCATTAAAAAATTAACATAAATTTTACTCAAATGACCAAATTGACACAATTTCAATTGTAGAGAGACTAAATTGATACAACTAAAAGTACAGGGCCTAAATTAGGACAATAGGCAAAGAACATGGACCTTTGACATAAATAAATATTCAAGACAAATATTCCTCTCATTTCACCTATGTCGGCCATTATTTTCTTTGTTTGGCTTATAAATTACTCTGTTGATTACTTAGTTTAGGGTCATGACAGCTTGTATCATGGTAACAAAGCATTGATCCTTAGGCCTATGGTGAGTTCATACGAAAATGGTAGAAAAAAACTCGTTCAATGGAAAAAATCAAAGGAATTAAAGAATCTTTATCCTGTCAAGTTCATTCTACGAATGAGAATATGGGGCGATCAGTTTCTGAACTCAAGGCTTTTATACAAGAGTTACGTGATATGATCATTGGCATGGCTTTACAACAATCAAGACTGTGAGAGAGGGGATTAATGGCTACAGATTCTCCAAATCAGTCACAAATCCATCCTAAACAGCAACATTTAATGACTATTCAGATGTATTCAGTAAGATTGAGTAAGGTACAATTCCCTCTTTTCTCTGCTGAAGACATCAATGATGATTGTATATGTGTGACAAATTCTTTGCAATTGGTAATACACCAAAGCATGTGAAAGTGAAACTTGCATCAATTCATTTGAAAGGAATAGCTTTACGATGGCATCAAAGACTCATGAAAACGAGAAATCAAATGATAAGTTGGGAACACTATGTGATGGCATTAAAGATCAAATTCGGTAGTTTGTATGAAGACCCTATATCTAAACTGATGAACTTGAGACAAATTGATTCAAATTGATTCTGTTAGTGAATACTTAACTCAATGTGATGTAATTAGTGTGCATTCTGACTTGAGTGAGTTGTAACTAATGAGCTGCTTCTTAACTCGATTAAGATCAAATATTGAGTTAGAAGTGAGATCTCGCTATCCTGCAATACTTTAACAAGCAGTTTGTGTAGCTAAGTTGGCTGAAGCCAAGGTATAGGACTTGGCAAAGCAACTTAAGTATTCAAAAGTGCCTTTATTGCCCACACCAAGTAACATAGCACCTTCTTCTATTAGGCCCAACGCCTGCCAATACTCTCCAATATTGCCTTCACAACTAACGAACATGACAAATAGTTATAAGTCATCAAAGACTTTAACTATGGATGAGATGCAAGATAGAAGAGCTAAAGGACTTTGCTACATTTGTGATGAAAGATTTAAATCGGGTTATAGATGTAAAACTAAAACCCCTCGGTTATTTAAGCTGGTGGGGATCAGGAGGTAATTAAGATGAATGGAGATACAGAGGAAGAGGAGGCTGTTGTTGGTGGAATCAGCTGCAAATATATTGGTCCATGCTCTTTCAGGAGCTCTGAATTACCAGACCCTTAGAGTAACAAGGTACTATGGTGGGCAACTTTTGCACATTTTGATTGATTAGGGCTCTACCCATAATTTCTTTTATGCACAGTTGACGGTTAAATTGGGTTGTATCACTAGTAAAATAGAGCCAGTGTCCATATCAGTAGAAGATGGTAGCAAGATGCTAGGCAAAGCTAATTGCCAAGGGTTCTCATGGAAATTGCTAGGCAGTTTGTTCATTGCAGAATTCATGCTCATGCCATTGAGAGGATCTAATATGGCATTGGGAATTGAATGGCTATCAACATTGGATAACATCAATTGCAACTTTAAAGAGTTGCAAATGGTATTTAGAATGGCAAGGAAAGACACATATTGTGAACCCTTGAGAACCCGCATTTGAAGTAAATAAAGCATGATGTTGATCGGAGGAAGGGTGACCCTGATATCGATTCTGGGCGCTCTCCTCATTGAGAAGATCAATTTTTAGTTTTTCAAAGGGGGGTGTAGGTGAAGTATTGCGAGTTAAAATAGCAAAAGCGGCATATTCAATTGGAAGCCCATAAAGGGCGTAATGAACTAGTTCTTGATTGGCTATTGGTGAGTCTATGGCAGCTAAGTCATCTGCAATGGATTTTAACTCGGAGAGGTATTTTTCCATAGTTTTGCCATCCTTTTTAAGTTTATAATTTGAGATCTAAGGTCAAATTCCTTGGTCAGCGAATGATCTCAAAATCGTTTGACAAGGGCATCCCACATGGCTTTTGATGTGGGTTGTCGGACAATATCATTGAGAAGGGATTGAGATAAGGTGGCAGAGATGCAAGAACGAAGACTTTGGTCAGTATGAACCCAGTCTATATATTCAGGATTGGGAAGAAAGACACCATTATTAGTTGTTATTTGAGTTGAGGGACAGGGAAAAGTACCTTCAATATAACCCATAAGTTGATGTGAGATTAGTAGCATATAAAATTGTTCGCGTCAAGTTGTATAATCAGTAGCATGTTCTAATTTTATGGTAATTATATTAGAAATGCTAGAAAGTGGAAGTAACAGGGGGGTAGTAGTATTTTGTTGTAAATTAGGGTTTATTTGTGGGAAAGGGGAGGGGTAACAGCTGCCACCACTAGGAAGTGGGGCCAGCAGTCCCCCCGGGCCAGGGTTCAAACCACCAGTGACACCAAGAGGTACGCCACCAGCAAGGCCGGTGTACGCACCACCGGGTGTGGTGGTTGCAGGTCCATGCGAGGAGAGAGGAAGTGGGCCACCGGGGAGGTGGTCCATTGATTTGGTATTGGGTCGCCGATCTGTCGGTGACCACCAACGGAGGTGGTGGCACCGGCAGCCGACAGGGAGGGGGGGGGGGAGGAGGGAAGGGAAGTGGGGATGCCCGAGCCAAAAAATTGAGAAAATTGTGGCCTCATGGTTGCTAACGAAGTACCTGGGATGGCAACACCAGTATTCGTTGCCATTGAGGATAAGACCTGAGGTTATGGAACCGATATGAGGAAAATCGGACATAGCCACCAAGGGGCCCACCACTCGAGGGTCGACCAAGGGTCCAGCATAGGGGGAGCCGAGCTCGGCCACCAGAGTAGTGACGGCGGGTCTGGTGGTCGAAGGGGAGAGGGAGGGGGGGGGGGGGGGAGTTGGGATTTGCTGCCATAGAAATAAAAGTAAATAGGAGAAGAAAGAATAAATTGAAGACTGTAAAAGTAAAGAAGTAATAGCCAATCGAGTACTAAAAGAAAATTAAAGCAAAAGAGAGAACATAGATTAAAAGGAGAAGGGAGAAGAGAGAGTCTCCTTTGGAGGCCCTAATACCGTGTGAACTTGAGGCAAAAGGATCAATTGTATTATATATAAAAGAAGAATACAAGCTCTCTATTTATAGAGCACAAGGAAGGATCATCAAGACATAAATTACTCCTACAATCAAGGCATAATTTAATCATATCTTAATCATATAGGATATTTCATAGTATCCTCTAATACATATGTTGAGGGATACTCATTCAGGGTCGTGCAAGATAGTGAATGCTAATACGGTAACAAAGACCTTATCAGGAGCAGCTTACATTACTATGTTACAAGTGAGACTTCTTGAAAAGAAGTAGATAGAATTTTGGGTCTATTACATTTGCAGATGGTGCTCTTGATCAAACAAGCTTACCTACTAAGATAAGGAGGGTGTTCTTGTGGTTTGGAGATGTCTTTGAAGAACCATCGCAACTTCCTCCAAGCAAACCAGATTTTGATCGCAGAAATCACTTGAAAGAAGGGTCTATACCTGTCAATAAAAGACCTTATAGATATCTTGCATCACAGAAGGATATTCTAGAAAAAAAATGGTGCAGGAATTACTTGAGAAGGGATATATGCAATACAGTTGCAGCCCTTACACCTCTTCAGCAGTATTAGTAAGAAAAAAAGGATAGAGAATGGAGAATGTGTGTTGATTATAGAGACCTTAATCACGACACTATCAAAGATAAGTTCCCTATATCTTTGGTACAAAATTTGCAAGATGAACTGGGAGGCAATAAATTCTTTTCTAAAGTTGATTTGAGATTAGGCTATGATCAAATTAGGATACATAGAGAGGATGTGGACAACATTGCCTTTAGAACTCATATGGGACACTGAGTTTTTTGTGATGCCTTTTGGAGTAACGAATGCTCCTTCAAGTTTTTAATCTCTCATAAATTCTATTTTTGAACCATATATAAGGATGTTCATCTTGGTGTTCTTTGATGACATTTTGATTTATAGCACAAATCTTCTTGACCATGTATAACATTTACAGATGACATTTGAGCATTGAAACATAATCAGCTTTATGTTAAACTCAGCAAGTGTGCTTTTGCTACCTAGAAAATTTAATACATGGGGCATGTGATATCACCTCAGGGGGTAGCAATAGATCCTCCACTTGGGACATTTGGGGCTCAGTGGTTACTGTAGGAGATTCACTCAAGATTATGGTGTATTAGTTTAACCATTGACTGATCTTCTCAAAAAAGATGGGTGAAAATTGCAAGAAACCACTTAATGTCCATTTGAGAAGCTGAAACAAGCTATTTGTTCTGCTCCTACACTTGCTTTGCCAGATGTATCTAAAACCTTTTTGATTAAAATAAATACGAGCAATATGACAATTGGAGATGTTCTCATTCAAGAGGGACATCCCCTTGCGTACATGAGTAAAGCACTTAGTCCAAAGTAATAACTATTTTATGTCTATGGAAGAGAGTTATTGTCGTGGTCCATGTGGTGAAGAAATGGAAACAATATTTACTGAACAACACATTTTTCATCAAGATTGATCAAAACAATTTAAATTTCTTGTTGAAACAAAAGATTCACTCTCACTTCCAATAGTTATGGCTTTCACAGTTGATGGGACTCTCTTATGTGATTGAGTATAAAAGGGGCAAAGAGAATGTCGTTGCAAATGCTCTTTCTCGAATTCCTAATAGTGAAGTCACTTGTATGTCGTTGTCTGTCATTGAGTCCAATCTATAAGCGCTCATGCAGTTATCTTGACAACAAGATCCTGTGTTACAGAACATTATACAACAATTATAGCAAGCACTAAATTCTCAGTCTAAATATCCATGGTATGACAATCAATTGAAGCGCAAGGGCAGATAGGTGGTGGGGAAAGTTAAGGAGCTTAGATTGAAAATCCTCTAATGGCTTCAAACTTCTCTTGTAGTGGGACACTCAGGCAGTGATGCAACTTTAAAAAGGGTCCAGTCAATCTTTTACGGGAAAGGCAAAAGCAGATGTATTTCATACTTTGTTAAAACTTGTGTTGTGTGTTAAGCATGTAAACATGAGAATGTTGCTTCACTAGGGTTGATTCAGCCATTGCCTATACCTGACTCTACATAGACATAAGACAAAATGAACTTCACTGAAGGCTTGCCCACGTCTTTTGGTAAGGAGGTTATATAGGTGGTGGAGGATAGGGTTTAGCAATTAGGCTCACTTCATGGCCCCCTCCCATCCCAACATAGCTTTACTTGTCGCATAAGCATACATGGAGAATGTTTATAAGCTACATAGTATGCCTCATTCAATCATTAGTGATAGAGACACAATTTTTTAAAGTGAATTCTGGTGAGCACTTTTTTTCCATTGGAAGAGTTGATCTACCCTAGTCTTTTGCTAATCATTCACAAACAGATGGGCAATCTAAGGTTTTTAATTGAGGTTTTAAGACTTACTTACATTGCATGTGCAATTCCATCCCTACTTATTGGGCTAAGTGACTTCCTTTAGCGGAGTGGTGGCATAACACTACTTGGCATACTTCCACTAATACTAATCCTTATGAGGCACTCTATGGTCAACCCCCACCTCTCCACATACCTTATTTGCCATAAGAAACTACTATGGAGGCTATTGACAAGAGTCTTACTTAATGTGAGGAGACAGTTAAAGTCCTCAAATTCCACCTCACTAGAGATCAAAATCGCATGTGGCAAATGGCTAACAGGAAACGCTCTGAAAGGAGCTTTTAAGAAGGTGCTTGGGTTTTCCTTAAACTCCATCCCTATAGACAAAGTTATGTTGCTCAGAGACATAAACAGAATTAAGGAGGCACTGGATTTGTTGTTGTTGTTGTTGTTGTTGTTGTTGTAGAGACATAAACAGAATTTAGCCCCAAAGTACTTTGGTCCATTTTCTATCATGTCACGTGCAGAAATGGTTGCCTACAAACTACTACTACCTTCTACTGCTAAGATTCATGATGCCTTTCATGTTTCACAGTTAAAATCATATTCTGGTCCTATTCCTCCCACTGTGTATATACGTGGTTTGTCCACTATACTAGATAAAGTTCCTAAAGCAATTGTGGACAAGAAGGTAATCAAGAGGGTTAATCGTGCAGCTACCAAAGTATTGCTCAAATGGCAGCACCAACCCATGGAGAATGCTACTTAAGAATTTTTGTATGATATTATGATATGTTGCACATATAGCCTTCATTTCACATCTCAAGGATTTTCTTTTTCTTTTTTTTTTTTTTTTTTTGAGAGGAGGAGGATTGGGGGGGGTGGGGTTGTTGTGGTGTGTGGTGTTCACGTGGTTTGGGTGTGAGGTTGATTACAGGAAATGAGCTGGGATTGAATAAGTGGACGTACGACGCAGTAGCTAAGGTAGAAAGCAAGATCTTTTCCTAGGCGGTTAGTTATGGATATTTTAGAGTCACTTAGTAAATGGTTAATTATATCAAACTGTGATCTGGAGCATTCTTTGTGTAAAGCATATATAGAGGAACGATACTGTAATTAGGACTTAGTTTTGAACTAATGACAAATACAATTCTTCTCTCCCTCTATTAACTCTTCTCTTCTCCTTCATTCCTTCCAATACTTTTATTGAAACATGATTCTCAAGTGGCAATAGATCAATTTATTCTTATGTTGCCTCGTGCTTATAGCCCAAACTATAGTAGAACATATTTTCATGAGTAGTTAGGGTTGAGGTTGTATCCAATCCTGAATGCAATCTTTTGTAGAAATTAGAGCTAAATTAGGTGGGATAAATGAATTAAGTAGTGTTAATAAGATAATTTGTGCAACATCTAGAGTGATTTGGGTTATACCCTTAGACTAGTTTATGCCCTAAACTCTAATTAACTGTTAATATGGGGTCAGAGCTTGTAGCCGAAACCTTCAAAGTCATTATCATGATAAAATATAATGAAGAGATATGAGTTAGGTTAACCTGAATTCATACAGTAAACCATCCTTAATTGATTTTTAAATCCGTTAATTGTTCAATCGCCCAACCAAAACAAGATTTTAACTACTCAACAATCACTGATTCTTTGTGGACATGACACCCATATGTCCACCACATTACACTTGCAATTGCACGATTTTACATATACGTTAAAACCACATCAAGGTTTTGGCGCTGTTACAGAGGAATCGATAGTCAAAGTTTAATTAAGTCATTAAAGAGGTTTTTTTTTCCCCTTTTTATTTGTCATTTATTCTCCTTACTACTTGCATAGCTTTAGACTTTTGGTAGATTGATTGTGCTCGCTCTTTAGTGCATGCACAGTAGATGATCACTCAATACCGAATTGATTTCATTTGATCCGGAAATTTAGTTAACATTATCCACTTTGAGGAGGTATAACACTCATTTAAGTCCAACTCAAGTCATGGCTGAGGAAGCTACTCCAAAGTTGGCATATGTCGCTTCTTGTATGACAGGGATCATTTTGTTCCCGAAACTTATGCTGCCTCAGTTGAAGTTGCGGTTACTTGTCATGCGTAGTGTAAACTTCAAAGTAAATCCTATGATCGTTAACATGCTTTCCACATTCTATGGGAAGCCGAACGAGAACCTTTATGAGCACCTGGATGCTTTTTTGGACACTTGTGAAATATGTCCTTATCAAGGTGCCTCGTACCATGCAGTTAGGCTAAGTCTTTTCGTGTTCTTGCTAAGAGACGTAGCCAAATGGTGGTTTTAGTCCCTACTATGGGATGAAATCACTACTTGGGAATATCGACAACAATGACTCTTGGGCAAATTTTACCTTAAAGTTAGGAACATGGCAATTAGGTGTGTCATAAATAGTTTTGAATAAAAAGACTAAAAACAATTGGGACAAGTGCAAAGATCTTCTTAGAAGTTGTCCTCACCATGGATCTCCCAAGTGGGCTCTAGTTCAAAATTTTTACAATCATCTCATAGCGTCAAATAAATGATTCATGTGGGGGAGCATTCAGAATAACAAGGTGAAGATGAGGCATGGACTTTGTTAAGCCCCTTAACGAACATTCCCTTGACCAAGCCTTATCTATTAGGGTGGTTACGGGAAGTACACGTGGTGTCTACAAAGTGGAAGCAAGAGATGTCATAACTCTTAAACTAAAGGCCCTTAGTAGGAAAACGGACCAAATAAAGACTATGCTTGCTAATGCTACTAATATGCATTCGGTTAATGCAATTGAGTCATCGAATGATGCTAAACTTAGTTGCATTCCTTTAAGCACTGACTATTCTATGTTTGGCTGTCCATATGCCTTATTGTTCCCCGAAGTTTTGCAAGATCAGGCACATGCGGTGTAAAGCTATTCAAGGAAAAACAAATCATTTTCAAATACCTACAATCTAGGATGATGCAACCACTTCAACTTCTCTTGGAGGAAGGACAACAATCAGAACCAATCTATGGGACAACAACCACCATGCTCTAGGTAATGCACAGCCTCTCAGTTTTTAAGATGGGAAACGGTATAATTAGGGATGGCAATGGGGCGAGGCAAGTACGGGGGGCGCCTCCTTCATACCCGTACCCGCCACCCAAATCCTATACCCATACCCGCCCTATTACCCGCCACAAGTATGAAGTGGGTACCTGTACCCGCCCCAGCGGGTACAAACCCGTACCCGTACCCACCTCATTACCCACAGGTACCCGTTACCCGCCCCTACCCACCCCTGCCCACCCCTACTCGCTCTTACCCGCTTCATACCCGCCTTGTTACCTATCCCTGTCCAACTTATTACCCATAAATTCTTTTCTTTTTCCCTTCAATAATAACAATGAATTCATACTTATAAATTGCATAATAAATATTTATATAAAATAACACAATGGCTAACTCTAATATGTGATTACGAGGCGGATATATGCGGGTATGGGGCGGGGCGGAGCGGGGCGGTTGCAGGCCTATACCCGTACCCGCCCCATACCCGTGACGGGTATTGACATGTGTACCCTACCCATACCCGTTACCTGCCTCATCTATACCCGTATCCGCCCCAAACGGGGCGGATACCCTCGGGTAATGGGTTTTACCCGCCCTATTGCCATCCCTAGGTATAATGCTCCATCTAAACCCACGATCATGCATGCTAACCCTCACCCCAGCCATATGCCTTCTTTTATGGGGTAAAATTTACACTTGATTCAGTCTTATAAATTTACACTTGATTCAGTCTTATTCACAATCCATATATAAATTAGAGAACCAACTGGGATATTAGCCCAAGCATTGAATAGGAGAGAAGAAGGGAGGTTACCCTCCAAACCTCATAAACCCTCATGGGTCGACTAGTTCTAACACTAGACAGCCCACTCATGAGTAAGCTAAGGTTGTGTCTATCTAGGATTAAGGGAATTTAGGGAAGGTAGAGAATGAAGTTGAGAAGGACAACGTGCTTCCACCTTCCACTGCTTAAAGGAGAGGGAACATGAACACCTCCACGAGGTTCTCTACATGAACTCGTCGTTCATTTTCCTTTGACCCTTGTAGAACCAAATGAAAAGGATGATCCAGATAGCGCTAAGCTCATTAACTTGTTTAAGGACATGAAGGTCAGCTTATTGCTGATTGAAGCCATTAATTAGATTCCTATGTACTCCAAGTTTCTCAACAACCTTTGTGATAAGAAGAGATGTGCAAAGGCACATATCATTAAGACGACCCGGCTGACAGAAAAGGTGAGCAGTATTCTGATATCGAGAATCCCACTCAAGTGTAGAGATTTTGAGGCCTAATGAGTCTAGTTTTACATGTGCTTTGCATATGATTTTAGATTAATTTATTAACTATCTCTTAATGGATATTGCTCATTTTAGGACTTTTTGTCTTCTATGTAGGAAAGAAGCAAACTTTGACATTTCAAGCTAAAACGGACCCCAAATTTAGCTCAAGCCTGAGCCCAAGGCCCATTTTAAAAAAAAATAGAGATTCCAATTAAATTATTAATTGGATCTGTTTGCTCTATTTTGTTTCAAGTTCTCTGTGTGTGGTGGCTGTAAATGTAAAAACAGAATAAATGTGCAAAAGGAACTCACCGTGACAAGGATGTTGGGCTCGAGATGCCGTTATCTTAATACTTAAAAGCCTGGCTTCCCTTGAGAAGGCCCTCATGTACTGACCACGTGGCACTTTATTCAAAACAACGTCGATCCAACCCCCTCGAATTTAGGGTGTAAACAGGATCAAAAAATGTCAAAGGAAGGTCAAAGAGAGCAAGAAAAGAGGAAAGGGAAAAACAAGATTGAATAAAGTCATTTGTCGATGTAATTAAGAAAGTTTGGAAACCTTGATTCTTTTATCTTATTTCTTAACTTTAAAGACCAAAAATTAGGCAAAGGGGTGAAATTTCGGGCGGCAAACAAAATATGGGAAGGCTAGAGGGTGATTTTGGTGGCTTTTGGAAAGTTTTTATGCTAGTTAACTTCTCTTAATATATGACTGATAAAACCCTAATTGGAGACCTATATATACATAAAAGAGAGAATGAGATGTCAAATATTGGGGCACAAAAGCAGCTTTGAGGCGTGACTTCGAAGAACAAGCAAGAAGAGAAGGCATGACAAGGGCAAAACAAGAAGTTCAACTTGGGTTTTTTCGGGAATTTCTGAGTTATTTCTGTTCCTATACATATTCTATCATGTTTTATTCCATTAAATTGTTTTTCCCATAAGGAATCCTGAACTAGATTTTCTTTTTCAAGGTTACGGTGTAGCCATAGTTGTAAGATGCGATATTGTCTAATTTAAAGTATTTGTTTTGTTTGTTTATTGTATCGTTGAAGCATTTATTATTGTTTTTTATGCTTTTTGAGTGCTTGGTCACCATTCAAGATTTCTAATGATTCATATTTTAGTCCCAAAAGAAATTTATGATGATTGCTAAAGTAATAAACACCATAAATTGAGCGAAGACAAGAGATAGTTTAATACGATTTGTGTTGCCTTATTTGTGAAAACCATGAATCTTTAAAACTTTTTTCTTAATTAATTCTTGCTAGAGATTGATGAGTTAATAGATAATGGAGTATGCTAAATATTACTTGAGAGAGAATATATTGTAAAATAGTCCATAAACATGGATGAACAACTTGAATTCCGAGAATTAGAAGCCGCATCGATGCAACTCAATGAAATCATATGCCTTGGACTTAAATCCAACCCAACTCATGTTCAGAATAAAAAATCCTTTAGTTCTTTCATATTTTATTTTTTTCATATTCAAAACCTCAAGGTTGGATAATTAAAATAGAACTAGAACTAGTAATTTCAATACTCGATCAATAAAAAAATTCCTTGTGGAAACAATACTTTACTCGCTCTTTATTACTTGATTGATTTAGTATACTTGCTAAGAAAAACATGCATCAAGTTTTTGGCACCATTGCCAGGTATTTATTTTACATGATTGATATCGATACCATCTAGTTTTAGTATTGATTTAAACTTATTTTCATTTTTGTTTCTAGTTTTCTTTTTATTTTCTTCTTTAGTGTTGATTCTTAATTTTAGGCATCACCTAGAATTGTTGATTAAAGTATTTAAAAATCTGAACAAAAAAAATAATATTGCAATTTCCGGTTGTCTTTGTTCCAATTATGGGTAAATTTTATTTTTGTTTGTTCAGTCACCTTTTTTTCTAAATCTTTTTCAAAACAGAAAATTTTTTTTTTTTTTTTCTGCTATTTTATTTACTTTATTTTAGGCAGAAATATACTATTTTTCAAAATTTTTGTGTTGTCTTGTTCTGTTGTCTTTCTATTACTTTTCATCTTGGTTTTTCTTATTTTTCATATTAAGATCACAAGAAGGAGACATCACTCCCTTGATCACGAGATCGAGAAGACGTTGAAAATCAAGGAAAGGATGCAAACCAAGGTCATGACAGAGCAAGGCAGAGAAGAAGGAAGATGGTTGAAAGAGTACGTGGTTCTGACTATTGGTGGATCCACTCTAGCATTAGGCGTGCACCTAATCAAGTTAATAACTTTGAAATAAAGTCGGCCATCATGCAGATGATCAACAAACAACTCAGTTTGTTGGGATGCCTAGTGATAATCTAAACTTGCATAACCATAACTTTCTATAGATATATGATACTTTCAAGCATAATGATGCCATTGAAGATGCCATTCGCTTGAGGTTGTTCCCAGTCTCATTAAGGCACAAAGCCAAAGCAAAGCTAATGTCATTAACTCCGGGTACCATCACCACATACGATGGATTAGCCCAAACATTTTTTGCTAAATATTTCCACCAAAAATATCCGCTACAATGAGGAATGACATTACCTCCTTCATGCAGTATGGCATAGATTCATTGTATGAAGCATCGGAGAGATACAAGGAGTTATGGAGAAGATGTCCACACCATGGTTTATAGTTTGAATGCAAGTCCAAACCTTTTCCAATTTTGGCACATAACACTATCACTCTTGTAGATGCAGCTGTTGGAGGGGCATTTATCAACAAAACACCTGAAGAGGTTTATGAGTTGCTAGAGGTGATTGCTAGAAACAATTACTTGAGGCCCAATGATCGAGCTACACCAAAACAACTTGTAGGAATTCATGAAGTTGATGCATTCACGACGTTATCCACTTAACTTTTGCAGATTCTAAAGTAATTGGGTAACATGCATGTCACATTGTTCATACACCTATACCAACACATGAATTCTGTGTAAGGAACCATGCAAATGTTGAGGGTCAAGCAGGCAACAATTTTGCTCATTGTGTCATGAGTAAGTGAACTACGTGTAGAACCATCAAAGAGCTCAACACAATTCGTATTCCAACCTTTACATTTGGACTGGAGGAGCCATCCAAACCTTTCTTGGAGTAATCAACAAGCTCCTAAGCCACCCATACATCCACCTTAAGAAAAGAAACCCAATTTAGGAGAAATGTTTGGGATAAATTTCATGCAAGAAAATAGGGCCAACTTTAGAAACCAAGAAGAATCCATCAGGAACTTAGAAACTCTAGTGAGACAAATATCAGAGCAACCTTTTGAGAGGACTCAAGATTCCCTACCATGCAACACCATGACAAACAAGAGGGAGCAAGTGAATGCCATAGCATTCAGTAGTGGAAAGACATTGAAGAACCTCATCAATGTAGCAAAGCCACCATGACTGAACCCATATTGGCCGAAACACCCACAGTGATTAAACCAACCCTATCCAAAAATTGAGAAACTGAGCATGAGAATGCAACCAAGTACTGAGAGCAAAATGAACCAAAGAGGGCCAAGGCTAACCCCCTACAAACTGAAAGTCCCATTTCCTCGGCATTTGAGAAAGCGAAAAGTTGATTAACATGTTGTTAACCTTTTTTGAAATTTTCAAAAATATACATACTAACATCCCTTTTGTAGATATGTTGGAGTAGATGCCGAAGTACATGAAGTTCTTGAAGGAGATATTGTCCGACAATAGGAGGCAGGGAGAGTTCGATATTGTGGCTCTGATTGAAGAATGTACTATCATGCAACAAAATAAACTACCTCCTAAGCTAAAAGATCTAGGGAGTTTTACGATACCTTGCACCATTGGCACTTGTACTTTTGATAAAGCCTTACATGACATATTTGATGTCATTCTCTATTTTTCGGGAAGCCTGGTCCAGGAGAAGTAAATCCTACCATGGTGTCCCTTCAATTGGAAGATAGGTCAATTAGGTATCCATGAAGGATCATAAAAGATGATTTGGTAAAAGTGGGCCGGTTTATCTTCCCAACTAACTTTCTAGTACTTGGCATGAAACAGGATTGTGAGATACCTCTCATTCTAGGCGGACCTTTCCTTGCGACGAGAAAGGCTTTGATTGATGGGCAATAAGGGAAATTGATTTTAAGGGTAGAAGATGAAAAAGTGACCTTCAATGTTTTCGAAGACAAGAAATTTTCATCTAAGATAGACACTTGTAAAGAATAAAGAATAGGGGCCAAGGATGACTTAGTGAGGAAATGCATCCGAGTTAAAAAAAAAATAATTAAAATCTAAGGAATGGCACGTTAAGCTTGAGGATTCCACGATTGGACAAAAGAATGGAGAAGTTGAAATTGGTCATGTTACAAAGGCACCAACAAGATCCATGTGAAAAGAGTGACATTTACTAGGGATGGGGGAAGCTTCATTCTCCTCAAGGATCTAGGATAGAATTTCACTAAAAGTGTATTTAAAGACTATAACTTAGAGCACTTCTTGGGAAGCAACCCTACATGTTTACACTTTTCTTAGCTTTATTTCATTTGTTTTGATTTATATTATTTCTTATATTACTTTTTGTTTTTGGACCAGGCTTCATAACAAGTTTGGGGATCGGCATGAGCACTTCAAGTTTCATCACCAAGCCTCCGTCTTCAGACCTATGGAGTATATCTCACCTTTTATTTCATTCTCTAAATTTCTTTCAACATTGAGGTCAAAGTTTATCTTTAAGTTTGGGGAAGAGGGAGAAAAATTTAGCAAACTTTTTCAAAAAATTTTGAGACCAAAAACCACTTAGCTTTCGAGTCTAGTCTTCTTTTGTCTTTAAATTAAGTGACTCCCAGAGTTCGAGGCACTTGGTGGAAACCGAAGCAAAAAAGGGGTAACATTACTTGAAATCCCTAAAATTAAGTAAGCACCCATGACTAGTTAGTTCTTATAGCTTATGTGTCTTAAGTAAGTAGATCCTTAGGGGTGTTTTAACACCTGGTGCCCTGAGCCAATGGGATTTGGAGCTACTGTTTGAAAGCCCATTACATCGGTCAAAAAAAAGCTTAGGAAGAGCTAGCATAATAGGTCAATTAAAAATGAATCTTTAAACACTGTTGTCTTGTGTAAAAAAAAAAGGTTTTATCTTTTTGATATGTGCAATAGTGTGATGGTTTTGTGCTTTGTTACCTTGTGTGATTAGAGTATGCAGGGGTCCTTTAAAACATAACAACCTTGGCCAACTGGAAGGGGATTGTTGACCTTAAATCCCACTACAAGGGACACTTTGAAAGCAAAAAATGAACCAAGCACTTAAAAATAGATAATTGCATAAATGTGACTTTCAATTTTTAGTCTTGGACATACCCAAGAAACCATGTTGAAAGAGGTATGATGATTGAATTCTAGTTGGTTTAAATGTCTTGAAATTAGAGAGATTGAGTAGAACATAATTTGGTCAGCCGACTTTTGAGTTCATCCTCCTAGGTGAGACATAGATTTTCTTAGGGGTGTTAGTTTGGCTTTTAGAGCCTTAAATATAAGATCTTTATATTTCTTTTCTTGTCGGAGTAAATTATTAAAGAACGGTGACTAATTTCTTAGAAGAATTATAATTTGATTTTTCCTAATAACCTTGCTCGATGACTAGCAAGATTTAAGTTTAGAGGTAGTTTGATAAGTCTAATTTATATGCACTTTTCTAATGACTTTAGACTAATTACAAACCACCTGACAAAAGTAAGGATTTGATAAACCCCCAGAAAAACCCTTTCACCTATGTCCTCTGATAAACCCTAATTCGATTACCCTTTCGACTACCCACCGCTATCGCCACTACCATCGCCGCCATTACCGCACCACCAACATGCCACAAAATCCAATTGGGCATTTCAAATGTCAACATCAAGTGAGACGGTGTCTATTTTCATTGATGGATTTTGGAAAGAATGTCAAATTCATGGCTCAAAGCCATTTTTCAAGTTTAGTTTAATCTACGACACTTTTCTTTCTCAAAAGAAAAGGGTGAGAACACGATTTTATTATAGTTTTGCTAGATTTTGATTTAGGAGTGAGGCTATCAGGGCAATTACATGCGTGAATGGTAGCCAATGCAGAAGGTTTAGTTTCACATCACCTTAGAGCCCATCACATATGTGGGCTCACCGAATTAATAGAGATGGAAGACCTGTTGCTACTACTTCCAATCATATTCGGGAAGATGCAACTTTAAGGTCTCAGGTCAGGGATGCAAGGGTTCAGATTGGCTACAAGATTGTGGTAGCCAATACAAACAAATGTGTGGAGGCCTAGTTGAACATATCGATAACGGCAAATCTTTTGAGGATGATGTGCTTGATAATGTCCTCATATTCATTATAGAGAATAACCTTCATGATTTGGTCCCAAGAGGGTTAAGCTCAAATATTTTCATCCTGACATGTGATTCTGCTGAGTCAACGAAATCCTACCTCGGGCCCCGGAAATAGCTGCTGCTATCTAAGTTCAAGTGGGTGTATAGATACTCAGGCCAAACACTTGGAGCTTTGAATATAAGAGTTTGGATTGAAATCTGTGGTTTGCCACTCCGGAGGTGGTCTAAAGAGTTAAATAATTCAAGTGGTCCAACTCAGTGTTCTAATCTTATAGACAACACCAATATAACAATTTTTGATTCCTATCCACATGCCCAAGACAAGTCATCTAAAGTATCATAATATAGTCTTATCAAACAAGTTGTCCAAGCTTATCACCGGCTACGAACATACTTTGACAATATATCACTAATTTGATTTAAGTCTATCTGTGGCTCAATCTAATTGACTACTTAAATCAAACTCAACATGTTGTCTTGGACTACGTCCACCTCATGGAACATTTTAGAAAATAATCACACTCATGTTTGACTTGTAAAATATAATCAGGCAATAAATAAATAAAATAATAGGTTTTTTCAAGACACCAATTCCAACATTTACCTCAAGGGATGCTAGAGGATATACTTGTCAAACTTGACAAGTTCATCTTTACCATTGACTTTATTGTGCTAGATATGGACGCCACTCCTCATTAGAGGAATCATACTCCTGTCATTCTAGGCTGACCATTCTTACCAATGGCTGATGCCGTTATACATTGTAGGACGAGGGTCTTGGATGTTTCCTTTGGAAATCTCAAGGTTAATGTGAATGTATCTAATGTTGCTAGGAACTCAAGAGATGGGTATGAATTAGATTGTTTCATGGTCAACAGCATTCACTCTTTGGTAGAGTCGGTCTCATCTGACTTTGTCAGAGGGGGAGATTTGACTGACGTTTTTTGCTGACCAAGGCTTTAGTCTACGACTTTGATGACCAAGGCTTAACCTTTATTGCGATTGTCTTAACACTAATTCCACTGCTTAATAAGTCAGGTGAACTTGGGTTTGCATCATGGTTTAAGGGCTTTGATAGCCAAGGATTGACCCTGATTGCATTGGTCCTCATCTAGTGACCTAAATACGGCTTGCTCCACCTTGTCAAACTCTAAATTATTCGAGTTATTATAAGTTAAGGGTATCAGGCTTGAAAAACTTATTGACTTGGGCTTATAAGTGGACTACTGAGCTCTTAAGTTTGTCTCCACCCCTGTTCCTGACTTTTAAGTGTAAGAGGAAAGGTATGGGCCATGCTCCGTCACTGTATTTACTACTTGAGTTAGGTCCATATACTTTTAATTTTTTGTCACTTTATATGTTGAAAATCCAAAAAAAAATATAAGAGTCTCCTTAGTTGTAGCATAAGCAGAATCCACGTGTTTAACAAATGAAGTTGGATACACCAAAAGCATCATCCCATTTCTTTGAAAAGATGAGTGGTTGAGGTCACAGATGTGCAGTCCGAAATTTAGAATCAGTCCCTAGTTGGGGCGAGTCCCTTTTGCACATTTGTTTACATTTGTATTTAGGGCGACCATATTCACACACATGAAAAACAAATAAAGCAAACACACTTCCTGGCGATCACAATGGTAGGGTTAACATGAGATATAATTTTCTTGAACTCTGTCACAGATTATTAAAACATAACCCCAAGCCGTTCACCAAGACATGGAGATCTAGTGCTCTTGAGCTTGAGGAACCTGAAGGCTTAGCCTTAATTGGGTCCCCCACTTAAGCACCCTCTAGAACAGAGTTATGTATCACGAGGGGATGAGACCAATCACAACCGCTACAACGAAATCGAAGATGATGAAGACATCCTAAAGGATGACTGTATTGGCCTAGATGGCTATTCTCCCAAGAGTTTTATGGCCATGCGCAAACATTGTATGGAACTCGTTGATCAAAGGATGGGACAAGCCATAGAGGTTTATGAAAAACAACGTGCTGAGACAGATGGCACTTTAACGGCCCAGTACGAAAACTCTGCCACATAAGAGCCATAATAAATGACTTTGTGATCTCAATGAATAAAAGGCTTCATAGAGAAACTGACAAAGCCTTAGTTGAGATAAACGCAACCCCATCTTCCACAACTATCCTTATAGCTAAGGATGACAAGGCAGACAATAATTGAAAACAAGCCTATCTTACTCAGGCAGGCTGAGATTAATGGCTTAATCCAAGCTATTAGAGGAGATATTAGGCAACTTAAGTCTATTCCTCCTCTTTCAGTTCCAATTGGGTATCCTCGTGATGTTGCTTCGAGCTCATGGATTCCAGTTGCTCAGGTTGACAACACAGTCCTTGAGAGAATGGGAAACCCCACTATGGCTGACTCAAGCATTACTAACTTAGATCCTGGCCATAGGATTGACAATGCGTCTCATGGGGTTGTAGGACCTTTGAACTAGGGATTTTCTCTAGCTTCAAGGGAGCTCAATATCAACACACCAGTAGCGCTTGTCCTGGAGACAAGAGGGCATAGCTGCTCATACCCTCCTTTATGTTGGAGAGGCTGCCTCGAGGCCTACTCAAGGCCTTAGAGTAGGTGTGTAAGGACAGCTAACCAATCTTGGGGACCACACCCTTCCTCCTAGACCTCTTTACACTTATGAGACTTCGGGGCAAATTAACCACCCATGCCTTAAGATCAAAACTTGATATTGATCAGGCAAGAATGGCCCAATAGCCTATCGATATAGGTGTGCCTTCATGCATACCACATACCCAAGGATCTTTTGGAACATACTTCGGGGCCAATCACATGAATGGCCAGAACGATCAAAGGGGTTACTCTATGTATGTGGAGCAATAACTATTTCCACATCTGATTGTAATGGGAGCTCGAGGGTATCCTGCTGATCCCTCTCGAGACCCTCAGCCACTTGGAGGCAATGACAGGCGCATAACCATGTGCCAAACCTACCCCTCCAAGACTAATTGACTGCCCTTATCGAGTAGATATGTGGGCCAAGCCTAGCGCGGGTTAATAGACCCTTGTACAGTAAACCATACCCTGACTACATTGACAAGGATTACCTTTTTCCTCGATGATACAAAATCCCCAAGTTTACCCATTTCTCAGGAAAAGGAAGCATGTCCTCACTCGAGAATTTGGTAAGGTTTAACTTCCAAGGTAGGGAAGTGGCGAATAACCTGCATTCCAAGCTTAGGTTTTTCTCCAGTTCTCTAATAGGGACTGCCTTTCAATGATGCATTAGCTTACTACCTACCTAATTTCATCTACTGTTGGATGACATGGCCAGGTAATTCGAGGCCAAGTTCCCAAGGATGGAGCTTGGAACTTCCATGTCTGACTTGGCTTAGATGAGACAAAAGCCAGGTGAATCTGTGGACGATTGCATCAACCAGTTCAAGAGAGCTAGGTTGAAGTGCACCGTAACTCTTCCTGAAGTTGAATATGTCAAGCTACCCTTAAATGGCTTGGGTATTGAATTTAGGAAGAAACTAGAAGGTTCAAACTTCACAACTTTCCTACAGCTGGCAGAATGTGCTACTAGGTATGAGGCTGTTTTCAAAGAAGAAAGCCTAAAGAAAAACAGCATACATGAGACTTACATACATGACTTAATTGACAAGGATGAAGATCCTCCTTATGAAATCAACATCGTTGAATACGTCAAGGAACTTCCTATGGTTTGCAATCCTTTGGTCAAGAAGAATATCAAAGCCAGGATGTCTTATCAATCCTAGGATTTGAAGAAATACTCATTTGACCTCTCAAGAGCTTATGTTATATTTGATTGGCTTCAGGAAAATAGTAAGCTCAAGATTAGGGGAACACATAGGAAGCTTGACCCCAATTCCTTAAGGGGAAGGTATACTATAAATGGCATGATTCATTGACACACTCAACTAAGAACTGTGTGATCTTTAGAAACGTAGTCCAAGATGCCATCGAAGCAAGGAAGTTAATCTTCTCTAGAGAAGGATAGTCCCTAATCCTATCTAGGTTAACATAATTGAGGCAATAAAACCTCGAAGCACCTATGATAGCCAAACTAATGGCAGATCTGTTTGCAGGAAGAGCAGTAACAAGGAAAGTTTGGCAGTGGTCAATGCTCTATTTGGCATACTACTGGAGCGAGGGGCACTCAGGTTTCCCAAAACCTCAGTGGAATTGACAAATACTGCAAGTGACACATTACTACAGAACATGGGACGCGTGACTGTGCCACCTTTAAGAGGTTCCTAAAACAGAAACTTGGAGAAGTAGCTATCCTCCTCTCAAGAGAAGAAGAGTCAGCCATGGAAATATCCACGAACGATCATTGGCAAACCATCTTCACTACTAAAAACGATGCACCAAGAAAGCTTTTAGTAGCAAAGACTGGAAAAAAAGAGGCATCAACAAAGCTAAGGAAAATGAGAGAGAGAGGCCCTGGAATTTATGGTTGGCGCATGGCTTCCACTGGTGACGCATGTATTTTCACTGCCATCTCCTAAGCGACTTCGTGTGGACGTGTTCGCCACCATAGAGTAGTGCTCTTTTCGTTTCTGGGCCCTCGTCTCCTCTTCTTCCATGGGATATGATCAATTTGCATTTTCATTCACATCTTGACAGTGAAACACACGTAAGAGAGGGAGTTTGAGGATGGTGTTGTTGAACTGCGTATGATGCATTTTCTAGTGATCTTTCCACTGGTTTTCAACCTCTCATCACCTAGTGACTCTTCTCTTGGCTTGTGGATCTTTCTGGTTGCGGTGGTTATAAAGTTCTTCACTTTTTCTCTCCTATTAGGTTTTTACTCTTTTGATTCTTGGCTAGTTTTCTCCCCCTCTTGGAACAAATTCTTGGAAAGATCCTCTTTCTTACTAGTTTTATTGCTCTTGGTGCCACTTGTATTGGAATTGGATGCTTTGGATTGCTTCTTTGTTTGTGCGCCATGTTGTTGTCCCCTATTCTTGGTCAGAAACAGGGTCTTGAGTTCTTGCGAGTTTTTGTGCAATTTTGATTGGTCTTCCCTGATTTTTGCTTGTGGTGTTCCTTTGAGCTGAATTTGATCTATCTTGGGTGTTGTTTTCCGATTTGGGCATGTGTTTTGACGTCTCTTCCATCTTCTCTTGCTTGAACCCACTTTCTTGCTTGCGTTTACGGTGATGATGGTATGACTTGGTGGTTGGGTAATGATGGTATGACTTGTGGTAAGTGGTTGTGACTAGTTTGTGCTACATGGTTGGTGTTGGTATCTTGGGGTGGTTGGTGTTGGTATTTGGTGGTGGTTGGTAGTTGTCCTTTGGTGGTGGTTGGTGGTTGTGTGGTTGGTGGTGGTGACTTGGGTGTCCTTGTGGGTGGGGTGGTGGTGTCTTGGTGGTGGCGGTGGTGGTGACTTAGTGGTGGTGGCGGTGGTGGTGACTTCATGGTGTTGGGTGGTGGTGACTTGGCGGAGGTTGTGGTTTGTTGATAGGTGGTTATGCAAGGTAGTTAGATGGTTACCTCTTTCTTTGTGCAAGTTGTTAGAGGGGGCAAGTTGTTGTTGGAAAATTAAAGCACCAGAGAAATCGCCGCCGGAAAGGGGTCCTGGGTGGGGCTGCAACCGTAGAAGTGGAAGCTGGGGTTTCTGGGCCTGTTTTTAGGCCTCATGATCCTAAGCAAGAGGGGCCCTATGTTACTGTTGGGCCTGTTGACCCGATTTCTAGTGTTGGGCCGGATTGTGGGCTGGTCCAAGATGAGGCAGGTGGGCCAGAAATTTCTACTAGGCTGTTTGTTGCTTCCTCTGGGCTGGATCATCCTTCTAGCCGAATGCTGGGCCTTTTTTGCAGATGTTATTACACCCTCTAATAATGGGCTGGATCAACTTGCTAGCCCTCTCTCCCTCTTTGGCTCTCTTAATCCAGTGCTTATTAGCTCCTTGGGCCCTATTGGGCTCAATCTATTTATGTCCACCACTCTAGGTGGGCCTCCTCTCATTGGGCCATTGGGCCTTGTCGTTACTACAGTCTATGCTTAGGGGATGGCCTTCTGTGGCCTCCCCCGGCATCTGGTCATGGTAAATGGGTGCCTCGCTTCTGGTTCCCCTAGCATGGACCTTTTGGGGCTTTTGTTATTTTCACATTGCAACCCACTCTCCTTCTTGGTCAGTGTTATACCCCAACAATTTAATATTAAAAATAGCTAAATCTAAATTTAAAAGTTAAATTAATAATCTGACTTTCAAATTTAGATTAGGCGGGAATAGTGATTAACAATTAGGTCTTTTAGCTAATTTTTTATGTGTTCGCTAGAATTTTATTATTATTCAGATTTCTCTTTTCTTTTCCCTCCTAATCTATATAAAGGGAAGGCTAGAGCCAATTGTATGGCATGACTTTGGATATTGAATGAATAAAAATATTAATTTTCTCCAAATTCTCCCTCAACTTCTTCTATTTTCTGTTTCTCCCTCCTCTTAATAGTAAATCTAATCTTTTTCTCCCTCAATTTCTTCTATCTTCATGATTAATATATAAAGTTTGACCTAATTAATAAATTGGGTCATAACAATTGGTATCAGAGCACGGTTATCGGATCCCCGAAGGCACGAATTCATGGGTTCTGAGATGCAAAATGCTGCCGCAGTCGCTGAATATTGGTTGTATGATCAACAATTATCCCGAATTGATGTGCTTCATGAAAATTCGGAGGTTCTCCTCAGTAGTCAACATGTTGAACTATCAACATATGAACTAAAACAGGTTCGTATGGATTTGATGTTACAAAAAATTGAATCTTGGGATCAAATAATCGACATTGCTGTTCAGATCAAAAATTTTCAACGTTGGAAAGACAAAAGGTTGAAGCATGCGAAAGAATGGAGGGAAAGAGCTGATGCTAATATAGATAGATTGACGGAAAAGTTGGTTGCTATACAAGAAAAGATAGAGGCTCAACGTTTGAATCAACCAACTCGAGCACCACAAATGCTTCCTTCTACTAGCCTTATCAATGAAGAGTTTAATTTCGATGAAACCGATATTAATATTGTAGACAATGAAATTCCCTACGTTGAATAGGCCGTCTATGATGAGGACGGGCACGTTGATGTTTCTAAGTGTCCAAGAAACCATGAAGTTCAACTATCCACAAGGAATTATGATCAAAAGCAGCCAGTACAATCTAGTAGCACGCTATTTTCTCCTTCACCCTTGATATCTTTGAAATTCTCCTTTGTTGGATTTGTTAGCATGGGTGATCAAGGGACTACATACAACTTGTTCCATGAAATTCCTGAAAAAATGCAAAAATCTTGCAATGTTGAAAATCTTGGGATTGGTTTTGGCATGACGAAGGATGTTTTCTTTGGAGATATGGGCATCATGCTCGAGCTTTTATCGGGATTGTATTAAGATGGTTACAAAGCTTGCTGAAGATCGCAAAAGATCAACTATGGCTGCCTTACTTTTTGAATTTGATATTAAGACTACAAGAAATTTCAAGAAGAGAAGAATGAAAAAGATCAAGAAAATTGGCACAACACTGCACCGAGGTGACCCCAATAATGATAAAGCAACAAAGAAGAATTGTAAATCCTTGAGGGCAAGGATTTGCTTTGAGGGGAGGGTAATGTTGTACCCCAATAATTTAATATTAAAAATAGTTAAATCTAAATTTAAAAGTTAAATTAATAATCTAACTTTTAAATTTAGATTTGGCGGGAATAGTGATTAACAATTAGGTCTTTTAGCTAATTTTTTTATGTTTTTGCTAGAATTTTATTATTATTCCGATTTCTCTTTTATTTTCCTTCCTAATCTATATAAAGGGAAGACTAGAGCCAATTGTATGGCATGACTTTGGATATTGAATGAATACAAATATTAATTTTCTCTAAATTCTCCCTCAACTTCTTCTATTTTCTGTTTCTCCCTCCTCTTTACAGTAAATCTAATCTTTTTCTCCCTCAATTTCTTCTATCTTCATGATTAATATATAAAGTTTGACCTAATTAATAAATTGGGTCATAACAATTGGTATCAGAGCACGGTTACCGGATCCCCGAAGGCATGAATTCATGGGTTCTGAGATGCAAAATGCTGCCGCAGTCGCTGAATATTGGTTGTATGATCAACAATTATCCCGAATTGATATGCTTCATGAAAATTCGGAGGTTCTCCTCAATAGTCAACATGTTGAACTATCAACATATGAACTAAAACAGGTTCGTATGGATTTGATGTTACAAAAAATTGAATCTTGGGATCAAAAAATCGACATTGCTGTTCACATCAAAAATTTTCAACGTTGGAAAGACAAAAGGTTGAAGCATGCGAAAGAATGGAGGGAAAGAGCTGATGCTAATATAGATAGATTGACGGAAAAGTTGGTTGCTAAACAAGAAAAGATAGAGGCTCAACGTTTGAATCAACCAACTCGAGCACCACAAATGCTTCCTTCTACTAGCCTTATCAATGAAGAGTTTAATTTCGATGAAACCGATATTAATATTGTAGACAATGAAATTCCCTACGTTGAATAGGCCGTCTATGATGAGGACGGGCACGTTGATGTTTCTAAGTGTCCAAGAAACCATGAAGTTCAACTATCCACAAGGAATTATGATCAAAAGCAGCCCGTACAATCTAGTAGCACGCTATTTTCTCCTTCACCCTTGATATCTTTGAAATTCTCCTTTGTTGGATTTGTTAGCATGGGTGATCAAGGGACTACATACAACTTGTTCGATGAAATTCCTGAGAAAATTCAAAAATCTTGCAATGTTGAAAATCTCGGGATTGTTTTTGGTATGACGAAGTATGTTTTCTTTTGAGATATGGGCATCATGCTCGAGCTTTTATCGGGAGCTATTAATTGTATTAAGATGGTTACAAAGCTAGCTAAAGATCGCAAAAGATCAACTATGGCTGCCTTACATCTTGAATTTGATATTAAGACTACAAGAAATTTCAAGAAGAGAAGAAAGAAAAAGATCAAGAAAATTGGCACAACACTGCACCGAGGTGGCCCCAGTAATGATAAAGCAACAAAGAAGAATTGCAAATCCTTGAGGGCAAGGATTTGCTTTGAGGGGAGGGTAATGTTATACCCCAACAATTTAATATTAAAAATAGCTAAATCTAAATTTAAAAGTTAAATTAATAATCTAACTTTTAAATTTAGATTTGGCGGGAATAGTGATTAACAATTAGGTTTTTTAGCTAATTTTTTATGTTTTTGCTAGAATTTTATTATTATTCAGATTTCTCTTTCTTTTCCCTCCTAATCTATATAAAGGGAAGGCTAGAGCCAATTGTATGGCATGACTTTGGATATTGAATGAATAAAAATATTAATTTTCTCTAAATTCTCCCTCAACTTCTTCTATTTTCTATTTCTCCCTACGCTTTACAGTAAATCTAATCTTTTTCTCCCTCAGTTATCGAATCCCTGATGGCACGAATTCATGGGTTCTGAGATGCAAAATGCTGCCGCAGTCGCTGAATATTGGTTGTATGATCAACAATTATCCCGAATTGATATGCTTCTTGAAAAGTTGGAGGTTCTCCTCAGTAGTCAACATGTTGAACTATCAACATATGAACTAAAACAGGTTCGTATGGATTTGATGTCACAAAAAATCGACATTGCTGTTCACATAAAAAATTTTCAACTTTGGAAAGACGAAAGGTTAAAGCATGCGAAAGAATGGAGGGAAAGAGCTAATGCTAATATAGATAGATTGATGGAAAAGTTGGTTGCTATACAAGAAGAGATAGAGGCTCAACGTTTGAATCAACCAACTCGAGCGCCACAAATGCTTCCTTCTACTAGCCTTATCAATGAAGAGTTTAATTTCGATGAAACCGATATTAATATTGTAGACAATGAAACTCCCTACGATGAACAGGCCGCGGATGATGAGGACGACTATGTTGATGTTTCTAAGCGTCCAAGAAACCATGAAGTTCAACTATCCACAAGGAATTATGATCAAAAGAAACCCGTACAATTTGGTAGCACGCTATTTTCTCCTTCACCCTTGATATCTTTGAAATTCTCCATTGTTGGATTTATTAGCATGGGTGATCAAGGGAATACAAACAACTTGTTCGATGAAATTCCTGAGAAAATTCAAAAATCTTGCAATGTTGAAAATCTTGGGATTGGTTTTGGTGTGACGAAGTATGTTTTCTTTTGATATATGGGCATCATGCTCGAGCTTTTATCGGGAGCTATTAATTGTATTAAGATGGTTCCAAAGCTGGCTAAAGATCACAAAAGATCAACTATGGCTGCCTTACATCTTGAATTTGATATTAAGACTACAAGAAATTTCAAGAAGAGAAGAAAGAAAAAGATCAAGAAAATTGGCACAACACTGCACTGAGGTGAGCCCAATAATGATAAAGCAACAAAGAAGAATTGCAAATCCTTGAGGGCAAGGATTTGCTTTGAAGGGAGGGTAATGTTATACCCCAACAATTTAATATTAAAAATAGCTAAATCTAAATTTAAAAGCTAAATTAATAATCTAACTTTTAAATTTAGATTTGGCGCAAATAGTGATTAACAATTAGGACTTTTAGCTAATTTTTTATGTTTTTGCTAGAATTTTATTATTATTCAGATTTCTCTTTCTTTTCCCTCCTAATCTATATAAAGGGAAGGCTAGAGCCAATTGTATGGCATGACTTTGAATACTGAATGAATAAAAATATTAATTTTCTCTAAATTCTCCCTGAACTTCTTCTATTTTCTGTTTCTCCCTCCTCTTTACAGTAAATCTAATCTTTTTCTCCCTCAACTTCTTCCATCTTCATGATTAATATATAAAGTTTGCCCTAATTAATAAATTGGGTCATAACAATTGGTATTAGAGCACGGTTACCGAATCCCCGAAGGCACGAATTCATGGGTTCTGAGATGCAAAATGCTGCCGAAGTCGCTGAATATTGGTTGTATTATCAACAATTATCCCGAATTGATATGCTTCTTGAAAATTTGGAGGTTCTCCTCAGTAGTCAACATGTTGAACTATCAACATATGAACTAAAACAGGTTCGTATGGATTTGATGTTACAAAAAATTGAATCTTGGGATTAAAAAATCGATATTGCTGTTCACATCAAAAATTTTCAACTTTGGAAAGATGAAAGGTTGAAGCATGCGAAAGAATGGAGGGAAAGAGCTGATGCTAATATAGATAGATTGATGAAAAAGTTGGTTGCTATACAAGAAGAGATAGAGGCTCAACGTTTGAATCAACCAACTCGAGCGCCACAAATGCTTCCTTCTACTAGCCTTATCAATGAAGAGTTTAATTTTGATGAAGCCGATATTAATATTGTAGACAATGAAACTCCCCACGATGAACAGGCCACCAATGATGAGGACGAGTACGTTGATGTTTCTAAGTGTCCAAGAAACCATGAAGTTCAACTATCCACAAGGAATTATGATCAAAAGCAACCCGTACAATCTAGTAGCACGCTATTTTGTCCTTCACCCCTGATATCTTTGAAATTCTCCATTGTTGGATTTGTTAGCATGGGTGATCAAGGGGCTACATACAACTTGTTCGATGAAATTCCTGAGAAAATTCAAAAATCTTGCAATGTTCTTGGGATTGTTTTTGGTATGACGAAGTATGTTTTCTTTGGAGATATGGGCATCATGCTCGAGCTTTTATCGGGAGCTATTAATTTTATCAAGATGGTTACAAAGCTTGCTAAAGATCGCAAAAGATCAACTATGGCTGCCTTACTTCTTGAATTTGATATTAAGACTATAAGAAATTTCAAGAAGAGAAGAAAGAAAAAGATCAAGAAAATTGGCACAACACTGCACCGAAGTAACCCCAATAATGATAAAGCAACAAAGACGAATTGTAAATCCTTGAGGGCAAGGATTTGCTTTGAGGGGAGGGTAATGTTATACCCCAACAATTTAATATTAAAAATAGCTAAATCTAAATTTAAAAGTTAAATTAATAATCTAACTTTTAAATTTAGATTTGGCGGGAATAGTGATTAACAATTAGGTTTTTTAGCTAATTTTTTATGTTTTTGCTAGAATTTTATTATTATTCAGATTTCTCTTTCTTTTCCCTCCTAATCTATATAAAGGGAAGGCTAGAGCCAATTGTATGGCATGACTTTGGATATTGAATGAATAAAAATATTAATTTTCTCTAAATTCTCCCTCAACTTCTTCTATTTTCTATTTCTCCCTCCTCTTTACAGTAAATCTAATCTTTTTCTCCCTCAATTTCTTCTATCTTCACGATTAATATATAAAGTTTGACCTAATTAATGAATTGGGTCATAATAGTCAGATGACGACTTGAGTCATCCTATCACTGCTAATGAAATTGCCGAACCCCTTATGAACCCGTTGGGGCTGTTGAGCCTCCTTTTCTCCCTCTTGAGCCTATTGAGGCAGAGAGCACCCCTATTGCTACTTTGGAGCCTATGACTTGTACGTGTGCCAAGCATTGGTACTCGAAACTATTTCGAGTATTTGTCAAATCAGGATAGTGTAGCATTCTCCTCTTCTGTTATTGGGTACTTGCCAACATATTGTGTCCCAGGTTAGTCCTTTTAGGATTGTTGATTCCCATATTTCGTCCAAGTGACCAGTGATCCGAATGTGGCTCCTTCTTATCATTGCCCTCCCCTTGTGGAGCGTAGGATTACTAGATCTACCACTAAATTGGCTGCAAAGGTCAGGGAGGTGGGACCTCGTCTTCTGCTCATCATCCCCCTCCTCAGGTACGTCGAGCTCCCATTGTTCCTCTTCTCGTCCCTAGCCACCTCATGTGGAGCATCTTTTTGCTAACTTTGAGGCACGCACTGATCCCATCAGTGCGGAGGAGGCTATTGGCTCGGATTTGTGGACCATCTTATATGGAGGAGAAGACTACTATTAGATTGTCTCTCTTTGTTTGATGTTTCTCCTTTTCTTTTCTCCTTTTTATCTTATTATGTATTACTTAGGTTTGGGGGTTTGACTGTATTGTCTTTCCTTTTCTATTGTTTAGCTCTTACCTTTTTGGTTTCAGCTTTGTTGGTAGGTTGTGGCCGTGTCATGGAGCATGCCCCTTGTCCATTTTTAATTTTTCACTTTTGGTAATAAAAAAACTCTCGCTAACTTACCAAAAAAAGGCATCAAAAAAGCTCATGCATCTCACTCATGACCTTTGTCGGGCCCGTGGTCACAAGTTGGTGTCTGAAATGAAAAAGATGAGCCTTTATCCAAGAAAAAGGCCAGCTCCCCCCTAAAAAGGCTCCATTAGTTGGACCCTTGGGTGGTCTCACTTCAAAGGCTCAAATCATCATGAGGATTGGGCACCCAAAGGGGAATCCAAAATACAACCTGCTCGATATGGACAACTATAAGGGACCACATCAGTTTGGGCAACAACCTTTAAGGGTCCATTTTGGTAATGTTTAGAGAAGGAACCACCGTGAGCAGGAGGATGTTGGTCCCTCCAACCTTACACGAACCAAGAAAAGGAGGCAGCTACAAAAGTAAGCGATGCAACGAAGAGCTTTGCTTGACACTTATTTGACTAGGCTCTCTGAGGAAGAGAATAGAGTCCACAAGGACAGGTGTATCAAGTCCATGGATCTCAAGGATCCAGAAACAGAATCAAGACCTTTAACTACCATTGTTAAAGCGGAGCCAAGAAATAAGCTCGAGAGATAGGCTAGTCTCTCATCTTCTAAGGGTACAGAATCTTAGTGGGATCAACTTACCAAGAATTGATTGGCTCAAAGAACATATGATGGCAAGGAGGAGTATAGTCTCCTCAGATCAATTTAGTGGAACCTATGGACCATGTTAAACCAATACGATGTGACATAGAAAATTGCTTCCATGAAGAAGACTTCCGACAACCAATGGAGGAGTCTCTGACCCTAGAGATTGAACCAAAAGATCAACTTCAAGACAAGACATGCTAATGAATGGCAGTCATAAAGAAACGACTGATCAAGGAGTCAAGATATGGTTTGGGTCGCTCTTTGAGCAAGTTGATGTTAGAATTGCTTTGCTCCTTCCCTTAGAATTCATGGCAATTGACACACAGGAGGGCCTCAAATGGATTGTAATAGCATCGAATGAAGATCCCTAGGTGGAATGCATAGCTGAAGTGGCAGCTGCTAAAGGTAATCCTAGTCTTTTTCTTTTAAAGTTAAGACCCCAACATCCAAGTCAACTGATGACACTCATGACACAATGAAGATGATATATAATGGGCTTAATACTGCTAATAAACACATCAAGCCTCTATACATCAAGGCCAAATTCCGATAAATAGAGTTTTGGCAGGTAATGGTGCAACCATCAATGTCTTGCCTTCATATATGTTGGGAGTCATTGGTAAATCTCAAGATGACTTGATAACTATAGATGTGGCAATATGTGGCTTTTCAAGGGCCACCATTAAGTCTAAATGGGTCATCCCTATTGAGTTAACTATTGGCAACTTAGCCAAGCTAAGAGCTTTCTTTGTAGTGGATATCTTAAACTATAATGCCTTGCTTGGGAGAGATTGGCTGCATACCAATTACTGTGTCCCTTTCTCACTTCACCAATTGTTAATCTTCTTGAACCATGACAAATATGAGGTTGTTATGGCAAATAACATGCCATTCATGGCTTGCTCCAATTATGTTGAGGAAAATTTCTACTAAGATGGTGTGGGACCATTAGATGTGAAGAGAGCCCCTCCTCAAACTGCCCAACATCGGGAGCTGATAGCCATCCTTAGCAGCCTGCTCACTAACGTTGAGGTTGATCAAGTTAATGTGGAGTCAGAGGATTCTGACTTTTGGGGATGTATGAGAGCCCTTCTAGATGAAGGGGACTTTCAAGGCACACCAGAAGCCTTATGCCGAGGAGCCAAGACTTCCCATTAAAGGCCTAAACGCTGCCTCCTCACATTGTAAAGCTAGAGGCTTGGCATGCTGAGAACCAACTATGGGCTGAGTAGCCATTTGTTTCTAGAAATGGCCTCAAAATCTAGGCAATACAAGAAAAAGAGCTGGAGCCATCTAACTGAAGAGCAACACCGACTAAGACGGAGGATTTAAGGGCTGAAGTCCAAGAACCCCTCCTTGAGGTTAACTTTGGATCTACAAAAGACTTAAGACCCACATATCTGAGCGCTCTACTTTCTGAAAAGCAGAGGAAGCAATATTTGACCATGATTCTTGAGTTCAGGGATTTTTTTGCTGGGGACCATTTGGAGATGCCTGGCCTAGATAGTAAAGTGATTGAGCATAGGCTTCCAATCAAGCCAGGCTTGAGGCCCATAATTCAGGCCTAGAGACGGATATCCCTAAAGGTGATAAATTTGGTCAAAGAGGAGATTGAGAGACTCCTGAAGGCCAAATTCATTAGGACTGCCAGGTACATTGAATGGTTCACAAATATAGTTCTTTTTTTTAAAAAGAATAGCAAAATTATAGTTTGTATTGATTTCGGAGATCTAAATGCTGCCACTGTATAGGATGAATACCCCATGCCAATAGTTGGTATCTTCATCAATTCAGCCTCAAGGCATGAGGTCTTATCCTTTATGGATGGCTACTGTGGGTCCTACCAAGTCATGATTGCTTCGGAAGATACCATACAAGACAACATTTAGCTATCCTGAGTCAATAGGGACCTTCGGAGGATATCAAATCATGATCTTTCATGACCTCATTGGCAAGACCATGGAAGTCTACATACATGACATCGTGGTCAATTCAAAGTCCTAAGTCAAGCACTTGGAGGACTTGAGAGGTCCTTCGAATGAGGAGCCAAAACCTCAAGATGAACCCACTAAAATGTGCCTTTGGTGTACACGTAGGGAATTTTCTTGGTTTCTTAGTACACCTGAGGGGGATTGAGGTTGATAAGGCCATTCAAGAGGCCAAATCGCCTTCAAGCAAAAAGGAGCTTCAACGCTTCCTAAGGCAAGTGAACTTCCTATGAAGGGCAACCGCTAAAGATTTATGTCTCTGCTTCTGATGAATCAATTGGTTGTTTGGTTGTATAGGATAATGAGCAGGGGTTAGAAAAGGTTGTGTTCTACCTAAGCCATTGTCTAAACAAATGTGAAATAAAATATTCTTCCATTGAAAAATTGTGTCTTTCTCTATTCTATGCATCCTTAAATTTGTGAAATTACTTCTTAGCATTTACCATATACATGGTTGCTCAGAAAGATGTCCTTCAATACCTGATAGATAGATCTCTAATCAGAAAAAGATTAAACAAGTAGAGTATTGCTCTACTTCAATTTGAAATAATGTATATGTCAGAAAAGTCAGTCAAAGACCAAGCTTTAGCAAACTTTTAGCTGGCCACACAAAAATTCAAACTAGCGTGGATTATGAGCCAGATCAGCTCCAAATAAAAGAGATGGTCCCTTAGGACCGTTACCAAATTGGTTGTCACTTTGACTAGCAAGTGTTCCAACAATGTGGTGGAGTATGAGACATTAATAATAGGCCTACAAACTTTCTGTGAAATGTAAGTCCCCATTGTGGTCATAAGAGGGGATTCATAGTTGGTCATTTGCCAAGTAAAGGGGGAGTTCAGTGTTTAAGTGAGACCTCGAATAAATACATCTCAATTGTGCATGAACTATTTAGTAAGTTTGACGATGTTCAAATTGAGCACATATCTCGAGAACAGAATAAGGCAGCCAATGACTGGGGCCAATTAGTCTTAGGGTATAAGTTACCCAGGACATGGTGTGAAGAAACCATGGTTATTAAGACAAAGGTTTTAGATCGTAACCTTGAAGTCATTGAGTCCTTCAGTTCTGAGAGCCAAGTAATTACAAGTGACCACTTAGATTGCTTGAAGGCACATCAGTCTATCACAAGTCAAGGTGAGGATTGGAGGAAGCCCTCGATGGATTACTTCAGAAACCTTTGTGACTATATCAAAGACAAAACGATGAAAATGAGAGCTCAAAAAATCTATCTTGATGATGAATCTGAAGAATTGTACAAAAGAGACAGTAATGGAGTGCTTCTTAAGTGCCCAGATATAGACAAAGCAATGTTAGTGATTGTTAAAACCCATGAGGGTATCTGCGGATCCCATCTAGCTGGTAATAAGATGCACTAGCTCATCAAACGTTATGGCTATTATTGGCCATCAATAGTGGACAATTGTATAAAGTATTCTAAGGGATGTGGAGCATGCTAATGAATAGCCATGTACCAAGAGTTCCTGCTGCTGAAATGCATGCTATTGTTAAACTATGGCCCTTTTGAGGATGGGCAATGGATATCATAGGGGAGATTAACCCTCCTTTTAGCAAGCATCATTCTTATAATCTTGTGGCCACAAACTATTTTACAAAATAGGTGGTGGCTAAGCCATAAAGAAACATCAATCAACAAGATGTGATTGATTTTATCAAGGGATATATTACATGTAGGTTTGGAATCCCAAAAACCATAACTATGGACCGAGCTCAAGTGTTCAATAGAGCTAAGGTTAAGGAGTTTACCAAGAGTTTGAACATTGAAATCTTAAACTCAACCCCTTATTACACTCAAGCTAATGGTAAGGCAGAATCTACTAATACGATTCTAAAGGCTAATATTGAGAAGGTGTTTGACAATAATTCCAAAAAGTGGCATGAGTTGCTACTTGATGCTCTTTAGGCTTGTAAAACATCCAAATGTGATGCAACTGGGACAAGTCCCTTCCATTTAACATATGGCCATGATGTTGCACTTCTAATGGAAGTCACAGTTCAACCTATTAGATTGGCTCATCAAGGGAAGTTTTTAGAACTTGAATATGAGCTGGCTATGATGGACGAACTAACTAACTTTGACCAAGTTAGACGTGATGCCCTTTATAAATTGGAGAAGCAAAAGAGGAGGTTGGCTAAAGCCTACAATAGAAAGGTCAAACCTATGTCCTTTTATTTAGGGGACTTAGTCTAGAAAGTGGTATTGACCATTGGCCAGAAAGATCATGACTTTGGGAAATGGTCCTTAAATTGGGAGGACCCATTCAGAGTCATTGAGATATTTGGAGGAAATGCTTACTTACTCCATGAACTAGATGGGAGAACTCACCTAAGGCCATTAATGGAAGCTCCATAAGAAATATGTGTCTTCAATTTGGGATTCTAATAAAGAAGTTCTTAAATTTAGATTCCCTAAATTATAGGCCCAGATTTGATATTAGTATCTTGAGAATCAACTTAATCATAATTAGGTAAGAAAAATAAATAAAAGGAACTACAAAACTGAGAGACTTATTCAACAAAATGTGTATTTCATTAATGATTTCAAGGAATGCATGGCTAGTAACAATTAAAAAAAAATGATACAAGTAATTTGCTTGTATGGCCCACAAACGTTTTTACAAACATCAAAAGAGTTGAGTCCTAATCCTAACTAAGGATTCCTCTATCGATGAAAATTGACTAGTAGTCTCATTCAACTACTAGTCCATGGAATGGGCCTCTTCTTAAAGGGCTTGATGAGTTCTTTAAGCGTCTGCAGTTGCTTGCTCGAGCTTTCCAACCCTTGAGCCTTGAGAAGTATGTTATTGCTTGAGAGATGAAAGTTTCTCCATAAGCCGACATAATTTCTCCTCCAATTGGTGGATCTCACCTTCTAAGACTATGATGTCTTGAGCTTGCTGACTCTGGACTTCCTTTGCTGCTTGGAGTTCCTTAAAGAGAAGTTGTACACCTCCTAGGCCAGCAAAGCTCCCTAGGTCCCTGCATATTGGCATTGTCACTTTTTTTGAAGGAGTGAAGGGACCTCTTGGTTAACTCTAATGAACACCATCTCCAACACCTCGAGCACTTTGGCAATGGCAGGGAACACCTTTCGATCTTCTTTCAAGGCCTTCACCAGGGAGATAGCTTCTTGGTAGGTGGCGTTCTCAGTCAGGGAGAGTACAGGCATGCCATTTCCCTCAATCATTGAAATCTTGGAGACATTTGGCCGAGCTACTAGAGGGCCAGTCTCCCATTTGCCCATAATTTCTCCAGAGGAGATGCAATCCTCTCTGAGATAGGAGGAGGAATGACTCTTAGTGGTGTAACCTAAAAGAGACAATACTGAAGAGGTCATATCAAGTCCCAATTTTGGAGCTAAACTAGAGTAAAAAAGGACTAATTCTACCTCTAGAAATTCAATTGAAGGAATAGGAGAAACTTTTGCTGGTGTCTCAGCCACTGGATTGCCTTCCTCGAGGGGGGCTTCTAGAAAAGACAATACTTATATGTCATAACTAACTAATGGTTTGGAAATCAAGGATTTATGAGCCAAAAGAAAAGATGATACCTTCATGGATCTTTTCAATGGTTATGGAGGATGTTCCTGGAAGAAGGAATGGAGCCTGGATGAGGCCATGTCTTAAAGAGGCTAGCAGTGCCGCTTCTCTAGGCGGTTCACTTACAAGTGACTCCTAAGCTGATGTGACTATATCTCTTTCTTCATCAGTGCTTGAGCTGAGAGATTTAGTTTCCCAAGGGAACTTTGGCACATGTTGCTGAGGTGGAGAGTCTGGGATTTCCACTACGACAGAAGCTGACACTTCATGTGTCTATGCAAGGCTAACTCAAAATAGCTTTAGCAAGAGATGAATAAAAGAAAACTAGTTAAAAAAGAACAATACCTTTAGTTGGGGGAGTCTAGCTCTTCTCTTTCTCACCAATTGTGAGATTGGTACTTCTTCTTCATCTTCTTCTTCTTCTCCTTCTGTTACTTGAATGGCTCTGGATGGAAGAGCAAGAAGAACATCCCTCCTAGTTCTTTTCTTCGAGCCACCAAATTCAAAGGCTGGTGGAGACGTCCTTAGAGGAGATTCCTCAAATAACATTCTGGTAAAGCTCGGGGTGCTCCTTGGGGTTTCCTGAGCAGTTGAGGCTGCAAGAAAAGAATGAGCCTTTGTTCAAGCCATCTAAAGGACGAACTAAAGCATGCGTTAAGGATGGATGTTCACCTAGTGTTGCCTTCTTTGGGGTCTGCCTTATTCTGATTGGCTAGGCCCTTCTCGAGCTAGGACCTACAAGCTCCAGGGAAGGCCTAAAATACTACTTGGCATCTATGGCCTCCAAAGAGGACAAATATGCTTGGAACCAAGCTATAAAACGAGCTGTGGCACATGGGGAATTCCTAAAGGCAACAGGGTACCCATAGAGTGACTTGACCTCTAGGTTTGACTCATGAAGCTCTTTGTATTGAGAGAGTTGAACAGAGATCCTCTAAGCCCACCATCGGTTCTTAGTCCTCAGACTTGGAAAAGAAACGTCTAGACCATCCTGGACTGCCTAGCAAACAATCCAAGCCTATAAATATCTACTACAAGATTGATTTGGTGATGGAAGAAGAGATCTTGAGGGCATAAGATTCTCTGCCAGATTTGAGCATTAATGTCTACAGAGACATCATAATGGAGAACCAGGTTTCTGAACCATTGAGGACCAAGTTTCGTCCCTTTGAAGGGAGTCCACTGGATCCTTATTATACCTCGAGGAGACACAAGCTTCTCAAGGCTTTGGTTAAAAGACCATCCTGAGAGTAAAAGAACCTCTCTTTGAGCAAATTGCTCTCCATAGTAGGTAACCCCCTTATCTGTGGAGACAATCGGGCTCTCTAGCAACGCTCACGCAAATAGACATGGGCCCGTAGTTAGACCAGCCACAAGGATCCTCCTAGCTAGACATCATAGTTTTTGATTATGATGTCTAAAGGCATCCATACACTGGAACCAAAAACACTAGTCCTAGAGCTAGTGGACCAGTGCTAAAGGCTAGGTTTATTGCCACTGTCCTAAGGGACTTAAGTACGGTGTTGGTGGAGTTAGCAAAAACAAATTGGTTCAACCAAAACAAGTAAAAACGAATGCATTCTTCCTTGGACCCTCATCTATAGTTATGACTTTGTTTGACAAAAACTTTAACAAAAGTCTCATAACCACTAGACGAATCAATCACAAAGAAAGGAGAGGCAAAGGTTAGCCTCTTTAGAAACAAACGGATCAAGAAGAAACTCCTCTCCTCCTAGAGAAAGACCCATTAAGGCCACTATGTCCTCTAAGATAATCCCTACGAAGCCATCAGGGAGGACAAAAGCGTTATAATAGATGTTCCAGCAGAAGGTGAGCATTGTCATAATGGGATAATCATACATGAGAGTGATCTTGAGAGTCTGATAGCTTAGTAGGCGTGAAGGTTCCTCCATTTCTCTTTATAGGTGAGGATCAATTAATCCACCCATTCAGCATAACTCTTTGTCAAGAACACCCACCCTTTGAAGGGAGCAGCTTCTCTGCAGATGCACTTTGCACCCAAGAATGACTTGCAGAAGCTATGCGAAGTAAAGGAAATTCGTCAGTGTCCTGAAACATGCACTCGACGTTAGGAACATCAAAAAAGGGTAAACAATAAGCCCTAGGGCAAAGGGTTCAAAGATTGAAGAAGGATCATTCTCAGGCATCTAAGAAAGATCATCTTTGATGGTACCAAGGGCAATAGGGCTTTAAAGCCTATCAGAGATCACTGAAACATCTGATTGAGCCAAACATGCCAACTTCTCAATAGGACTATTAGCCAAAGGGATGAGGGCAGAGATGGCACAAGAAGTTTGAGCCATTTCTTAGTGGTTTGAAGAATCTCAAGATACAAAGAGCATATTAGTAACGGAGGATGAAGAAATCAAAAGCAGAAAGCAACTGTTTTGAGCATTTGATCACAGCAAAGAGAGAGCACAGAGCAGAAAAGTGAACATTCAAAGCCCTAACTGTTGTATTTACATACACGAGGGAACGAAGGAAATTAAAATTTCAAACAGTGTTCTCTCAAGTTCCCTGTAGTCATTGGGGGCTCAAATCAAGTTAGATCTTTTACCCGTTGAAAATTTGAAATTACAAATGGCTAAAAGGGGGTATTTGTTTACAAACCAAACTTGAAGGGAGTTGGTACAACATCGTTTCGAGCAAAGCACCACACGCTTGTCACGTGAGGCCCTCGTTAAGGAAGGTAAGGCCTTTAGATGTTAAGGTAACGGCATCTTAAGCCCAGCTGCTTGAGGAGTTCGAAACACTAACAAGGGTATCAACCACTTGAGGCTCGAGATGGTTAGGGGCATAAAAGGAGCCCCAGCTCAAGGGACTTCCTAGAAAGCTATAAGACAGGTGGTTTCCAAGCTCGAGGTAGTTACTCGAAGCACGATTTCAGATGCGTGGGCTTCAAGCTTATCCAGCAGAACATAGGGCATCTAGCAAGGACTCCGGCTAAAAAAAAAAAAAGAATGTTAGCTTCTAGAAAGACGCTTGAGCACTCCAAATCAGGGGAACAACTCATTCATGCGCCAAAGAATTTTGAGGCCAATGTGGGAAGAGAATGCCGTGGAATTAGGGGGCAGCAGTTATTTCGTTTTTCTATAAATAAAACACTATTGTAGTGTTAAAGTGTCCATCACCACCCATACAAACTTGGTCAAGTTTCTTTACAGCACACTTGTGCTTTTGCCTAGGAGTAGCATAGCTTAGCTTAGTATAGATCTTACTGTACTTGCTTCCATCGAAGTAATACAATCCTTCGGGCTTCAGGTAACTTCGTTTTTATTCTGTTCCCAAAATCAACAAGTTAAGAATTGAGGCTTTAGTTTAAGGCTTTGACGGCCAAGGCTTGACCTTGATTGTGTTGGTCTTAACACTGCTGTCACTCCTTAATAAGCCAGGTGAACTTTGGTTTTCACCGTTGTTTAAGGTCTTTGTTGGCCAAGGCTTGACCTTGATTGCGTTGGTCCTAATCTAGTGACCCAAATATGGTTTGCTCCACCTAAATCTTGTTAGACTCTAACTCATTCGAGTTATTATAAGTTAAGGGCGCCAGGCCTAAAAATCCAATTAAATTGGGCTTATAAATGAACTACTGAGCTCTTTAGTTTTTGTCCACTCCAGTTCCTGACTTGTAAGTGTACAAGGAAAGGTGATTGTGGGCCCCGCTCCATCACTGTAACTATCACTTGAGTTAGGTCCATATCCCTTTTACTTTTCTGTCATCTTATATATTGAAAATCCACGAAAACAATATATAAAAGTCTCCTTAATTAGAGCATAAGCAGAATCCACATGTTTAACAAACGAAGTTAAATACACCAAAAGCATCACCCCATTTCTCTAAAAAGGACAGTGGTTGAGGTCAAAGAGGTGTGGTCCGAAATTTAGATTCTCTCCCTAATCGCGGCGAGTCCATTTTGCATGTTTGTTTACATTTGTATTTACGGCAACCACATTCACACACTTGACAAAAAAATAAAGCAAACAATAACAATTTTCTTTCTTGCTTTCTTTCCCAGACGTGTTCATAAATATTTTTCACAACCAATTCATATAGATACATGATTAAATGTTTTCTACCTTCAGCTAGTTTGACATGAATCTTTCTTAAAGGTAAGTAAGGTTTGGATTTGGCGATGTTGATTTGTTTCATATTTTAAATGTTTTGCACCCTGTTCCTATGATATTTCGGCTATTCCATGTGCATTATGGCATGATCTTTGTGTATTTAGTATTTGGATGTGATGGAGCGAGAACAACTTGAAAATTATTGAAGAGCAGATGAAAATGGAAAATTTTCGAGGACTAAATTGAGAAACCCAACCATGAGTGGAAAAAAATGACTCATTGGGTTAAGATTTGGTTCTTCAACTATGTACTTTACGGCTGTATTGGTAGCTAATCAAACAACAGTGAGGAACAATATTCTTGGCCAATTGATAGGCAAGCAACAGCAAGCCTCTGTGGTTTTGGCCAATCGATCGACCATATGTGCGGTTGCCTTCTAGGGCACACCACCCATATAAATAAAGGGGAAGGCTTGTTTTCAGTACCCTTGGCTCATAAAGGCCAAAGCACATGTGGGCGGACTACCAAGGGATTAAAGCTGCACTCATGTCAACACCGATCAAGAAGTCATTAATTAATGAAGCTTCTTTCCTTTTTTTCTTTTAAAGTAGTGATTTCTAAAACTCTCATGAAGGAGTAGACTAATAGTTTAGGGATAAAGATTGGTTAGTTGTTCAAACCCCAGATTTATATTTCATTTTCTATAATGACTGTTGTTGTGTTATTTTCAGTACCTCTATGGGAAATTTTATATTTTATGTTGGTCTTCCTTTTATGTGCTTGTAGTTATGATGTGATTTACCAATTTATCAGCGTGTTGTCTCAATCTTATAGTCTAGACGATAGTATAACAGATTTTTCATAAGTGATCAGGATTAAGGTTCTACCTAATCCTAAACAAATGCTTCTATACAAATTAATACTAAGTTAGATCTGACAAAGGAATTAAGTAGGTGCTATTGAGGTAATCCATGCAATACCTAGAGTGATTAGATGTGTTATGCCTTTGGACTAGTTCGTTTCCTTAAACTCTAATTAAGTGTTAATCTAGGTTTCAAGCTTGTAGCTTAAACCTTCAAAGTCATTATCGTGATAAAATATAATGAAAAATTTTATAGATGTGATTCAACAGCTTGCTACTGGAGAACACTGAGTAAGAATATACCCAAATCCGAAGCTATAGGTCCTTGATACCGGACGCCTCATTGCAGGTACTTCATACCAGAAGCCCTGTCGTAAGTACTTCAAGCCAGAAGCCCTATCGCAGGTACTTCAAGCTAGAAGCCCTGACATAAGTAATTCAAGATAGAAGCCCTATTGCTGATACTTCAAGCCATAAGTCCTGACATAAGTACTTCAAGCCAGAAGCCCCATCATAGGTACTTCAAATCAAAAGCCTTGTTGTAAGTACTTCAAGCAAGAAGCCTTGTCGCAGGTACTTCAAGCCAAAAGCCTTAGTGTAAGTATTTCAAGTTAGAAGCCGTTTTGTAAGTACATTCAAGCTAGAAGCCCTAATGTAAGTACTTCAAGCCAGACGCCTTGTCGGCAGGCACTTACAGGTTGACGCCCTCTCCCTCATCCTCAACCTTACGATTCTCTCTTTGAAACAATTATCAAGCCTCCTTTACTTATGTTAGGTCAATTTTATATTGGTAACTTGATATATTTGCCAAATCCTTTTAATTTCTTGATTCTTCATTATTATGTTTATTTATTACCTAGTTAATTATTATTTCATTTTTTTTTTTGATAATTAGCGACAAGTCGTAGTACAAGCAGGCTACTCGCCAAGCAAGCCCTGAGTCCAGCCGCTGAAAAGCGGGGACCAAAACAACCATCACAAAGGCAAAGAGACAGGATAACACAGCAACAAACAAGAAACAACAGGCAAAACAGACGCCCCAGAGAGCAGCAAAAAGACAATATTGGTATTTACATGAATGTTGGAGGGGTCCCTCATGGGTTACTCCACGACCCCCTCTATTCGATTTTTTGTCTTGCATAAAATATCAAGTCGGACGTGTAGCTAGAACTTGAATTCAACTCATCCTGATGAACCCCACCTCAAACATAACTCAAACATGATCAATAAGCACTCTGCTAATTCATCGTAAACATTTTTGCGCCGTGTGTGCGAAAGATTACAAGCTCACGCCTAGCTTGGTGTTTCTTGGAAGATGCAAACTCTTAAGCATCAGGTGGTCACCGTTCAACATTTTTTGATCTCTTTTTCATTTTTTTGTCCTGATAAAAGCAAGCCTACTCAGGCAAAATCAGCCGAAACTCTGTTAAGGTTTCTAAGATTGCTCTTGAGCCTTAACCTTGGTTGGGATAGAGAGAGTATGAGATGAGATAAGAATATAGAGTTTAGATCAGAAAGAAGGGAAAGGAGATGAGAAAGTAGAGAGAGATATCAAAAGATATCACATTTTCATTTATCAAGTTTGTTATTGAATACAAACTAATGCCCACTACTTATACTACTTACAAGATATGAGCTAATACATTGAATCTAGCCCACAAGGACTAACCGACTCTAAGTCAGCCTCCACCTTTGACTCAACTGACTAATGGCAACAACCACCACCGCCTAACAACTCTAGACTTCACTTATTACATGACTCAACCAAAGCTTAAGCCACTAATTACAACAAGGCTTATTCTAGATACAATCTCAACAACTAATACATCCTTCCCACACTAAACTAACATCACACAGCTGCAACCATCCACCGTAGCAGACCAACAGCAGCACCACAGCAGCAGGGCAGCAGCCAGGACCTCCAACAAACCGGCTTGGATTCTCGGTTCATAACATTCCCTCCCCCTTGAAAACATTCTTGTCCTCAAGATGGAAGATAGTTGCAACAATGAAGAACACTTATTGCATATGAAAAGATAACTGAAGTAATGAACTCTTGCTGAAGTCTGCAGCTGTAAGGACATCTGACACAACTCCATATGAATGCAGCAGAACATATTAACACAATGCTTGTTCTGCACAAGGTCTTTGTGTGGATGGTTGTACCCTTTCTGGTGAGCTACACTGATCAACCAGACCAACCAAACCTCAACCATCAGCCCATGGCACAACTTGATGCAGTTAATACAGCTCAATTTTCTATCTTGATGCAAAGACCCATTAAACACATCAATGCTTCTGAATTTCTACTTGTAGTAAGCTGCATAACAGATTGTTAATGTCATTAAACCCATAAGACTACATATGAAGTCCTTAAACACCTCGGGAGGCCTTCCAAACTCAAACCAAAAGAACCCAACATCAAAATCTACTTGTAGGCTTTTCCCATTGCAGCACACAGCCAAAACTCTTGATCATGGTAACAAAACACAATGTAATTCCACATGACTGCAGCTGCAACTCTTTCATCTTGGATCTTATCCAATATTTGCAGTGCTTAGACATCCACTTTCTAAACCAACTCAGACCAAGCTCAACAAACACTTGATTGCTTCCTAATTTGTCTTGTTGTGCTGCAATTCCCAGAAATTCAGCAGTGCTAACCCGATGCAACTCATATTGACAGATTTCAGCTCGTTTCTTGTTCAAATGGATGCTCATTGATGTGAACAAGTTATTACACCTTCCAAAAGACATAATAGCACCAACCAAACTCAATCTGAACAGCTCATTCACTACTGACAGTGAGGAAATTCCCCAAGAGTGTTCTGCATCCTCCAAAACTTCCTTTGATGGAATCTTGAGAGTAAATTTGTAAGGTATGAAATTCTCTGCCATTTCCTCCCAAACTCTTGCATAAATCACACAATTTAGGAGTTCATAAACCATTGTTGAATACCAAAGATCTAACGTTATAACCTGAACTTCCAAAACACTCCAATCGATACTGTCAAAGCTGCAGCTCATCCTTTGTAATCTGTACAGCAGATTTCTAGGGACCCAAAGCTTTCCCAACCACCAATCTTGCCTCAAATGACCAAGCTTTGCTTCCCCATCAACCATGCCACACATGAGTAACAAATACAACAAATGGAGACACCAAAAGAACTCAGGAACAGCTGTAAACTTCTTCAACCTCAGAGATGTTCTGTTCCAAACTATATTGTTGATATTCACTCCAATTTCAGCTGGAATTATCCTTGATGTTGCATTGATCTTTTCCATCCAAACATTGAGAAGATATTGAAGCCTATGCATATGATTTTTCCATTCCGAAACACCACAACAGATCACAGATGTTCCATAAGTCTGTAATATACTCCAATACTACAACAGATCTGAATTTCCAGCCAAAAGCTTTTGCATTCCAAAATCATACCAACCACCAAGCCCCATAACCTCAAGAGGACTCACATTTGGTTGCACTAATGGAGCTTGCTCTTTGCTCATAGCTTGATTAATGCACAATCTGAATTTGGAGCTCAATATACTTGCCACATGACTGTCCAGCACAGCCATATCAGAACCACTATAAAAAATAACCCAAATACCTTCAATGCTAATGGATCTTGGTTGAACAAATCCCATTTCCAGATCAGTACCCCATTTGTGAACTTCTAACATGTCAAGAATTCTTCCAAAAATCAGTCTTGGACTAAATTGGACTCGGGAAATGATTTTAGCAGCTTGCTCGAACCTTTCCTCCAACTCGGCCTCATGTTTCAGCTTGTTACAATCAAGATCTATCTTCCTCGGATCAAAGGGACTTCCAACACCAATTACATCAGTTAAAGCACCTGTTGTACTGCTTCTTGTCTGATCAGAAATCGGTTTCATTTATACGCATCCAATATATCAATGGCTTGTGTAGACACCATGCTTCTCCTTTGTTGAACCTTGAAACGCACTCTCGCGACATGATTAATTCTTTTCAGCATAGAATCAACTCTTTTCGTCTTCGCATAGCCTTGAATACCTTCTCCCAGATCAAGAGGCAACTCATCATAAGAGTATGTATTGGAACACACATTTTCTCCACTCAAATTCACACCTTGTCCTACAACAGGTAGTGCCACAACAGCAATAATGGATTCCTCAACAGAATATGTCATTTAAGTAGTGAAGATGCTACAATTCTGATCCAAAATTCCCAAGTCAGAATTCCTCAAGTTCTGATTCTGCATACCAACTTGCCCTGGAAAAGCACTTAACAGATTTGACGATGTATTCATTGCTATCACAGCAGTAGCATTGACTTTTTCAGTTGAAAACAAAGATTCTGCAGTCACTACTCCTTGTATACCATCTGAATCTTGTATACCAGCATATACATCGATAAGATTAGCATTTTGAGTTAGTTCTTGATGATCATCAATCATCATAGGCTGAAACACAACCTCTTGCTTCAACTTCGACTTTGTCAACTTCTTTATACCCCAAAAATCTTTCAACGCTTCATTTAGATGGTTCCTCTTTGTCTTACTCTTTGCTTTCTTTAACATTCCTTTGGCATAAAAATCGTATTCCCATTCCGGATGCATGTCATACTGTGCCTCCACATCATTAAGATACTCTAACTCTAGCATAGAGTCTTCATAAGGATCATCTTGTTCTAACTCAGGTTCCTCTGACTTGTGTTCATCAATTTCGGCATTGTCGTGGTCGAATTCATCTTCAACAACAACAGATTGTACTTTCACTTTTTGCTCAACATTGAACTCTTGCGGTAGAACCCCTTCAGTAGGTGGAATAATCTCAATTTGTTGCAACCTATCTTCCTTATTCGCATCTTTTTCCAAATACAACTGCTGCATTCTTAACAGTTTCTAAATGTTGTCATTCTGCTGATCCAACTCGGCATATATGTCCCGAAGATGATCAATAGTAAGATTTTGTGGTCCAGTTTTAGCATTTGCACCAGCTTCCAATCGAGTTCTCACTCCCTCAGCCATATTTGCAATGAACAACAATTTCTATCTGGAATCAGCTCAGGTCGCAGAATACAAGTTCGAAAATCGCAGAAATGTGAAACTTGTTTCGCAACTTTTCAACAATCGATTGCTTTATGAACTTGTACTCCTTCGTTCGCACAACAATCCGTGCTATCAATTCCACAATCGTCATGGATTACAACCCTAATATGCAGATTTTCGCACACCGAGTGTTCGACAAACCCTAACTTCGAACAATTTTTGACAATGATGTTTTCTTGAATAATCCAGACTAAGAAACTGAAATAAGTTCGATCTTTGTCTGTAATGGTGATTTAAACACACGATTCACCACAATCTTCAAGAACAAAAATCAGATTTCAACACTTCGGTGCTCAGTTAATTGTCAGACTTTTCGCCTAAGCAAATCTCGACTCAATAACCTATAATTCTTAAGAATCAAACACAGATTTTGATGAATCCTCACCACTTCTATGCTTACCAACACAATTTCCACACAATCCAGCCACAAAAGTAGATTCGGATCGAATATGATCTGGTAGTTCAGAAAGCAATTACCTCTACTTCAATTTCTGAATTGTAGAATCTGATTAAACCTCAATTCAGATGGTTTCTGATCTTTTGATGATGATCCAGTGCAATGTGGATCAATTAGCTCAATTTAAACTTCTTCTTCAACCGATCAGATGAATGATTGATCAAGAACAATTAAGCTCAACTTCAACTAATGCTTTGCTCAGCACTCAACCAGCAGCTGAAGCTTGATCAATCCTATTGAATGAAATCAACAAATTCTGATCAAATAAACTTTCTTCAATGTAACTCAATCAATTATGTCCCAACCGAAACAATTCCCAAGCAATGCTGATCACAATTTCAGTAACCGCCACTTTTCAATTCAAAATGCAGAATTGAATTCCTCAATGCAAAAAACTGAACTAAATCAGTACCACAACTGTTTTTATTGATTAATTGCAATACAATTAATCAAATTTTGTATTTTTTTCGGATATGAGCTTAATTTGGAAGGCAAATCAAGGCTCTGATACCAACTGTTAAGGTTTCGAAGATTGCTCTTGAGCCTTAACCTTGGTTAGCATAGAGAGAGTATGAGATGAGATAAGAATATAGAGTTTAGATCAGAAAGAAGGGAAAGGAGATGAGAAAGTAGAGAGAGATATCAAAAGATATCACATTAATTTATCAAGTTTGTTATTGAATACAAACTAATACCCACTACTTATACCACTTACAAGATATGAGCTAATACATTGAATCTAGCCCACAAGGACTAACCGACTCTAAGTCAGCCGACACCTTTGACTCAACTAACTAATGGCAATGACCACCACCACCTAACAACTCTAGACTTCACTTATTACATGACTCAATCAAAGCTTAAGCCACTAATTACAACAAGGCTTATTCTAGATACAATCTCAACAACTAATACATCCTTCCCACACAGCTGCAACCATCCACCGTAGTAGACCAACAGCAGCAGGGCAGCAGCCAGGACCTCCAACAGACCGGCTTGGATTCTCGGTTCATAACAAACTCCTTAGTATCTTTTGGTCATAAAAATAAAGTTTTTTTTTTTTTTTGGTGAAATCAATTATAAAAACACACTACAACAAAAAAAGACCATATGTAACACATAATAAGCGTTGCTTAAAGTCGTAAAATTGTTATCTAAGATCTTATGTAACACTTTTTTGGCCGTTAGGGGTGTTTTATACTAGCCTAATTTAACTGAATTTTTAGTCCAATGTAACAATTTTTCATAGTGTTGCCATAAGTTTGTATCTAATGTAACAGTTTTGAAAAAACTTTAGGTAACAATCATTTGAGATCTATTTTAATAGTTTTTGACCTAATGTAATGGTTTTAATAAGAGCTATATGTAACTGTTTATCAACCTAATGTAACACTTTCATAAAGACTTATGTAACGGCTTTGTGCAACCTAGTGTAATAATTCTTTATCAATTTATGTTAATTATTTTGAAAGCCATAGGTAAGAGATTTAACCTAGTGAAACAATTATGAGGTCATGCAACTGTTTGTTGCAAAGCTAAGTATTCAACTACAAACGCAAATAAAAAATATCCTTGTCTGAAATACACATAAATGAAGAAAACACGGAGAAGAAGACACGGGCCTTTGTTCCTCAAGCCTAGGATAAACTCTGTTGGCCTACCAATGAAGGGGGCCTTAGTATTAAACATATACAAAGCTATCTCGCTCAAATAATGTGCACACTCTGGATTATTCAGGATAAGAAGGATTCTTTGTGGGTTAGATGGATCCATGAGATTTATATGAAAGGACGTGATTTTTGGCAGATGGATATAACGATAAATGACTCTTCTCATTGGAAAATGTTGCTTCAATGTCGGGATAAGCTACTGGACCGATTTGCATCAGTTCAGAGAGCTAAGAGAGCGCTACAGAGCTGTGTTCGCGGCTATCATTTTCAGTGTAGCATGGCTTATCATCTTATGCGAGCACATAGAGATAAGTCACACTGGGGACGCATGATCTGGGGTAAATTCTCTCTCCCTAAACATAGTTTTATATTGTAGCTTGCAATATCAAATGGTTTGTTGACTGAGGATAGGTTACAAAAGTAAGGAGTAGTGCTTGCTAGTCGATGTGCGTTGTGCCATCAAACTAGGGAATTGACTGAGCATCTATTTTTTGAATGTGGGTGAGCCAAAAAGGTTTAGCTAGAAATTTGCAGTTGGAGTGGGATTTGTTATACAACAAGTCTTAAACAATTTTTTTTTATGGTTTGATAAGAAGATAAGAAGTCGTCTTCCCAAATCGTCAATCAAACGAGTATGTTTGGCAATGCGACTGTTTCCATAACCGGTGCTACAAGAAATGTGATAATCATCAAGGATCAAGTCAAGAATCCAAGCTGAGTGATTAGAGAAATTCAAAAACTAGTTTGACATCAAATCAATTTTGTTATCTAGATCCTTTAGACTTTTTGAGTTAAATTTGATAGTTTGAGTGTGTAGGGGCCAGGGGCCTACATATTTGCTGATTTTGATACTGATTGTATGTAGACTTTTCATATATATCAGATTACTTGCCTGCCTTTTGGCAAAAAAAGAAATACACATAAATGAGAAGCTCCAAAGCGTGACATATTTCATATTTACAATGAGAATCAATATGCATAACTTGTCGGAAAAAAAATCAATATGCACAATCTCCAAAAATGTGAAGCCTAAAATCGGACAACAAAGTCCTATCAAATCCGACCATAAACTTGATAACGCCGTGAAAGACCTTCGGAGGGTACAAACTTAATAACTCTCTTATGCACCTTGTGATGAAACATCATCTCCCTACAAGAATGAAAATAAAATGAGAATCATGTAAAATATAATTATAAAAAAAAAAAAAAAAAAACAATGGATGTGAGGCACACTTGTTACAAATTCTAGAACCACAAGTATCGAAGATCTACTCATAACAATGATTTGTATTATATAATGCTAAAACCACGACAAAATTGAGCACATTGTTATAAGATAATCGGAAGTAGTTACATCAAATGAAGGAGTAAAAAAACATCAAACATCAGGAACAAGCAAAAGGAGTGAGTACTATGCTTGCTCACAAAAAGATAACACGGTGTTTCCATTTCGTAAGCATGTTTCTAATTTTATCAGCCGGATGTCTCGTGAATCAAGTGTTTAATCCTCATTCTAGAACAACATACAATCATTGTTATAAGCATCAATCTTGTTTTAAGAGAGCCACAAATCTTTAATCACTTGCAACCTTCGTACGTAGGTTGTTCAAGGTCCCTCAATGGGCTAAAGAACTTCTTTGCATCATTAGGTTCTTTTATAGGCACATCACTATAGAACATCCTAGGGCATTCACAAACATCACTAAAAGAAGGGAACATATGCACTATCATCATGTTCCTATTGAAGTTGCTCTAACTCCTCATCATCACTTTCAAATTACTTTAAACCGTCGTCACTTTCATATCACACCCTGAATCTAACTCTAATCGAGGCTATCTTTGCAATTCCCCACAGTAACACCAAAATTTATACATACATGGCAAGATGATGTTCCACTATATCACAAAAATACTCATTTACGTTCTTACATCTCATGCATTGGTACTTTAATTGGGTGCAGATCGTAAACTATTAAAAGAGCGGCAGTGTAAGCTATATTGGAGAAGATCTAAATGCTAGAATTCTCATGTCGAGTATAAACAGCCTATCAATTGCTCATGCAAGGGGCATTCAACCCTTGAGAAGTATATCAAGGTGCCAAAAATTAATAAAGAACTATCTTTAAACCATACAACGAACAGAAACAAAAAAAAGTCAATTTTTTTTTTGCTACAAGAGCTATGTCACTCTCCCCAGCCCTAAAGAGGTTATAGTCAGAACATAATTTGGTGTCTATAAAGAAATCTTGTTCCATTTTACCTTTCCAACCTAAATATCAACTGCCAGCCAAAAATCCAAATGGAAAACATATGTTAGCTTCCAATTAAGAATTGAAAGTCTAACCTAGTAGAAGAAAGAGTTAGGTGAGAAGAGAAGTGAAAAGGGATGAGAAATAGAGAAAGAGATGAGAAAAGAGAGTTAATTCCAAAAGGAAATCAGTTTATATTTCATTGAATGATGAGATTACAAGCTTAAGATCCTATTTATAGACCTTTGGATACAATGCATCAAGACTAACCGACTTAACCTCCCAAAAAAAAAACAGACTTTCGCGCCAAAACTACAGCAGCCCCTGATTTTGACCCGATATTGACCAACTTGCCACTTTGGCGCCTAAAAGGACTCAACTAACATTTAAAAATATACAACTCAATACTTGAAACAATACTCAGCCACTAATAACAGGAATTACAATTAAATTCTAACAATTCATAACATTCCCTTCCTCTTGAGAAGCTTCTTGTCCTCAAGAAATGAAACTTGGGAATTGGCTCTTCAAGAAATTGCAATCTTCCCAAGTCATCAAACCCTTGTCCAAGTTGCACCAAGTCACCAAAACTTCTTGCACAGCACCATGATCATGCTGCAGCGACCTCCGAGCCTTTATAGCAGCAGGTTGCAACACCAGCAGGCCGTTAGTTTCTGCAGCAGGAGGGTCTTGAGCAGCTGCAACTCCCTTTTTAACCTGCTTTTTAAGTAGGGACACATGAAACACGAGGTGAATGTATGAATGCGAGGGTAAGTTGAGCTTATAAGCAACATTGCTGATTTTCTCCAAAATTTTGTACGGGCCAAAGTATCAGGCACTTAGGTTGACATTACGCCTGACAGCCAAGGAGGACTGTCTATACGATTGTAATTTAAGGTAGACCATGTCACCAATGTCATAGCTTTTGTCTACCCTTTTCTTATCAGCGTAGTACTTCATCCAAGCTCGAGCTTGTTGAAGATTGTCCTTAAGCACTTGCATAAATTGTTTCCTCTGCTGAACTAAATCAGTAGTTGCAGAACCGGTGATCTTCGGTTGTTGTAACATCATACGAGAGGGTGGAGGATAGCCATACAATGCTTGGAAGGGTGAAGTGCCAATGGATGTGTGGATGTGGGTATTGAACCAAAATTCGGCTAAGGAAAGCCAACGGTTCCACTCCTTGGGCCTCGAGAAGACCATACTCCAAAGGTACTGTTCAACACATTGATTGACTCGTTCGGTTTGGCCATCCGTTTGAGGATGATAAGAGGAACTGAGTGCCAATGTAGTACCCATCAACTTAAACAACTCCCTCCAAAACGTGCTTGTGAAAATCTTGTCTCGATCGGACACAATGGATTGAGGCAGTCCATGGAATTTGTAAATGTTGTCAAGGAAGACCTTGCCAATTTTTCAGCGGTGATGGGTCGAGCAGGAGCAATGAAATGATTATACTTGGTGAAACGATCCACCACTACCCATATGACCTCCTTGCCTTCGGACTTCGGTAGTCCCTCAATGAAATCCATGCTAATGTGAACCCAAGCTCCCTCCGGAATGGGAAGAGGTTGAAGAAGTCCTTTGTAACGAGGATCTCCCAACTTCGTTTGTTGACATACTTCACAAGACTTCACGTAATCACTTACATCTTTTTTCATACTCGGCCATGTAAAATATGCTTTGATTCGTTGATAGGTGCCTTCTACACCCTCGTGACCACCCCAAGCAGCATCATGTGAAGCTTGGATGACCAATTCTCTCAGATCAGTGGCAGAACCAACATACAACAGCCCTCTGATACGGATCAGCCCTTGCTGCACAGTGATATCAGTGTCTGAAGCAACGATCTTTGCCTCGCGTGTAAGGACAGCAGCGACCAATTTTTCCTGGGCAAAAGGGTCTCTCTCATAGGACTTATGTAACTCTTCCACCCAAGAAGGAATTACCACGGTAACAGTAACACAGGTGGCCTGATTATCGTCCTCAAACTGCCTTGACAGAGCATCCGCAACAGTGTTCTCCTTGCCACTTCTATATTCGATGTCGTAATCAAGGCCTAACATTTTCATGAGACCTTTCTTTTGAATCCTCGTCACGATCTTTTGTTCAAGGAGATACTTGAGGCTTTGATGATCCGTTCGAATGATGAACTTATGACCCTCCAAGTATTGCCTCCATTTCTCCACGGCTAAGAGGATGGCTAGATATTCCTTCTCATATGTTGACATAGCTTGATGTTTAGGGCTAAGAGCTTGGCTCAAGTAAGCAATAGGCCTCCCTTTTTGAGAAAGTACAACCCCTATACCAGTACCACTTGAATCGGTCTCCAAAATAAAGCTTTCGATAAAGTCCGGCATCGCCAAAACTGGTGCAGCACACATTGCGGATTTAAGGGCTTCAAATGCGGCTTGAGATCTCTCGTTCCATGTAAAAGCATCCTTTTCAAGAGCCCGGTTAAGGGTTTGGCAATAGAACCATATCCCTTAATAAATTTTCTATAATACCCGGTCAACCCCAAAAAACCCCTCAATTTCTTCAAGGTGATCGGAATTGCCCATTCTTGCATTGCACGGATCTTGTAAGGATCAGTAGACACTCCCTCGTGTGAGATGATATGACCCAAATACTCGAGCTTATCTTGAGCAAACGAACACTTGGACAACTTTGCAAAGAACTTGTGTTGCCACATCAATTCAAACACTTGTCGGAAGTGAGTGAGATGAGCTTCATATGTTGAGCTGTAAATCAGTATGTCGTCGAAGAAAACGAGCACTGACTTCCTCAGATAAGGCTTGAAAACGTCGTTCATGGCTGCTTGAAAAGGGGCCGGAGCATTTGTCAAGCCGAAAGGCATAACAACAAACTCGAAATGGCCATGGTGAGTTCGAAAAGCTGTCTTGTAAATATCCGGCTCGAGGACCCTGATTTGATGGTATCCTTGCCTCAAATCAAGCTTTGAAAAGAAGCACGCACCATGTAATTCGTCGAGCAAATCATCTATGATCGGAATGGGAAACTTATCCTTCACCGTTAGAGCATTCAGCTGGCGGTAGTCAATACACATTCTAGCCAAGCCATCTTTCTTCTTCACAAGGATCGCGGGTGAAGCGAAAGGACTATGGCTTGGTCTAATAAAGTTCATGTGAAGAAGTTCCTCCACTTGCCTCTTTATCTCTGACTTTTGGCCGTGTGCATATCGATAAGGCCTAATCTTCACCGGATCAACATTTACACGCAAAGGAATAGCATGGTCCACACTCCTTGGAGGAGGAAGACTCCTAGGCGGCTCAAAGATGTCACCAAATTCATCCACTAAGGACTGCACTTCTGGTTGAAGTCCCTGCCGCAGCTCAACCATAGCTACCATGAACAAATGACCTATCCATTGTATTGCCTTCTTCTTGATCCCCTCGTGCACACGTTTACCATCAATTATCTTGAGTTGAGCTTCCTCTGACATGCCTTTCAAGGATACTTTGGTGCCTTGAACCTCAAATGCCACGGTCATCTTATCAAAATCGAATATAACCGGGTTGAAGGTCCTCATCCAATCCACCCCTAGCACCATATCACAACCTCCCACAGGAAGAACTCAAAAATCAAAGGTGAAGTGATGTTCTTGCATAGACCATGGGAATGCTATGCACTTGTTATGAATGGTTAAAGAATTGCCATCAGCCACCATCACTTGCAAAGGATGAGTCTTTATCGCTTCATGCCTTGCCTTCTTACTCAACTTGGGATCGATGAAACTATGTGTACTCCCACTATCAATGAGGGTAATGATGGAATGTTTTCCAGCCTTACCTCTGATTTTGATAGTGTTATGAGCTCCACTACCGGTTAAAGCCTTCATTGATATCTCCACTTCATCTTCACTCAATTCATCTTGTGAAGAATCACCAACACTGTCACTTTCTACTGCTGAATGTTCACTGTCTGTTTCAGCTTCAACACGGGTCCCTTTAGCACACATTATTGCTTGTGTTTTGCACCTATGTCCAGGCTGATGTGGCTGGTTACAACGAAAGCAAAGTCTCACCGAGCTTCTGTCAACAGCACGTTTATATCCTGCACCTGCACCAGAACCTGCTTTTGGTTGTGGCTTGAACTTGCTGCTTGACTGCTTAAATTTGTCACTCGGTTGGACATGAGTGGCTTCAATCAATTTTGCCTTGTTATAAGCACTTGACAAGGTCTTAGGACCAATGGCTTTCACCATGTTCTTGATCCTAGGTTTTAATCCGCTTATAAAGCAAGACACATAATATGACTCGGTATCCTCGGGAGCTATAGACAAAACGGACAGCAAGTTGGCTCTTAAGTTCTCAAATCTAAGCATGTACTCACTCACGGTTGAAGTTTGAGATAATTTGTTAAAATTATCCACAACGTCCGTTGATTCACCTTCTCCATAACGTTCACACATTTCTTCAACGAATTGGCCCCAAGAAAGATTCGGTTTGCTCTTCAACAAACTGTAATACCACACCTCATGGTCGCCATGTAGATGTACTGCAGCTAATTGGAGCTTTTCATCATCAGGTATGTTATAATACATGAAGTACTGGTCACACCTTCTAAGCCATGATTCCGGTAACTTGCCATCAAAAGGATCAATTTCAACTCTTGGCTGCCTGTGATTACCACTCCTACCACCAGATAACATGTCATTACTCACGGTTCTATGCTGATAATGTCGATCAGGAGGTCTGTCCAAATGATCGAACTCATCAAAATCAGCACTGCGTTGCAACACTGAGTTATGTGGCCTGCAATTGTGGTTTGAATTTGAAGCTTCAGGTCTGCAATGTGCCTGTCCAGAGACTCGATTCTGATTGTCTACATCAAATTCTTGTTGCAGAGGTTGATTTGCTGCTGATCTAATGTTAATTGAAGGTATTGTAGTCGCTTGAACTATTGGAGATTTGTCACGGTTCCTCACCAGAATCTCAGGCCTTTCAACATGTTCTTGCTGCTGATCGGACTCTTTTTGATGAAAAATCTGACTTGCAGGCTTCAAGATCGCATCAACACTTGATTCTTTTTGTTTATTAACCTGATCTTGCAAATTTTCAATTTTTTCTTCAATTTGTTGCAGCCGTTCTTCCTTGTTCGAGTCTCTATCCAAAATCAATTTCAACATTTGCTGAATGCTATCACTGTTCTGCATACTCTCGAGTTGCTGCTGTTGCGACTGATCAAACCTAGCTTTAAGCTCGATTTGCTGTTGCTCAAACTTAGCATCAAACTTAGCATTCAGCTGTTCTAACTTGTCATTCCAGTCTCGGTGATGATCACTTGATACATTAGCTCCAGAACTCGTAACCGCAGCCACAAAATCCAATCCAGAACCCGGTGCATTGGCACCTCCAGCTCCAGATCTGGTTCTCACGCCTTCAATCCTATTTTTCTTTGATTTTGCCAGCTCAATCAATAAATTGATTGTAGAACCGGCTCTGATACACTTGTTAGCTTCCAATTAAAAATTGAAAGTCTAACCTAGTAGAAGAAAGAGTTACGTGAGAAGAGAAGTGAAAGGGGATAAGAAATAGAGAAAGAGATGAGAAAAGAGAGTTAATTCCAAAAGGAAATCAGTTTATATTTCATTGAATGATGAGATTACAAGCTTAAGATCCTATTTATAGACCTTTGGATACAATGCATCAAGACTAACCGACTTAACCTCCAAAAAAAGCCAAACTTTCGCGCCAAAACTGCAGCAGCCCCTAATTTTGACCCGATATTGACCAACTTGCCACTTTGGCGCCTAAAAGGACTCAACTAACATTTAAAAATATACAACTCAATACTTGAAACAATACTCAGCCACTAATAACAGGAATTACAATTAAATTCTAACAATTCATAACAATATACTTGAATTTTCTATCTTTGCTTCGTTGGACAACTTAAGTTAAAGTTGTACATTTATTTTCACTCTCTTTCTTCCATATATGCTTCTCATTGCTTCACTAACCTGTCCTACGTATTTGCTTATCATGTCCAATATTAATCACTGATTCATGGCCTTAGGCTCTGTTTAGGAACCTGTTTTTCTAATGTACCTAAGTGGAAGAGAGCGTCAGAATATGAGGTGTGAGCTCTACTGTTCAATTCACTATGCACCATAGAGATATTAGCTTAACCATGAATACTCGCTCTAGGAGTTCTAAATCCTAAAGGAGATTGCCCCAATTTATCTCCACTGGCATTGGGAAGCCCAACAACAACAACAACCACACGGTGCCTCACATGCTCCCATTAATGCAGGGTCTGGGAGGGTGAGGTGTATACAGCCTTATCTCTTCAAGGTGTTACTCCAAAGAGAGGCTGTGTTTGAGGACTTCAACCTAAAAAAGCATAAAAAGCATAACATACCAGCATAAAAGCAACAGCGCGGAGAGAGTATAAGCAAAAGTATAAAGTAGCTAAAAGCAGCAATAAGTAATAAGCAATAAGCAATAAAACATCAGGCAATCGCGACATAGCACATGGCAACAAACAGTAAGCCCTAAGGCGCAAATAAGCCTAGGGGCGCTAAGACTGGTCTAGTTATGTTCCTCTATTCCAAACTGCTATATTATCGGCACTTATGCTAGCTTTCCACTCAGCTCTATCCAAGGCCATCTCCTCATTTACGTCCAAGAGGGTGAGATCGTGTAGAATCGTCTCCATCCAGCACTTCTTTGGCGTCCCTCTCCCTCTCCTTCCATCCGTAGTATGCAGTAGCTCGTATCTCCTAACAGGGGCAGTGATCAGTCTCCTCCAAACATGCCCAAAACACCGCAAATCCTTCAACTTATCCTCAATTGTGGCCACACCCAATTTGCTTCTTATAATGTCACTCCTACTCCTATGTATATATATGCCCACACATCCACTACAACATCCTCATCTCTGCCACTTTTCAACTTCTGCATATGATGCTGTTTTAACTGGCCAACACTCTGCACCATAAGACATGACCGATCTCACTACGGTCTTAGTATTTTCCCTTTTACTTTAGCGGGAACTTTCTATCGCATAGCACCGCAAAAGCCATTCTCCAATTATGCCAACTTACTTTAATCCGGTTGTTGACATCCTCATAAACTTCGCCATCCTGCTGCACCATGGATCCCAAATATTTATTACATTATTTTTTTTCGGTATGGGCTCCGATCCAATCTTAACGTCTTCCATGCTTGGCCTGAATAAGGTACAGAACTTGAGTTCCATATATTTAGTCTTGGACTACCGAGTCATAAGTCTTTCAATTCCAAGGCCCTTCTCCAAAGTTCCAACTTTTCATTCACCTCTTCTCTAAACAACCCTCCCCCCCCCCCCCCCCCCCCCCCCCCCCCCAAAAAAAAACAGAACTACATCATCCGCAAAAAGTATGCACCAAGGCACACTCCCTTGGATGTGCCTAGTGAGCTCATCCGCAACAAGAATGAACAAAAAGGGACTCAATGCTGACCCCTGGTGCACCCCTACTATAACGGGGATCTGTTTCCCCTTCTGTAGTGAGCACGTTTGTCAGTGCAACCTCTTACATGTCTTTAATGGGGAGCCCAATCACTATAAATTTATTTAGCTTTCTTTTACACTTTTAAAATTCATAGTGATACTGCAGGCGGAGATAGCATGAAAACAGTGTATAATGAAGGCTTGAAAGCACCAAAAAAACACAATAACAATACGTTCGAAACTCGTACACCACTACATGAAAAGTTTACATGTTGATTGAATTTACTCTCTCTTCAGAAACTACCAAAAACAATCCCAACAATCAACTTCGATCAAGAAGCCAAAACTAATATCATACATAGCACAAAAGGGCAGCCTAGTGCACACAGCTCCCACAAAGTAGGGTCTCAACGGGGTCAAATGTACACAACTTCACACACTTTCTATAAAGGGAATGTTTCGAAGACTTAAACCTATGACTACTAGGCCACAATGGAGCAAACTTATTGGTCGCAACCTAATGTGACATATAGAATCAACAACAACAACAAACCCAGTGCCTCAAGAGCTCCGCTAATTTGACATAAGAATGATATAGCCTAATTTGACAAATGCATCATGCTATTAAAAGACAACAAGGGATGATGCAAACTTCAACTTCACGTTTTCACGTTAAGAATATGTAACAAAGTGGAGCTTCACACATTAAGCTTCAAACGAAACCAAATCCTAAACAAAGTCAAACAAAATCAAATCATAAATGAATTGAAACCCTAAATAAAATTAAATGAAATCAAACCCTAAACGAAGTAGAACGAAATCAAACCTTGAACGAAATCGAAGGAAATCAAACCCCTGAACGAAAAATGGAACGAATCAAACCCAGAGCGAAGTAGAACCAAATCAAACCCTAAGCCAAATTGAACCAAATTAAACCCTGAACGAACTCTAACAAAATAAAAACCCTAACAAAATCGAACGAAATCAAACCTTAAACAAAGTCGACCGAAATCAAACCCTGAACCAGATCAACGAAATCAAAATCTAAACGAAGTTAAACGAAATTCAACCCTAACCGAAATCGAATTAAATCAAACCTAAACGAAAACGAAATTCCGACACTAACCAGCATATCCAGAAAGAGATGGTTGGCGAAGATGTGATGCGGTGGCGTGTGGTCGGCGTGGCACCCAGAAGGAAATTCGTTCCCAGCGGCGTCGGTCCGCGGAGGAACGTTTAGTGTTTTAAGGTTATTAGTTAAGGGTAATAGTTAAACAAATGGATTATTTATATTTTATTATCCTGACTTTTTTTATAATTATAAAAAGAATCCTAATATTTTAAAATTATTAAGAAGGATCCCGAGATTTTATTGTATTAATAAAAAGAACCCTCTCCGGCAAATAAGGGAAAATGACTTCCCTTTTAAAACGGGGGAAATCATGATTTTGAGTAGTCCAAAAACCTTCACGGTAATTATCATGCAAATCTAGATCGAATCGAAATAAACTAGATGGCCCAAAAACCTTTCAAAATGACGTCAGATGGTCGGAGAGGGTCATCTTTATTAATACGATAAAACCTCAGGGTCCTTTTTACAATTACTAAAAAGATCAAAGCAGTAAAATATAAATAACCTATAATAAATTATATATAAATGTATTGGCAAGGCAATAAGTATTATACGGGTAATGCTATGAGTCGGTTCCGAAAATAATGCTTAAAAATAAAAAAATAAAAAAATAATGCTAGAAAAAAAAAATAATTCCAAATCTACTGTTGAACCGTGTTTATAAAATGCGGTTATGGTAAACCGCCTCAAAGAAACGCGTTTCAACCAAAACAAAACCGCGTGCCCTTTTTTCACTAAACCGCATCATAAAGACGCAGTTATAACTCAATAAAACCGCGTCTTTATGATGCGTTTTATATTAGCATAAACCGCGTTCTTGAGACGCGGTTTATGGGCGTTCCCCTCCCGGTGTTCACCTCTCCTCGTTTTGTTAACGCGGTTCACTATAAACCGCGTTTTGTTAGCGCGGTTTATCCATATAAACCGCGTTTTAATAATGCGGTTCATTTCATAGTGAACCGCGTTTTGTGAATGCGGTTTATTCAAATGCAAACCGTGTTTTGTAAAAGCGGTTTTTGTTTATTTTAAACGCCTCACGTTGACGCGGTTTAGTATAGCCGTGTTTTGTAACAGTAGATTTGGAATTATTTTTTTTCAGCATTATTTTTTTTATTTTTTTATTTTTCAGCATTATCTTCGAAACCGACTCTAATGCTATAACTTGCATTTCTTTTTTGAACTGATATATTAACTTATATTGATATAACTTAGTCATAAACGAAGTCAAATTTTATCTTAAAGAATACTTTTTTAAGATGGGTTTATTTTCCATCTTAAATTCTTTATCATAAATAGTTACCGAAAGGGGGCTAGGAAACACGTAATAAGTTTCATGAAATTTTGGCAGTCATTTACGACAGAAAGTGAGAGTCATCTACGACATTATTTTAGCACCATTCTAGTTGCTCATACAAAATGACAAGTTTTATACCATTTCACATCATAATTTTAAGTATTTTATTAAATGTATGTAACTTTTGAACTAAAGTACTATTTTTTGCTCTATTTTGTTTCAAATTCTGTGTGTGGTCACCATAACTATGAAAACAAAACAACAGCAATAACAGCAAACCCAGTGCCTCTAAGGGCTCCTGCAAAAGCAGAGTCGGGGGATAGATGTACACAGTCTTCCCTCTTCCGGGTGTTTCCGAGGACCCCCAACCTAAGAAGTTGGTCCACAGCATAAAGCATGGTAGCCTGACAGTAAGAGAGCAACAAAGCATGAGCATGGCAAAACACAAAGGGAGCAATACAAACAAACTCAAAGCAAGCCAAACGTTACGCAACTAAACAACTAATAGGCAAATAAAATACCAATTGCCTCCAAGGGCTCCTGCAAAAGCAGGGTCGGGGGGTAGATGTACACAGCCTTCCCTCTTCCGGGTGTTTCCGAGGACCCCCAACCTAAGAAGCTAGTCCACAACATAAAGCATGGTAGCCTGGCAGTAAGAGAGCAACAAAGCATGAGCATGGCAAAACACAAAGCGAACAATACATACAAACTCAAAGCAAGCCAAACGTAAGGCAACTAAACAACTAATAGGCCAATAAAATACCAATTGCCGGTAAGCAGCTAAGCAGAAATGAAATGGCAAATAGGTAAGCAGCAAATCATGAGAGCAAGTACGCTACACAAGTGATCTAAAAGGAAGTCAAAGGCCTAGCACGAATAAGCTAGACTACCCTACTCCAAACTGCTACATCTATTGCCCCTATGCTACCCCTCTACTGGGCTCTATCTAAGGCCATCTCCTCCCGAAGGTTTAGGTGGGTGAGGTCTTGTCGGATCGTCTCTAGCCATCTCTTCTTTGGCCCGCCTCTCCCTCTCCTACTTAGCATAGTATGGGGCTGTTCGCATCTCCTGACTGGAGCGTTGATTAGTCTCCTTCTAACATGTCCGAATTACCTCAAATGTTGCTCCCTCAATTTATCTTCAATGGAGGCTACGCCCAACTTGCCTCTTATGATGTCGTTCCTGATTCTATCCTTCCTTGTGTGTCCATACATCCACTGCAGCATTTGCATCTCCGCCACCATGAGACTAGGGAGTGAGCCTAATTACGAACCGCATGTCTTTGACCTCAACCACTCATCATTTTCGGAGAAAAGATTGTGATATTTGGTGTATCTGACATTAATTATACCGTGAGTTTTGCTTATACTTCAATTAAGAAGACTTTGTTAAATGCTTTTGTGGATGTTTTATGGATATGGACCTAACTCAAATGGCAGTTACAGTGACAGAGCAGGGCCCACAGATACCATTCCTTGTGTACTTAAAAGTCAAGAATTGGGGTGGAGACAAACCTTTTAATAACTCAATTGAGTTTAGGTCTGACAAGATTAAGATGGAGCAAACTGTATTTAAGTCAATGGATTAGGAACAACGCAATCAAGGGAGAAGCCCTAGCCGTCAAAGCCCTAATCAATGGCACGAACCTAAGTTCACTTCACTTATCAAAGCAGTAAGAGTAGTTTAAGACCAACGCAAGCAAGAGATAAGCCTTGGCCGTCAAATCCTTAAACTAAAGCCTCAAATCTCAACTTGTCGATTTGTGGGAGCAAATTAGAACTGGAAAGTCATACCTGAAGCCTGAGATCTGTATCAATATGAAAGTAAGTATAGGAAAGATTTACATTATGGTACGCCTAGCTAAGTTATGCTACTCCAAGGGAAAAAGCATAAGTGTGCTGTAAAACAAAACTTGAACAAGTTTTGTACGTGTGCATTACTTTGGACTAACGTAGAGTTCTGTGTTTATCGAAAGCTGAAAATAATGGCTGCTCCTATTTCTGTGGCAACTTCACCTAAGTCTGGCCGCTAAGTTTCTTCTTTCCGTACCAATCTTCGATGAATGTGTCCTGAATTCACCATTGGAGGAAAATCCTTGGTGCCCACGTCCGTAATCTTAACGGAAGTCCCTTCTAGAAATGTTTTCTTTATTTAAGATTAATGTCCAAGTAACTGCCTCGAGCTTGGAAACCACCTATTTTACAGCCTCTTGATAGTTGTTTGCTCTATTTTGTTTCAAAGGTTGTATGTGGTCACCGTGTATGTGTGAAAAACAAAATAAATGTGCAATAAGGGCTCTTCCATGACTAGGGGGTGAAACTAAAGACGAATTGCACGTCTTTGACCTCACTCATTCACCATTTTCAAAGAAAAGGTTGTGATATGTTAGTGTATTCGACTTCGGTTATATTGTGAGTTCTGCTTACGCTTCAATTAAAAAGACTTTTATATATTTGTGGAATTTTTTTATTGACAGAAAATAAAAGGATATGGACCTAACTCAAGTGGCAGTTATAGTGGCGGAGCACGGCCCACATACACCTTTTCTCGTACGCTTAAGTGTTAGGAACTAGGATGGAGACAAATCCAAGAGCTTAGCAATCCACTTACAAGCCCGAGTCAATCAAGTTTTTAAACCTGGCACCCTTGACTTATAATAACTTCAATGAGTTTAGGTCTGACAAGATTAAGGTGGAGCAAACCATATTCAAGATATTGGACAAGGACCAATGCAATAAAGGAAAAAAGCCTAGGTCGTCAAAGCCCTAATCAATGATGCGAACCTAAGTTCGCTTGACGTATTAAGTAGTGACAGTAGTGTTAAAAACAAACAATCAAGGGACTAAGCCTTGGCCATCAAAGCCTTAAACAAAAGCCTCAATTCTTAAATTATCGAATTTCGGAAACAGATTAAAACTAGAGAGTCATACCTGAAGCCCGGAGACTATATTACAAATATGAGTAATTACAACAATTGATCTATGTTATGCTACGCCTAGTTAAGTTATGCTACTCCTTGGGAAAAAGCACAAGGGTGCTGTAAAAAGGTCGAAAAACTTGTCGAAGTTTTGTATGAGTGTCTGTACTACTTTGGACTGACGCAGTATTCTTTATTTATAGAAAAATAAAACCAATAGCTGCTCCTATCTTCACTGCAACTCCATCCACGTCTGGCCACTAAGCTGCTCACTTGCGTGCGGTTATCCTCAACGTGCCTAGAATTTTGGAGGGAAGTCCATGATGCCCACGTATGTAAATTCTTATAAAAATCCCTTTCAGAAGCTCCACGTCTTCTTGAATTATGCTTGAGGCCCAAGCAGTTGAAATTGGGCTCCAAGTAATTAGCTTGAGCCTGGAAACTGCCATCCTTACAGCCTTCCTAGTATCGCCTCGAGCTCGAGCTCATATCTCCCTTTAGCCAACTCAAGTCACGAGTGGCTGTTACCTTTAGCAAAAGCAGAGATGCTTCGAGTATTAGGCTCGAGACGCTGTTATCATAATATCCAAAGGTCAGACTCTCCTCAAGGATGACCTCATGTGATGTCCACGTGGCATTCTATCTAAAACGGCGTCATCCCAGTCTTAGCGAAATTAGGGTGTAAACAAATGTTCCCCTTTTAGCCATTGGTAAATTCAAATTTACAACGGCTAAAATAAGGTTGATCTAACGCTTAATGGCTACAGGGACCTCTTGCGAGAATGAGTCCTTTGCTCCTTCCTTCCTGCATCTATAAATATGATGGTTAGGGCTTGAAGTTTTAACTTTTGCTCTGTTTTCTCCCTTGCTGATTTCTCAATGCACTTGCAATCTTTGTTCCCTTTTCTGAAACCCTAATCCATTGATCTTTTCTGCCTCTCATCTCTTTGCTTCTTCACCACTTGACAATGGCACAAATCTCATATACCGTGGCTGTTCCTCCTCCTCAAGCGGATAGTCCTATCGAACAATTGACCCGATTCCTTCAATCTAAACACTTAGCAATCTCTGATGTGCTCCAAAGCTCATTTGATCTCAATACCACTATGGAGGACCATCCTTGGCTTCCTGAAGAAGACTCGTCGTTACCTTCTTGTGCCTTAAGGCCAATTTTTGCCAATCTTAAGATGTTCCAAGCTTGGATGGATTATTCCCTGATACTGACGAATCTCCTCTGCTTTGTGCAACATCTCTAAGAGGGTTTGTAAGTTGATTATGAAGGCCTCATATTCAGCCATATTATTAGAGCATTTGCCCACCAAGGTGATAGCCAATTTTGTGATAACTCCTTCTGGAGACTCAATCACGATCCCTACCCCAGCACTAGAGTTGGTTCTTGATCCGTCAAAGAACAATGTCCAAGGCACCAGTTGCACAATTAGGAGTTCTTCTGGCTCGTTATCCAAGCCAATTTGAATATTTGGGTGGTCCATCAAAAAGTCTGTCAGGGCTTGCCCCTTTACTGACTTTTGTGAGACATAAACCAACTCAAATTAAAGTAAGCTCAGCTCCACTTGTTCAGTCTTCCTCTCAAGAAAGGCTTATCCAAGATATACATAAGTACATCTGTTTGGGCAACCACATATATGGTGAATGCCAAGAAAAAATGTCTCACTTTGGTAGATGCATAGAACAAAGATAAACACAACTTTTCAATTTAGGGGTACTTTATTTGACATTAATTCAAACAATGCTAAAAGAGTACTTTATTTCACATTCATTCAAACAACGGCTAAGGTAGAACACAACTTGTTCAAACCCCTGCTCATTATCTTATACAAGCAAACAACCAATAGATTCCTCAGAAGCAGAGACATAGATCTTCAAAGGCTTGCTAGGCTTTCGTGGAATAAGTACTGGTGGCCTAATCAAGTATTCTTTGATGGCCTCAAATGCTGCTTGATGTGGCTCCTCCCACTTGAAATCCCTCTCATATTCAAGCTTCTACAGTGGAGAGAAGAGCTTTGTTTTTCCTAGCGGTTCTGATAAATTTGGCCTTTAGAAGCCTCTCAATCTCCTTTTTGACCAAATCAATTACTTCTCAGGACATCCTCATCTGGCCTTGAATGATAGGCTTTGAGCCTGGCTTGATAGGAAGCTTGTGCTCAACCACTTTTCTGTCTAGACCAGGCATCTTATGGTGGTCCCAAGCAAAGCAATTCTTGAATTCATGAAGTAAAGTCAAGTACTGCTCTATCTGCTCTTCAGAAAGCAGAGGGCTCAGATACGTGTTTCTTGGGTTGTCTGTAGAACCCAAGTTAACTGCTAAGAGGGGATCTTGGACTTCAGCCCTTAGATCCTCCATTTTGACTAGTGCTACTCTTAGATCAGAGTGCTCCAACTCTTTCTCCTATGTTGCATGAACTTGGAAATCATGAAATGGCAGCTCAGTCCATAGTTGATCCTTAGCATGCTATCCCACGAGCTTAGCTAGTGTGGAGGAAATGGCCTCTTGGTCCATTATTGGGAGGTCTCGGTGCCCCTGCATAGAAATTCCAGAGCGTTCTGGTAGTCCCCTTCATCAAAAAGGGCGCTCATGTAATCCCCAGAAATTAGAGTCTTCAGACTCAAGCCCCACTTGACCAACCTCAGCTTTTATTAGTGGGCTATCAAGGATGGCTGTGGTTTATAGCTGTTGGGTGTGCTGCAGAGTGGCCCTTTTGACATTCAGAGGTCCTACACCATCTTCATAGAATTTTGCCTCAACATAGTTAGAGCAAGGCATGAACGGCCTGTCATCTGCCATAACAAATTCCTATTTGTCATGGATCCAGAAGATCAACAATTGGTGCAATGAAGATGGAACAATAATCGGCATGTAGCCAATCCCTACCGAGCAAAGCATTATAACTCGAGGTAGTCTCCACTATAAAGAAAGTTGTCAGCTTGCTTAAGCCGTCAACTATCAAGTTAATCGGGATGACTCCTTCAAATTTGGTGGTGGCTCCTAAGAAGCCGTAAATGGCCACGTCTGAAGTTATCAAGTCCTCTCGAGACTTTCCAATGACCCCCAACATATATGAAGGCAGCATGTTGATGGCGCGCCATTATCCACCTGGACCTGATTTACCAAAATGCTATCAAATTTGGCTTTGATATATAAGGTCTTGATGTCTTTATTAGCGATATTAGGTTTATCGAACATCATCCTTATTATGTTAGGTCGGTCATCAGGCAATTTTAAAAGACAAGGGATAGAGTGTACGTTTGGTGGTTGCTACTTCTGCCACAAGCTCCACTTGAGACTCCTCATCTGATGCTATCACATCACCCTCGAGACCCTATTGGTCATCAACTGCCAAGAATTCTAGAGGAAGAACCAAGGTAGTTCTGGCGTTAACCTTCTCAGGCAGCGTCCTAAACTGAATCTAGATCCCTTGGTCCAACTCCTTCTCTGGTATGTTTACAATGGGTGAGTTTTGTTTAAGTTGTTAAGGACTGCTACTAACCTGCATGTCCTGCTCTTGAGGTTGGTTTTTTGGTTCAACCTCTGAAGTTCGAGACTCCTCCATTGGCTAAGGGAAATCTCCTTCATGGAAATCATGCTCGATGTGAAACCACGTTAGATTGAAATGACCTAATGGTTCCACTAAATTGATGCTGAGAGGAGAATAATCCTCGTCGTCTTTGTTGTTCTTTCGAATTAGGGGGCCCTTAGCAAGGTGGTCCCACCAAGATTCCTGCCTTTCTGAGAACGAATGACTAGCCCATCTTTCCAACTTTTTGCGAGCTAGCCACTATTCTGCATTGACGGGCCTAGACTCAACGGTTGGATCATTTTGATCCATGTGATCTTCTTGGTTGCCTTTATGGACCTCAGCTTCTTCTTGAGAGAGCTTGGTTAGGTCAGATTCAAGCGCCATTCTCTTTTCTGCCGCCTTTTTCCATAGCTGTCTTCTTTTCTAGGTTTGTGCAAGGTTGGAAAGTCCAACTACTTTTTGACTGAGGTTATTCCTCCTCCACACATTACCGAACATGACGCCCGAAGGCTGGTACCCTACCTATTGTGGCGCCGAGCTTGTGTCCACATCCAGTAAGGAGTATTTGGGATTCCTCTTAAGGTGCCCTATCTTATGACAATCTGAGTTTTCAAAGGGGCATCCTCAACTGGATCGCTTCCCTATGATTTCTCGGATGGCATCTTCAGTTCTAGCAGAGATTCAATAAGAGATATGTACTAGGAAGCAAGCTGAGCTTCCTCATTGCAGCCTGTATTCTCCCACAACATTGGTCACATGCCGAGTAAGACATCTTCTCCAAACCTCGAGAAACTCTTTCCCGGCTGGTTAGATTTTGTGATGACCCCGAATTACCACTGATTCCTATTGCGAAGTCCTCCGCCACTGTCAGCATGATGGCAGAATCACTGTGGAGTTTGACCACCAGATTCTTGAAAACAACGCATTTATTAGTAGGGTGGAGCTCAGTGATGTGCCAACAGCATATTCCCTCATGCAAAGTGTCTGCTACTCTCGAGAACCTAAGTATACCTTTAATGACTAGCCGTTCAAAAAGGTGATTGGCCACCTTTGCCTTATGGTTGTTGCTGAGGACCATCTTTCTCTTGTATAAGAAAAAAGGGCTAATCTGGACATAACAAGGTACGTTTTTGTCTACAGTTTTGACAAGATTAATTTGGAGAGGATTTGGAAAAGGGTCTTTATCGACCCCCATCTATCCTTCTTGTGGGAAAATTAACTCCCTCGCTTCTGTGGTATCCTGAACCGCATTTCTGAAGATTACGCAGTTCTTCGTTGAGTGAGATAACAAATCTTTCAATTTACAGTATATACCTTTCCCTTATTTGTACTACAGTTTGGTTTTATGTGCTTACCCCTGATCTTGAGTTTATTATTTGGCTCGAGCCAGTCGAACATTGTATTGGCTCTAGAAAGGTTAAGTGAATATTTCCTCAAGTCCTGGGACTGATAAGACTTCCTGGCTTTTACATCCTTCTTGATTAAAGGATTACAAACCATAGGAGAGCCTTTGATGTATTCAGCTATGTCAATCTCATAAGGAGGTTCATCTTCCTCCTCTATCAGGTCATGTACATAAGTCCCACACACTATATTTTTCTTGAGACTTTCTTCCTTTAGGACTACTTGATATTTAGCAATACATTCTGCCAGCTGAAGAAGCGCTGTAAAGTTAGAGCCTTTAAAATTCTTCCTAAATTCGATATTCAAGCCGTTAAGGGCCAACTTGGCATACTCAACTTCAAGAAGTGAAACGGTGCACTATAACCTAGCTCGTTTGAACCGGTTAATGTATTCTTCCACCGACGCACCTGGCTTTTGTCTCATTTGAGCCAAGTCTGGCATGGAAGTTCCCAAATCCATTCTTTGGAATGGGCCTGGAATTTTCTGGCTATATCATCCCAACAGTTGACAGAATTAGGAGGAAGAATGATATATCATTGGAAAGCGGTTCCAGTTAACGAGCTAGGGAACAATCTCAGCTTTAGTTATGGGTTGTCTGCTACTTCCCTACATAGGCAATTAAATCTCACCAAGTGTTCGAGAGCAAAAACTATCCATTCCCTTGAGAAAAGGGTAAATTCAGGGATCTTGTATCCTCGAGGAAAAGAGTAATCCCAGACTATGTAGTCAAGGTAAGGTTTACTACACAAGGGTCTATTGACCCTCATGAAGCCCGGCCCATACATATGTTCGATGAGGCATCCAATTGGTCATTGAAGGGAAGGTTGGGCAAATGATGATGCATTTGCCACTGCCCCCCAAGTGCATGAGGATCTCGAGGGGATCCGCAGGATAGCCCTGAGCACCCATCACAATCGGGTGTGAGAACGGCGACTGCCACCCAAACCCCAGGTAGGTACCTTGATCGTAATGGCCATATGCTTGATTGGCCATGAAGTATGCCCCAGCAGGTCTTGGGTTATGGGGCATGCCTGAGAGCATACCAACGCCAGCAGGCTATTGGTTCATCCTTACTTGATCAACCCTCAAGTCATGGTCTTGAGGGAGTGGGTTATTATTTTGCCCACTTTGCCTCCTGTTGTGGTAAGCCTGAAGAGGTCTAGGTTGAGCAACCTGGCCCCTTGAGTGGGGAGCCTAACATTGCACTCCTAGTTCCAAGCCTTGAACGAGCCTTGGGGTTACCTCTACTGCTTGAGGAGGGTATGTATGGCTTTGTCCCCTGTCTCAGGAGCAAGGAATGATGGTGCGGTAGGATTAAGCTCCCTTGAAGATAAAGAGATAGTTTGGTTTGGATGGCTTGCAGCTCCTAAAGGCATGGTATTGTTTCTATGGCTGGGTCTTAAGTGTATAACATCCGAAGTAGCCATAGAGGGATTTTTCGTCCTCTCAAGGATAGTATGGTCAACCTAAACAACTGGTAATCGCGAGCTCGAGGGAGCCTTGCAGGGATAACCAGCAGATACGGATGGTGGGGGAATAGGCCTTGATTGCCTAATATCCTACTTAATGGCTTGATCTAAGACATTATGAGCCTCAGTTTATCTAACCAAGATGGGTTCAACTTAGACCATCGGCGGTCTAGCCACATCCCCAGCAATAAGGGTAGCAATACAAGACAAGGTCGAGTTCATCTCCACTAAGACTATCAGTTTCTTTAGGAAGCCTTTTGTTCATAAAGGTTCCACCATCATTTATTATGGCTCTCGGGGCGGTAGAGTTTTCACTCTGAGCCGCTAGATTGCTCTCTGTTTTAGCATATTGCCTTTCGAAAGCATCTTTCATAGTCTATTGGACTCGTTGATCCACTATCTCTAGATGACGTTTGAGCATATCCATAAAACTCATACAAGAATGTCCATCAAGCCGAATTCGTTCATCCTTTTGGGATGTCATCATCACCGCCACTTTCATTAGCGTGGCCGTGACTCGGTTCATCCCTTCGAGACAACAGACTTTTCTCAAGCGAGTGCTCGAGTGGGAAGCCAAAGAAGCCTAAACCTTCTAGTTCCTCGTGCTCAAGGGCACTAGGCCTCCTAATTCTGACCATTGGCGAATGGCCAACAAGTATGTTATGGTAATACATGATGGGCTAAAGACTATGAAGTCTTGTTACAAGCCTCCCACTATGGTCACCAAAAGGCGTGTTTGCTTTATTTTGGTTCAAGTATTGTATGTGGTTGCCGTATACGTGTGAACAAAATAATTGTGCAATAGAGGCTCTTCCACGACTACCCGCCCGGGGGGGGGGGTGGAGCCTAAAGATGAACCGCATGTCTTTGACCTCACTGACTCACCATTTTCGAAGAAATGGTTGTGATACGTTGGTGTAGTCAACTTCGATTATACCGTGAGTTCTACTTACGCTTCAATTAAGAAAGCTTTTATATTTTTGTGGATTTTTGTATTTTTTTATTGAAAGAAAATAACAAAATATAGACCTAACTCAAGTGGAAGCTACAGTGACGGTGCAGGGCCCACAGACACCTTTTCTCATACACTTAAAAGTTAGGAACTGGGGTGGAGACAGACCCAACAGCTCAGCAGTCCACTTACAAGCCCGTGTCTGTCAGATTTTTAAGCCTGACACCCTTGACTTATTATAACTCGAATGAGTTTAGATCTGACAAGATTAAGGTGGAGCAAACGGTATTCAAGACATTAGACTAGGACCAACGCAATCAAGGGACAAAGCCATGACCGTCAAAGCCCTAATCAATGACACGAACCCAAGTTCCCTTGATGTATTAAGCAGTGACAGTAGTGTTAAGATCAACACAATTAAGGGACTAAGCCTTGGTTGTCAAAGCCTTAAACTAAAGGCTTAATTCTTAGCTTGTCGAACTTTTGAATAGATTAAAACTGGAGAGTCATACCTAAAGCCCGAAGACCGTCTTAGATAAGGAAGTAAGTACAACCATTGATCATGTTACACTACGCCTAATTAAGTTGCGCTACTCCTAGGGAAAAAGCGCAAGGGTGCTATAAAAAGGATGAAAAACTTGTCGAAGTTTTGTATGAGTGTGTGTACTACTTTGGACTGACCAGGAGTCCTTTATTTATAGAAAAATAAAACAAACGACTGCTCCTAATTTCACGGAAACTCCACCCATGTCTGGCCACTAAGCTGCTCTCGTGCACGCGGTTACCCTCAATTGCCTTGAGTTATAGAGGGAAGTCCTTGATGCCCACGCATGTAAATTCCGGTAGAAACCCCTTCCAAAAGGTCCATGTCTTCTTGAATTATTCTTGAGCCCCAAGAAGTTGAAATTGCGCTCCAAGTAATTAGCTCGAGCCTGGAAATCACCCTTCTTGCAACCTTTCTGGTATCCCCTCGAGCCCGAGCTCATATCGCCCTTGAGCCAACTCAAGTCTCGAGTGGCTAACATCTTTAGTAAAGGCAGAGATGCTTCGAGTACTGGGGTTGAGATGCCGTTATCGTAATATCCAAAGGTCAGACTCTCCTCGAGGATGACCTCACGTGATGTCTATGTGGCATTCTGTCTAAAACAGCGTTGTCCAAATCTTAGTGAAATTAAGGTGTAAACAATAGCCCCTCCAGCTCAAACTCACTTCACCCTTCAACTATCTCTAACCTCGAGTGGTTAATACCCTTGTTAAGGGTAGTAATTCTTTATTGAGACCATTTCCCTGACAACTTAACAATTGTGAGAACTTATTGGTTTTTTACTATGACACTTGTGTTGAAGCCGTGGCATAACAAGGTAAGCTTAAGTCTTCTAAATAATAGAGGTAGTGCTTTAAATTCCCTAATGCAGGTCTGCATTGAGGAGGGGGATCATTTCTCAAGTCTAGAGAGAGAAAGTAGTGAGAGAGGCTCTGGAATTCTAGTGGGAGAGAGAACGCAGACGGCGGTTTGTGAGGCTTCCCTGCCTTATTTAGGCCACATGTGAGGGCACGTATAGCCTCTTATGGCTACGTTCTTTACATTCCCATGATCCTTGTCTCTTGTATACTCTTGTAGGCTACTCTAATCGCCATTTCTATCAAGATCTGAGAGTGTAAACACATGTAAGTGAGGGAGTTTGGGGGTATTGTGGATGATTTGCATAGGACGTGTGATCTTGCAGTCCAAGGTCTCATCCATTCATCACCTGGTGGATTTTCCTATTTCTTATTGATCCTTGTTGCGGTGGTGGTGGTGCTTGTGATTGATGTTGGAGTTCTCTCTCCTCCATGGTTCCTCTCCTAGTTTCTTGCACTAATTTCCTCCCCATAGGAGCAAATTGTAAAGCTTCCCTCCTTTTCTATTAACTTACTCTTTGTTCTTGCCAAATTGCTGCTTTGGTTTGAGATTCGTGAATTCTACACCTTATGCTTGCTGGGTTTTGCATGCCTTATTTTCGGTTGAGCAGGGTTTCGTCTACTCCATTTTCGGTTTGAATAGGGGATTTTTTCCCATGGTTCTGGTTTCTTCTTGTCAAATTTCAAGATTACATGATTGCTTATTGGCTTGATCTTCTTTTATTCACATTATTTTGAGGATCGAATCTTCCTCTATTTTGGGTTGTTGCTTTCGGGTTGCTACTCCCTCTTTTTCTCCATGTGCTACAGTGGGGTTGAATTATTTTGATTAATGATTTGAATTTGATTATTTGATTGAATTTTGCTCGGCCTTTTCGATTGGATTGTGACCTAGTATTAGATCTGGGTCTCTCTCTTGCTTCATCTTGTCCATTCCTTGATTCTTACATGATTGGTGGTGGTTGGGGTTTGATTGGTGGAGGAAGTGTTGGTTTTGGTGGGGGTTGTGGTCGTTTGGTGGTGGGCCTTAGTGACGGATTGAATGATGGTTGTAGAGAGAGGAGAGGGGGGGGGGGGGGGGGGGGGGGGGGGGGGGGGGCGGCATCAACACGTGGGTTGTTTGGTGGTAGGCTAGTGGTTTTGAAGGGGGTGGGACGGCGGTTTGTGGTGGTGGTTTGTGGCTGTCAGTGGCTGGGAAGGTGGGTTGATAGGTGGTTTGGGATCTTGGGCTGTTAAGCTGTTTGTCTTGGACATTGGCCCAAGTTAGTTGGTTGTTTGAAGATATTTTTGTCGATTGAAAATATTTTCTTGTTTGCTTGGCTTGGGTATGGCTTCGGAAAATGCATATCATGACGATGAGTTTTTTTTCAGATTGGTTAGCTAATGATTTTTGGGATAAAAGCGTGGGTGAGTCGTTTGATGCTTGGCACGACCGTATTAGTGCCCCTTCGATTGGAACTCTCTTTTAAGCTCCTCCTAAAACTATCGGTGACACCATCGTTGCCACAATTTCTTGTGATGATGTAGCCCCTAGGTTTGCCAAATGGAGTCCTTGTCTTACGGGTCATTTTATAGGTGGCGGGGTTGCATTATCATGTTGTACTTCTCTTGCCACTTCTCTTTAGGGCTCAATAGCCCTAGAGTGTGTCATCCCCTCAAAAACGGGTTATTTCTTCTAATTTCGATCTTATGATGACGCTCACAAGGTTCTTTGGGGTGGCCCTTGGCAGTTTAAGGGTCTTTACTCAGCTCTTCATCTTTGGTTCCTGGATGACATCACACCTCGAGATGAGCCTTCTACTCTCCCAACTTGGATCCAAATTCATGGGCTTCATGCTTCCCTATGGACGGGAAAGGCACTAAGTTTGATTGCTAGTGGGGCTGGATACCCCCTCTATATGGATTAATCGACGCTTGATGGGACCTCCACTCAATAAGCTCGTGTCTACGTAGAAATTGATGCTCGAAAATCTCTTCCTTGTAGTATAGAGGTTAATTTTAACGATCTTCGTACCCCGATAAATTTCAAGTATGAAGGCTTTCCTCCTATATGTTCTAAGTGTTTGACTTTTGGTCATTCTTGTCCCAATTCCGCTCCTCTTCCTCCACTTGAGGTCGTTTATGGTGCTAAAAACCGGCATTGAAGTCGACAATATAAAAAGATAGAGGATGGTCGGCTTGTGATGAATGTTAAGGTTGATGAGATAGGGCCTAATGGTGTTGGGCTTGAGAATATGCTTCATGGTCAAAGCTCAAATAACTCTGCTGGGCCTACTTGCATTGAGCCACCCTCTATCAGTATTGGCAAACTTGCCCTCAATGCACTAGGCCTCTTATGGGCCCAGCCAGCGGAATGCTGGCCTCAACGCCTCCTAGGCCCATTCCTGTAGCTGGGGTGCACGGCCCCCTACGCGCCTCCTAGGCCTATTCCAAATGCAGGGGCTGCGCATCCCCCTGCAGCTCCTTTGGGCAGGTCCCCTCCTAGGCTGGGAGGCACGTAACCCCCAGCCCACGCTGCTCCTACCAGTTCTCAACTAGATTTTTCCTTTACGTCTTAGATTGTTGATGTTGTTTCCGCTTCGAGTTCGTTTCGAGATTGTTTTCGGGTTCTCAGTTCACTCTGGCTCCACCCACTTAGGATCTCGTTTCTTCTCATGGGTCAAGATTGATTAGCATGGCTGCTACCCTAGCTGGATATCTCTATCCAAAGCGTCCAATTCATCCTATGAATTTGGAATTCTTCACTCAGTGAGGATTTCTAGTTAATGATGCGAGACCCCCCCTGGTGAGATTTGTTTGACTCTTCTTGACCTGAAAGGCGCTAGACCTCTCGGGCTATCTTCGCTTACAGTTCCCCCAATTCAATGGGGGGTTCCCTCTGTGACTCGATTTGAGGCTTCTTTGGACCATGCTCGTGGTTGTTTAGTTCCACTGGAACTTATGGAATTTTGTACCTCTTCGAATTCTCTTGATCCGGTGATAGTAGCTCAGACCCCCCCCCCCCCCCCCCCGCCCCCCCCGGGCTCCCGGGTAGCAGATGAGCCTTCTCAGTGTGCTCTAAACTATGAGGCTAGCGTTCCGATTATTACTCCTTTGGACAGAGATCATGATAGTGTGTCGGCCTTATCCCCTTCTGCAATGGATACCGCTGACACTGGTTGGACTGCTGCCTCTTCTTATTGTTCAAGGAGGGCTGAGCATCAGATGACTAGTGCAACTACTAAAGCTGCTGCTGCTGTGACTAGGGGATGATCTCCCCTCCTTTTCTTCTTGTTTTTTTTCTGTTTTTTTTTTCTTTTTTTTTTTATATTATTTGTAGGAGTTTCTCTCCTTTTGTTTGTGATCTTCCTTGTATCTCTTTTTCCTTGAGTTGTTTTTTAGTGCTTTGTGCTTTGTTTTGTTCGGCCTGACATGTAGGCCCAATCCCTTGAAGTTAGATAATCAAGATTTAGCTTAAAATCTTTTATTTTCCAAAGAATTCGGTTCGTAGAGTCGTAATATATAAGATTCGTGCATATAAGACTCTTGTTAGAGTTTTTGCACAATTTGTATGCTTCTTCTTAACCATTGGATTTTCTTAGTTGAAGAAAATGGATTGAGATTTCTTAGGAGAGAAAATCTCACCTCTAGGTATAATATTCTGCTTACTAAATGGTCATTCGGTTGATTCTATGTAGGTATGTTATTTAAATTATCAAGGCTAGGGAGAATATTTCTCTCGATGGTTTCCTTGCATGTATGAGGTAGGCGCTTTGAGTCATCCTTCCCCCTTTGCAATATATTGAGAGTTAAACTACTATGATTCAAATGATTTGTAATTCACTCCTAAGATTTCCCTTTAGTAGATAGCAAGTATAGTGGCAAAGGAGTTGAAGGATGTTTAAATCCGGAAAATTAGGTTATTGAAAAAAGGAAGTGAGCATTACCAAACTTTGTTGTATTATGTGAACCCGATGTCGGTTTATGATAAGTGACTAAATCCATAATTGTTCAGAATGGGTTACCTTTTTATCACGCATGAACAAATTTAGTCAACCAAAGAATATGTTCTTAAACAGATTAAGTCGCAATAGCGTTGAGGAATGATAATACAAGACGTTTGTGATAGTGATCACTTTATCTATGTGTGTGATTTGATTCCTCACCCAATCTAGTTTTGTAGATAGATGAGTAAAAGTAACATGAAGTACAAGGACAAAGTGTGTTTGGCCATTTTGTTTATGATCATGATGATGGTTAATAAGTGTTTATAGCTAAGCGAGGAGAACAAAATCCTACACTGCATTATCAAGTTGTTGGCCTATGGCAGGATCAAGCTAGTGGAAAGTCATTGAAGATGGGTAAGTGTGGGCTGATAAGTCTCATTTAGTATATAAGTATTCATATCATTTAGGTTCATTTTTAAACCATTTTGCATCAAACTTTTATCGCTTTTGCTCCTTTTCACTCCTATCGTTATTTTCTTGTAAAAATATTCATCTTATGCTAAATATTGTTAGGTTTTATCATCAACTTCAAAAATGAATGCAAGATACTTCAAACAAAAGCAAAAAGTTGGGCAAAATACAACATTTCACACGGTTCAGCAAGAACACATCAACAACATGTACAATTTGTTGCAATTCTCAATTTTGGGTGGCAATTCAAGCAAATGAAATTCAATAACTTCTTAAACACTTCATTAACATGTTCAAGTTGGTGTCAAGCCTGATTATTGGGTGGCAAAGCTGAAGAAAAACTGAAAAAATCAAGAAGTTGTTTGAAAAAGCTGAAATGGATTAACAAATGGGAGCAAAGCTTGTGTAATTTTTTATATTTTTAAATTTGCAACCTCAAACACTATAAACAAGGGTTTTTCAAAAGTTGTTAGTCATCATTCCATCAGTAAAAATCAAATAAAAAGTAGAGAGAAAGGGAGGAAAACCAAGAGGAAGAAGAACGAAGGAAGAAGAAGTTTGGTTTATAATTTTACATTTTTGAGTTCTTTCTATATTTTTCTTCTTTAAGATCATAGATTTTGTTTTAGTTTGCTTTATATTATGTCTACCATGAATTAATTTTGACTTTTTAAGGCTATGATGTAGCCTAAGTTGTAATATACGCTCTTTTCTAATTCATTGTATTCAAAGTTTGTTTATTACACTGTTTGAGTGTTTATCATTGTTCTTCATGAGTTTTGAATGCTTGATCACCATTCCAAGCCTATAATGATTCATGATGAGTCCAAAAGGAGATTTATGATGAATGCTCAAGTGATAAGTACAACAAATTGAGCGAATGCTAGAGATAAATTAACGTAATTTGTGTGGTCTTAAGTGAAAATCATGAATCTTCAAAACTCTTTTCTTATTTAAATTCATGCAAGAGATTGATGAGTTAATACATAAAAGGGTATGCTAAGTGTGCTTGAGAGAGAATATTTAGTAAATTAGGGTTTTCGACCATCAACACGTAATAACAACTTGAATATCGAGAATAAAAAGGCATATTGATACAACTCGGTAAAATCGAATGCCTTAGACTTATTTAAATCAGAAAACTTACAAAAAAATCAGTGACCTAGTTTAGTCCTTTTCATTTTATTTGTTACATGTTCAAAACTTCAATTTTCAATCTTTCAAATAGTGCTAAAGCTACCATTTTCGGTACTCATTTAATAAGCAATCCTTATGAGAATGATACTCTACTCATTCTATATTACTTGATAGGACTTAGTGTACTTGCCAAGCAAACACCAAGTAGGCATCACGGGCTACTCGAGTGGGGAAACAAGCATTTTTTATCTTTGATCCGGCAACGGATAATGCAACCACTTAGTTGTACTATAATATTAAATTTTAGAAGATGGGGCCCCTCCTCCCCGTCCCCCCCCCCCCCCCCCCCCCCCCCCCCCAACCCAAGTCTTAAAAGGATTGTACATCATGGATGAGATAGCTCTTGTAAGTCTCATGAAATGATGCAAACATGTAGAAGACAAGAGAACGAACTTGCGGCTAGGGGTGAAACCTCTCAGTTTCGAAGAGGTTTGTAACTTGTAAATGCGGTACACCCACCTTGTAGTTAGTGAGAAAAAGAAGAGCCAGGCTCCCTGTACAAGAGGTATTGGCTTTTCTCAATTGGTGTTCTCGTTCATTTCCATCAAAGAAGCTTCTAACATGGCCTTTTACAACCACAGGAAGAGCCAACTTCATATATTGTGGAGATACCAAATTCTCTATCTCGAGAGACTGCACCAGAGCCTCATGAGGATATTTAATCGCTAATCAAGTACTGAAGAAGATGATGATATGGCTGTCTCAGTTATGGAGCCAATCGCAAGTCACCCCGTGAAGGTGTGTCCTTCCCAGCTATCTTGAGCCAGGGTTTTGTGTAAGCTCCCTTTCTACTCTTAGGAGTCCCAATCTCTAATAAAGAGATTGCTGAAGGTAAAGGCCTCCCTAGTCTTCCAATTCTTGATGTTTCAAAATCATATTTGGTCCTAAAATGCAAGCCTTAATCTCTAGAAGCTCCTCTCGAGGAAGGTGTATCAGCGGCAAGAGCCAGCAATAGCTCCAACGGTGGAGACACCTGTTGAAACTTGAATGATGGATGCACCACCAGAAGCTCCCATGATAGTGATGCCAATAAAGGACCCTTCTTCACCCAAAACTTAGGCCACATAGGTAAAAGCAATTCTTTTGACCTTGGTTGTCTTCCAAAGTCAAAATCTTGTCTAACTCTTTTATCGTTGACCTTTTGTAGGTTGTACCTCCCAAAGCCATTCCTTCCCTAAGGCTAGGGGGAATGTCTTCTTCTTCAGAGAAGTTTAGAGCAAGTGATAGATTGGCTTTCCAATAACTGGACCAAGAATCCCCCAAACTCCAATGCCTGAGCGAAATCACACATCTCCATGTTTAACCCTTGCTAAGGGGCAACTTTTCAAGAGGCCACTTCCTTTGTAAGATCCGAGAAAGAAGATCCAAAGGTGGCTCCCTCTATAGCTAGGGAACTCGAAGTCATTAAGGAGGTATTCCTAAAGGTGAACCAAGATGTCCCAGTCCTTCTTCAGAGGAAACAACATTGTCAAGATGCTATTAGAAACCTTGGGCGTTCAGCTAGCCTAGATGGTCTGCAACTGCTATTTGAAGAGCTCCAAAAAGTGAGAAGGATCCAGGAACATCAAGCTCGAGGGATCTGAAGTCTGGAAGATGCGATCCATCATTTAGAGGAGAGGCTAAGTCACCTTAAAGAAGAGCTACTCTCGTTGAGATAATAGCACACCTCTATGGGTTCAGTGGTTGGAGGACTCGAAGAAGCCACCATGGAGGCTCAGAGGAACAATCAAGCCCTTAAAGAAGAAGCCCTCTCACTTGATCGTGAATTGAATGACACAACCAACAAATTGTTTTCAATAGAGGAATCCTTAGTGAAGATTAGGACTCAAATCTTTTGATATTTGTAGTCCTTGTATAGAGATTTTTGCTATACAAGTTACTCACTTGCAATTTTTTCTTTTGTATGCAAGCCATGGTACTCTTTCCATAACTAATGAAATACGTATTTTGTTCAATACATCTCTCAAATTGGTGGTTCTTTTTTTTTCTTTTATCTTAATTTAAGGATCATGAGGATGATCCTCATGACATTAGTACTAAAATTGAGCCCATATCTTTGGGAATCTATACTTAATGACTTTTTTGTTAGAATCCCAAATTGATGGCCCATATTTCTTTAAGAACCTACCATTAATGGCCCTTGGGAGAGTTCGTCCATCTAAGTCTTGGAGCAGATAGACATTACTTCGAATACCTCTATGACTCTGAATGGGCTCTCCCAGTTTGGGGACCATTTCACAAAGACTCGATCCTTCTGGCCAATAGGTAAAACCACTTTCCACATGAGATTCCCTAAGTCAAAAAACCTGGGTTTTTGTTATAGGCTTTGGCAACCCTCTTCTTTTGAGTTTCCAACTTATGAAGAGCATCAAGCCTCACTTGATCTAAATTAGTGAGCTCATCCTTCATGGACTGCTCATATTCAAGTTCAGAAAACCTCCTTGATGAGCTAGTCTAATAGACTAAATTGTTACTTCCATTGGGTGCATAACATCATAGCCATATGTCAAATGGAAAGGAGTTGTCCTAGTTTCATCTCATTTAGAGATTTTGTAAGCCCAAAGGGCATCTAGTAGCAACTTAGGCCACTTCCTTGGATTATCCTCAAACCATCTTTTCAATGTTGGCCTGCAGAATCTTGTTGGTTGACTCATATGATGTACTCTTTGATAAAGTCAATCACGTCCTATAGATTGATATTCCTATATGGTTGAGCTTCCATCCACTTAGTGAAGTAGTCAGTAACCAAAAGAATATAAGTGTATTGTTCACTGGAAGGGGTATTAATCTTCTTATGATGTCCATTGCCTAACCCCTAAACTGCCATGGTTTGACAATAGCATGCATCTCAGCAATAGGGACTCTTGGCACATGTCCATGTTTTTTGCATGCTCTGCATCCCTTGGACTACTTTATGCAATCATCCATCATGGATGGCTAGTAGTAGCCATAACTCCTGATGAGCCAATGCATTTTGTTTCCAGCTAGACGGGATCCATAGATACCCTCATGGGCTCCTATCATTACTAGCATTACTTCGTCCAAGTCAAGACACTTGAGAAGCACTCTACTAGCATCCCTTTTGCATAACTGTCCAGAATCTTCATCAAGATAGAATCTGTGAGCTCACATTTTCATCCTCCTGTCCTTAATGTAATATTGAGGGTTCTTAAAGTAATCCACTAAAGGCTTTTTGCAATCCTCTAGTTGACTTACGATAGTTTGATTCACCTCATAATACTCCAAGTGTCTACTTGGCGTGCCTTCACTGGCAAAGGATTCAGTGTACTCGATGTCATGATCCAAAACCTTAGTCTTGATGACCATGGTTTCTTCACACCAAGTTCTAGGCAATCTGTACCTAGGTGCCAACTAAGCCGATTTGTTGGCTGCCTTATTCCATTCCCTAGGAATATGTTCAAACTCCACGCCATCGAATTTACTTAATAGTTTTTGTACTACTGATAGGTATCAGTTCAAATTATCACTCAGACAATGAAATTCTCCTTTTACCTGGCAGATTACCAACTATAAATCCCTCTGGATGATAACATTAAGGACTTCCATTTCCAAAAGAGCTTGAAGGCCAATTATCAATACCTCATACTCTTCCATGTTGTTAGAACATTTACCTACCAAGGTGACAGCCAGTTTAGTGACGATCACATCAGGGGATTCTATAATGATTCTAACTCCAGCACTTGAATTGGTCCTCGAATTATCAAAGAATAGTTTCTAAGGAATCAGTTCTACCACTAGAAGCTAAATCTGGCTCATCATTTAAGCCAGTATGGATGTTTGGCTGGTCAATTAAAAAGTCCGCTAAAGCTGGTCCCTTTACTGATTTTTGTGAGACATAAACCAAATCAAACTGAAGTAGAGCTAAGCTCCACTTATTCAGTCTCCCTCTTAGAAATGGTCTATCTAGCATGTACTTCAGGACATTTGTTTGGGCAACCACATATATAGTAAACGCCAAAAAATAATGTCTCAATTTTGTTAACTTATAAAACAATGATGGTCACATTGTTTCAATTGAGGAATACTTTATTTCACATTCATTTAGGCAATGTCTAAGGAAGACCACAGCCTATTCAAAACTTTGCTCGTTGTCTTGTACAAGTAAAAAAGCAATAGTTTCCTTACAAGTAAGGATATGGATCTTCAAAGGCTTGCCCTGCTTTGGCGGAATAAGTACTGGAGGCCTAATCAAGTACTCCTTGATGGCCTTGAATGCTGCTTAATGTGGATCCTCCCACTTAAAGTCCTTTTCAGACTTGAGTTTCAACACTGGAGAGAAGACGTTTGTTTTCCCTGTGACATACGAGATAAAACATCTTAAGAAGCTAACCTGCCCAAGGAAGCATTGAAGCCACTTTTTGTTTGAAGGCTGCTGGACCTGTTTGATGGCCTTAGTCTTATTAATATCCAACTCGATGCCCCTTGAGTGTACCAAAAAACAAAGAAAGTTTCCAGCTCGTACACCAAAAGCACATTTTAATGGATTAATCTTAAGGTTATGGGCCCCTATTCTAAGGAATGCACCCCTCATGTCCTCCAATTGTTTGACTTATGATCTCGCCAATGAGGTCATGAAAGATTATGATCATGGCTCTTTGGTAGGTGGTTTATGTGTTCTTCAAACCAAAGAGCAAAGCCACCTATTCAAACGTTCCTATTGACCTAGGACACTTGAATGCTATTTTATGGGAATCCTTCGAGGCAATCATAACTTGGTAGTAACCACAGTAGCCATCCATAAATGCAAAAATCTCATGCCTCAAGGCTGAGTCAATGAGCACATCAGCAATAGGCATTGGGTATTCATCCTTTGGGGTTGCTGCATTCAGATTTCTAAAATCAATACAGACCCTGATTTTGTCATTCTTATTTAATGATAGGGACATTATTTGCTAGCCACTCAATATACTTGCATTCTAATGAATTTGGCCTTAGGAGTCTCTTAATCTCTTCCTTAACCAAATCAATGACCCCTTGGGACATCCATCTCTAGGCCTGAATGATGGGCCTCGAGCCTGGCTCAATAGGAAGCTTGTGTTCAACCACTTTTCTGTCTAAGCCAGGCATTTCATGATGGTCCCAAGCGATGAAGTCCTTAAATCCGCAAAGCAAAGTTAGGTACTGCTCTCTCTACTCCTTAGAAAGCAAAGCACCCAGATAAGTAAGTCTAGGGTCTTCTGTCGAACCCAAATTATCATCGAGGAGGGGGTCTTGGACTTTGCCCTTAGATCCTCCATTTAGCTAGTGCCACTCTTAAATAGAAGAGCTCCAACACTTTTCTTGTGTTATATGGACTTGGAAATCATTAAATGGTTGTTCAATCCAAAGATGATGCTCAATGCACCAAGCCATGAGCCTTGCTAATGCTAAGGAAATGGCCTCTTGGGCCATTATGTTATGATTGAGACTAATCTCAAATCATAACCTAGGATTGATGAGAGTTTAGATGAGAAATAGAGAGAAATTTAGCTAAGAGAGAGAGAAGATCTCAAAAGAGATATTTTCATTATTAAAGTAAAGAGATTACAATCTTAAGATTACATTTATATACTAATTACTAGCTATGAGCTAATGCCTTGAATTAAGACAATTTGATCCTGCTAATACCTAAGCTAGCTGCCACAATGGACTAGCCTTGACTAATGACATAACCGACCTTAACTAGTTAGACCGTTATGACATCAATCAACTAACACACATCACTTATTACATTCATACTCTAATTCATATGCCCCTACTATGAGAATCATAACAATACTCTCCCCTTAAGAGACTCTTGCCTTCCAGAATCTGAAAAAAAGAGTTGAGACTTGAAGATCAAAGCTACCATAGGAGGAAGAATGAGCTGGATGAGAGAACATGCTTGCTCTGTGTTGCAGCTAAGAAAATAAGTGACACCATGAGCACATCCCAAGTACAATTTTCAAGAATTGAAGCTACAATGCACTGGAACTTACTGAGAAGCGTGATGTCACTGTGGAATACTTAAGTATGAAGTTGTTGTTGCCCACAATGCTACCCCTGAAGGCTGTACATTCCTCAGGAGGTCTTACCAACTCAAACCAATTGAACTAAGCAGCAAAATTCCCATCCAGAAACCTCCAATTGTTACTAAAGCAACCCAACAACACCAGCTTGTACTTTGCAGCTGACTCTGCAGCTGTACTTGCAGCTCAATGTGGGATCCTTGCTGTCGTTGGCCAGCAGCACCAAGCTATAGCAACAGGTGCAACCAATAGACATAACCTCTAGCTTCCTGCTGCTTGTTAACACTGTCAAGCTCAGCTTTTGTCTTGCTTGTAACAACTTCCCTACTAACTTAAAGCTTCTTAGTCTCTCTTGTATCAAACTTGTTACTTGTTGCTGTGGATGTTGCAACACTTGTTGCTTGATCAAGAGTTTCTTACTAGTCTTTATCTTCCACTTAAAAACTTCCAAACTTGCTGCACCCATGCCTGACTTGTTAATAGATTGATAAACTTCACAAGCTTCCAACACTAGGTCTGTTCTAGCCTTCTGCTTAATACTACCAATAGCACAACTAGTCACCACATCAGGTTCTAAAGTAATAGAATTTGTGGCCCGAATCCTTTGAACTTGTCGCCACCAAGATAAGTTCTCAAGTGTCTTGGTCTAGTTTCCCAGCATTTCTTTCAAAGTCTATACCATGAAAGTGGCCCAACAAACTGCCTTCAACCTGCAGCACACAATTTCCTGATCCTTCACAAGGTCTTCAGCTCTTATTTGGATCTCCATATGCTTCCTGTGTTCAAATGATAACCTGCAGCCATATTGACTCAAGGAACCCTGTATTCCTTGCTCTTTAAGCAACTGATCATATCTCGAACGAACAAACTTTGATTCCCTATCAATGAGCTTAATTATGATTGCGAAATACACCAGCCCATGAACCCAATGGACTGTCATAGCAGCTGTAAACATCACAAGATCAATGTCTGAGCCGGTCTTGATTCCTCTGCTGAAGCATACACTGATCACTGCTCGAGTTAATCTAGATTCAACTAAATCATCAAGAAGACATTGAAGTTGTTGCTTCTGATTCTTTCATTCAGTGTAACCAGCTGCAACAATGCTTACACAATAGACCCAAAGATTCGAAGTCAGAACTCGACTCAATTTCTCAGCAGTTGCTACACTCCTTTCGTTCCCGTACTCAACCCAAGACTCAATTGCTATCTTTGGCATTAACACTTGACTTTGCTCACAAACTTTAGCTACCAGCAAGAAGCAAACATCTTCAAACCTTATCTGTATTGCCTCTTGGTCCCTGCTTTTGAAGGTGAAACCACTAGAACAATGCCTTACTTTATTTGAAATCTCATGTGGCCTCACTGTTGCTTCTACCCTTGTAACCATTCCTTTCCATTCAGCTTGATCTCTTTGCAGAACTCCCAGCTGAATCATTTGGCCTGCTTGCACTGGACATAAACTATACATCACCACTTCAAGAGGACACACATTAGAATGCATATTGGGTGCATACTCCTTGCTCTTGGCTCAGTTAACACATAGCCTTAGCTTAAAGCTTGATTGAATGATTGATTGCTCTCCCTTCAACACATCAAGGGGTCTTCCAACATCATTCAAAATAGTATGAACACCAACTATATTGAATTTGACCTGAACAAACTTCTGTTTCAGCATGTTACCTAGCTTAGATACAACCAACAGTGCAATTACTTGTCCAGAATGAAGGCTCTGCTTCTGCTGAACCTTGGGATGCACTTTAGCTGATTGGTTGACACATTTCACCAACGAAGCTACTTGTTTCAGCTCCTTACAGACATGATCTTCTTTTCCCGGATCAGGAGGAAGCTTGTTATAAGAGTTTGCACTTTGATAAGTCACAACTCTACTTGAAAAAGGACACATATCAGCCTATTCTTACAATTTCTCCCACTGATAGTGCACTCTAGCTGACCTTAGCTTATAATTTCCTGCTCCCAGCTTAGGAGGAGGTCTTACACCCATGTTTGTACTTGGATAAGCCTTCTCTACACCCAAAGAACCTTGCCAAGCATCCAACAGAATACTACTTGTATAATTCTGGTTCTGAACTGGCATAGCAGCATGTCCAGGATAAGTAAATAGCGCATTTTGTGCTGCATTTTATGATTCCACAGCAGCAACCTGTTGTTTCCCAACAGAACTCCAGTGTTCTGCAGTACTACCTTCTTGATTTCCAGCAGTTACTTCAACTGGCTCAGCTTTTAAATCACACTTTCTCAAATACTCTTTTTTCCTTACTTTCTTCAACATTCTTTTAATCCAAGAAGATACTTCAAGTCTCTCCACATACCAAAACACCAACCTAGATTTCCCCACTTCAATATCCTTGAGTATGTTTTGCTTTTAAAGGTACACCTTATTCTTCTCAAAAAGTAAGAAGGTTGGTGCACTTCCTTTGTAAACCACAATTAGCATTTTTAATGCTCTCAGCCTCTTACTTGAATAACACTTCTTTTGATTAAGGGAGACTTCCGAACTGATGTCAACTTTTTTTGACAAACTGCGCTTAAATCTCAACTTTCGAATGCTTATGATTTTGATGTATACTTGTAATTTCTTGGTTGTATTTCCCAGTGGCACAAAGTCTTGCTCAAGTAATTGCACCGGCTTTATTTCAACCTGACTTGAATCCAAGCCATCAACACCAGATCCTATTTGCATCTTATTTGTTTGCAAGACCCGCGGCAGCTCAGAACCTTTGTCCTTCATCAGCATAAAAACCTCTCCATCTAGCTCATTCTCTTGTTAAGCTTCTCCTCGTGAGCTACATCACTATCCCCTATCACTTCATCCCGAACAAGTAGATGAACTGGTACCATATCAATTCAATCCGCAGCTTCTACGGGCTTCTCCTCAAAATGCTGAGTCCATTGCCCAAAAAACCTTTGATTCCGTTCCAACTGTGCTTGTTGCATTTGAAAGATCATTTCCTTCATTTGATCCATCAATTGAGGTAAAGTAACGAAATTAGCTGCAACAGCCAAGGAATCTTTGCAACACGAAATCAACTCTTCAACACCAGCAATTCAATGTCACTGCTCAGCCGAGGACGATACTCGAACATTAAACTCTAACTGTAAAACTCCGCAAATCAAGAGAACTCGAACCAAAACCTTAACTGCAGTAATTTACTTGAATAATTCAGGTTATGAATCTGCATTAACTCGAACCAAGTTACAATTACTCACTTCAACACTCTACTAACCACAATCCTCAAGAACAATGTCAGATTTCTACGATTTTGTTCTGAGTTCATTGTTAACTCCACTTTTGAACAAGTACCTATTCCGTTTCAGATATTTCTTATTTAATCAACGAAGTTCCTATATACTTCTATGCTTATCAGCACAATTTTCTCCAAAATTCAGAAATACTCAATCAATACTTTTAGTTCAGCAGCACAGAAGTGGATTCTGATCAATTGTAACATAGACGTTCAGAATCTATTACCTTCACCTCAATTAACTGAATTGCAAGCTTTGCTAAGCTGATTCTTCTAATTTTAATCAAGGATAATCTGCTTCAAAAGCTCACTTCAACTTTACCAAGCCAATTTGCAGACTTCTTGATCAGGATAAGATGATCAAGCAGTACACTTGCTTCACTGCCTGCAACTTGTTCAAACTCCAATACTTGGTTCACTTGTAATAGCCATTTATGTTTCATTGCAATCAAATTGCAACTGATCAACAGAACTAGATTCAATGCAACTCAACCTTAGTGAAGCAAAGTTCAACTAAGCCTTAATGGAAATCATCTAGATCATACACCGATCCTCTATGAAACAGCTGATCTTGTAAGCTTTGATCAATGCTTACTGACAACAATTAACTTTTGAATTCGGAACTCAATTTTGAATCAATTTCAACCTTTTTTTGTTGTTTTCAATTAATAACTGCAAGCTTTATCAATCAAGAACTCAAAATTGAACTTTTAATCAACTTGCAATGCGATCAAGGATATTTGATATCAAATCATGTTTGATTTGGAAGCCAAACGAGGCTCTGATACCAATTGTTATGATTGAGACTAATCTCAAATCATAACCTAGGATTGATGAGAGTTTAGATGAGAAGAGAAGTGAAATTAGATGAGAAATAGAGAGAAAGTTAGATGAGAGAGAGCGAAGATCTCAAAAGAGATATTTTCATTATCAAAGTTATGAAATTACAATCTTGAGATTACATTTACATACTACTTACTAGCCATGAGCTAATGCCTTGAATCAAGACAATCTAATCCTACTAATGCCTAGGCTAGCCGCCACAAAGGACTAGCCTTGACTAACAACGTAACCGACCTTAACTAGTTAGGTCATCATGACATCAATCAACTAACATACATGACTTAGTACATTCATACTCTAATTCATATGCCCCTACTATGAGAATCATAACACATTACTAGGGGGTCTTGGTGCCTCCACATCGGGGTTCTAGAATGCCTTAGAAGTCTCCTTTGTCATGAAGGGCCCTCATGCATCCCCAGAAGTTAGTGTCTAGACTCGATATCTGCTTGACCAACCTCAGCTTCAATCAGTGGGCGATCAAAAATGGCCATTATGTCCTACTATTGGGCAGATGGTGGAGTGGTCCTTTCGATGTCTAGAGGTCCCATGCCATCTTTGTAGAATTTTGCCTCAACGCAATTGGAGCAAGCCATGAATGGCCTGTTATCTGCCATAACAGCCTCTTATTTGTCATGGTTCCAGAAGATTAGCAACTGGTGAAGCAAAGATGGAATACAATAATTGGCATGTAGCCAATCTTTGCCGAGCAAAGAATTATAGCTTGATGTGGTTTCCACCAAAAAGAATGAAGTCAACTTACTTAAGCCACCAACAGTTAAGTCCATCAGGATGACTCCTTCAGATTTGGCAGTAGCTCTAGAAAACCATAGATTGCCACATCTGAAGTGATTAAGTCTTCTCGAGACTTACCAATGACCCCCAACATATATTAATGTAACACGTTGATGGCTGTGCCATTATCCACCAAGACCCTGTTCACAAAGATGCCATCAAATTTGGCAGCTTGATGTGTTTACTGGCTGTGTAAGGCCCGTCAAACATCATCTTCATTTGTCAGGTGTGTCATTAGGCAATTTGGATGTTGTAGCATTAACCTTAAAAGACAAAGGGTTGAGTGTACCTTTAGTGGCCGTTGCTTCAACCACGAGCTCTACTTGAGGCTCTTCATCTAATGCTATCACATCACACTCGAGACCTTCTTGAGCATCAGCTATCATGAACTCCAAGGGAAGCAAACAAGGCAGTTCCGACATCAACCTTTTCAAGAAGTGTCACGAATTGTATCTGGATCCCTTAGTCCGCTCCCTTCTCAGGGTTGTCAACCATGGATGTATCCTGATCTGCTGTCAAGGACTGGCATTAGTTAGCAAGTCCTATTCTTGAGGTGGGTCCTGGAGATCAGCCTCTGGGGTTTAAGATTCTTCCATAAGCTGGGCGAAGGCTTTTTCATGGAAATCATTCTCGATGTCAGACCTATTGGGAAAAATGTAAATGTTGTTGGAAAAGTAGACTTTGATACCAATTGTCAGGTTCACAATTTTTCAACTGTGGCCACAACAAGGGGTACCTATTAGAGCACTTAAAGTAGGAGACTCTTCTCTCTACCAAAGCCCCCGGTCGGAGAGTCACGCTTTGTGACACCTAACGTGCGAGAATTCCTGGGAATAGGTTTATTTCTATAAACTCTTTGCCTTACTACCAGTTGTTGAGACAAATTTCAAAGATTCTCCCTAAAATTTACGCAGTGGAAGGGGTTTAGAATTCATAATTCTAAATATAGGGTTGATTTAAATTTTCTAATTTTAAATCTATAGATCTAAATTTTTAATTTAAATCTGCAGGCCTTTTACTCTAATACATTCAGAACAATACATAAACTTAAACAGGCATAATAATAAATACTGTAAATAAATAGAAAAGCGAAACTAAAAGAACAAGGAAAAAAGAACATACCTGGAATTGCTCCAATAATAAAGAATACCAAGACATCAAGACCCCGCAATATTCTACACAATGGCCTCGAGCTGCCCGGAGGGTAAGCACCGAAAAATATTAAACTAGGAAAGAAATATTTTAAAGGAAAATTTTCTCTTCAATTAGGTCTCAGAAACAATTTCAAAAACCTTAAAAAAATTTGTTTCGATTGAATGGCAAACACTTGGAATATGTACCTCTATTTATAGTAGGCTACCAGAACGAAAATAAGTAAAAAATTCGATGTGAGATTTCCTTACAACCAATAAAATGCATCATTTTAATTAAAATCGAGCCAAAACACGTCGTTTTGATCCCAGGAAAAAAGGCCCTTATTTTTAATTCAGTGTGCCACGTGGCTGCAGCTGATTCATCCCAGCGCGGGGACGCGGATAGCTAGAGGTCACCCAGAGTGCGACATGTTTCGCGCCGTAGTTCGTTCGAATCACGCGAATTATCACTTGTTAAACGCGATTTTCTTTATTTTGCTTTGTTTCCCACATATAAAAATTCATCTTATGAATTTTAGTTTTTCAAAATTATTTTATTTTATAATTCTTAATTTTTATTCATCTCAGAAATAATGTTTGGCAAAATTAAATTTACTCATTTCATGAATAAATTAATTCATTTCATGAATTCTTTAATATTTTTCGATAGCAATAACTACTAGCGGTGGCCATGGGCCGGGTCGGGCCTGGCCTGCGCCTGGGCCAGGCAGGCCCTGCCCTGTAGCGGGCCGGGCCTGGCCCGAGGGCCTCCAGGGCCGGGACAGGCCCGGGCCCGCTACAGTGAGGGCGGGCTGGGCTGGGCCGGGCTTGGCCTGGCCTTTTTAACTAAATTAAAAAAAATTAAAAAATACATAGTCGTTTTGTACTAAAATTATTGTAATTCATTGATAAATAATATGAGATACAAATATATTTCTTTCCAAGTATACATGTTCAAAAAAAATAATACTAAATATATATAATAAATAAAATACAATATACAACAAGTAGTTTTCAAAAAAATATCAGTAAATAAATAACGTATCAAATACAAATACAAAGTTGAGGCCTAATATTTAAAAATACAAATTTATTTATCAAAAAATATAAAGTTTGACATATGGAGTGTGCGGTCATCTTTTGACGTAAATATTTGAAAGCAAATAATTAACATACAAAAGTCTTGAATCTTGATATCTGTCATATCGAGGGGTTTCTACGCCATCATATGACGTATCAGTTGTGCGGTCGTCTTCTTCATCGCTCGATGAATCCATCTTTATTCTCTGTTAATCTCTTGCCTCAGCTAGCAGCCAATCCTTCAAGCACACGGACATCTCCAAGCTCGACGGCGATAGCTTTGCCCTCTTCGTTCCAAGCAACCTGCCACCAAGACTAAAAGCACACTCCAATGCTTCTGAGACACCGGACAACTTAGTATATCACGTGCCATGGTGCAAAGCACGGGATATTGGGTTTGGTTTGTGTTCCACCATTGTAAAAGGTCAAAATGCAGGTTGGCCGGCTGCCCGAAAATATGGACCAACGGTGTCCGCAAGTAATAATCTAGCTCGTCACATGACGTGAGGGCTACTGCGGGCGTAAATTGCTCCAACAGCTTCCACGAATATGACATGTGTGAACTACTTCCACTAGATGTGGAAGATCCTACTGCAGTAGTACTAGGATTATTAAATGATAATTTACGAGAACACTCAGAAAATAAATTGTGCAAGTCGTTATCGACATCGGCAATGAAAGCGTCGACATTAAGAGTAGGATGCAAATATTTAAAAAATGTTGGCAAAACAAGTTGAAACCCCCGCGTTTACAACGAGGGTCTAAAATAGTTGCAAAGCAATAAGTAAGAGGTAGTTCAGAAAAATATTTGGCAAACTTTTCTTTCATTGCCGTAATCGATCCGAACAAAATGGGGTTGGATTGATTACCCACCATCCAATTTACAATATCAAGCAATGTTGATATTGCTTGAGGCATGGTCCGATAGTAGCAACCCGAAAAAAATGTTGTCGTGTCTTTAAACATGCTAAAAAATTTACAAATTTCATCTATTGTCTCCCAATGTATACCGTCCAGGTTGTAATCGCGCCATTCTACACGATTTTCCTGGGCGAATTCCATCAGAGCGTCTTTGTATGGTAGAATGCGCTCTAACATTACTACCGTAGACGACCACCTAGTTTTGGAGTCTAATTTAAATTATTTATATTCTATGTTATGCAACCTACATACATTTTTAAATCTTTTTTTCCTAGCGACGGATGCTTTAATTGATATTATTACAGATCTTAAGGTGGCAAGGGATGCGTCAATAAGATCAAAACCATCCATTACCATTAAATGCAAAATGTGACAGATGCAACGAATATGAAGACACTTCCCACCTAACATGGGTCTCATTTTCCTAATTAAATGTGCTATGAATGCATTGTTATTGGAAGCATTGTCAAACGTAATACTGAAGATACGTTGTTCTATGCCCCAATCGCGGATTGCCGACATAATCGCACCCGTAATTACCTCGGCAGTATGGGGCCAATCTAAAAGCCCAAAATGAATTATTCTCTTCTGGATGATGAAGGATTCATTGGTCCAATGTGCCGTTATGCACATATAAGGTTGGCCGGGTTTGAACGTCCATATGTCCGACGTCAACGAGAACATGCTCGTGTTCGTCGCAAAAAGTGTATGTATCCCAATTTTAAGATTGTGGTACAACGTAAAAGCGTCCCGCTTTACGGTGTTCCTAGGAATCCTCACAATTGCGGGGTTCACATTTCGTTGGAGGTAGTCGACGAAATGTGGATTTTCGCCGGTACTAAAAGGCCTTTCACTCAAAATTACATATTTAGCTAGCCCCCTACGGTTGCTCTCCTGAGAGAACCTAAAATTAGCAAGTGCACCGGTCACTTGCTGTACTAAATGTTGTTGGCTCTTTTCCGGGAATTGCTCGGGGTGGCACCTAAGTATATGTCTATTTAGTGTGCCCGTCCCACTGCCGGGTTGATGGCTAAAATTCTTAGGTGGGTCACATAATTTACAGGTTGCTTTATTAGTTGTCTTATTAAGGGTAAAGTGCTTCCATACCCTGCTAGTTGTACGCCTACTAGTCAAGGTACTAGTTTCAGGCTGGGCATCGGCGGTGGGGGTGGGTTCCTCATCAATTTGTGAGTCTCCAACCCCACCACTACCTGACTCATGATAATCTTGTGGTTGTGAAAAGTTATAACTATGCTATCATCAGTGTATTGGGGTGTTGGGTCTGGTTGTATAAAAGCTCGTTCTTCAGTATCAAGTAAGACAATTCTAGTCCTTTTTGGGATTCTGGGTGGCCGAGAAGAGCTAGAACTAGCACGACCGGCTCTAGATAATGAAGAGTTGTGTGCCATATTAGTATAAATGATTATTATTTATAAAATGCAAGTAGTAATGCAAATTAAATAACTAAAAATGCGAATCAAAAAAAATTACGATACTAAAATTACCGAAACGAGAGAACAATGAAATTCACACTTCAGCCAAATACTTTACGAACTTCGAACTTCAGAGCACAATTTTGCAATTAGCAAATTAGAGAAGATGGGAGATGATGAATGTATAGAGAGAGAACAGAGAATTGAAGATTTTGTGAGAAAATGAGTTGAGGAGGTTTAAGTATTTACAGAAAAAAAAAATATAATTTTTTTTTTTTTTTTGTAAGAAAAGAGCTGTTGGCTCTTTTGGGCAGGGCCGGGCCCAGGCCCTGAAAAAAAATAGGCCCGAGGCCCGGCCTGCTACAGTGCCGTGCGGGCCAGGCCAAGCCGGTTTCCGGGCCGAACCGGCCCGTTGGCCACCACTGATAAATACAGAGGCTTGCGCAGGGATCTCAGGGACAATTTAAATCCAGCTCCAAATGAGTTAAATTAATCATCTCATGAAATAATTTAATTACCATTTAATGAGATTTAATTCCACTAAATAAATCTCATTGCACTTTAGACTTAAACCATCTATTCGATATTTCCCTAATAGACTGTATTGATGATAGCAACCCCTCCACTAGATGTCCATGATGAAGAATAAGTATAATTACTATCATTATCCTTCTCATAGCTTCTCCATTAGTTACCGACTCGCCCTTCACTGAATAATTCATTTATACTTGAGCATATTCATAGAATAAATTCCAAATGTCAAACACTTGGAATACTTTGGCCAAAGTTTTCGAACTATTCAAATATATGCGAATCAACTAAGAGGACATCTGTATCTCATAAGAGACTGTAGATTCCATATTGAATATCTGACCCTTGTCACACTTAACGCCGCTACCCAGTGTACGTGGGAATTTAGTCGTGCATTTAGACCTTACTTATAGTATACCAAAGTAACTAACGCTCTATGCACAAGTCTAGAATACGCTCAGGATTTAGAGTCGTCGTTCAACAATACAACACGAATCACTTATCTCCGATAGTAGTCTAGAAACAAGTAATCCACATGGTTCAACTTAGTGTGTCAATCTTATTAAACACACCAACCTAACACTTTTGGATCACCATCCACATGACCAAGACAAGTCATCTAAAGTGTCACGTTATAGTCTTAGCATACAAGTGGTCCAAACTTGTCTTCGACTACGAGTCTTTCAAACAACAATCCATACTATTTGTTCCAAGTCTATCTATAGGTTAATCTCATAAACCACTTAGAACAAACACGTAAATTGTAGTTTGAGGACTACACCCATCTCATGGATGTTGGGAAAAACATGAATTTTCTTGGGAAAATAAACTCTTATGCCGACTATTGGGCTCACGGTTTTAAACTATGGTCACAAAAATAGGCATATATTAGAGCACTTAGAATAGGAGACGCTTCTCTCTACCTAAGCTCTCAGTTGGAGAGTCATGCTTTGCGATACCTCAGGTGCGAGAGTTCCCGGGAATGGATTTATCTCTATAAACCCTTTGCCCTAATACCGGTTGTTAGGATGAATTTTAAAAATTCTCCTTAGTTTTATAAAGTTTACGCAGCGGAACAGGTTTAGAATTCATAATTCTAAACCTAGGGTTGATTTAAAATTCCTAATTTTAAATCTACTAATTTAAATTCATAACTTAAATCTATAGATCTAAACTCTTAATTTAGATCTATAGGCCTTTTACTCTAATAGATTCATAACATTACTTAAACTTAAACAGGTATAATAGCAGATACTGTAAAACTAAAAGAAGAAGGAATGAAGAACATACCTGGAATTGCTCCAACTATAAGGAATACCAAGAAAATTGAGACCCCACAATCTACTTCGCATGACCTCTAACTGCCTAGAGGGTGGGCTCCGAAAAATATTAACTAGGAAATAAAACTTTTAACATAAATTTTTCTTTCCAGTTAGATCTCTCAAACAATTTCAGAAACCCAAAAATATTTGTTTCAATTGAATGCCAAACCCTTGGAATAGGTACCTCTATTTATAGTAGGCTACCAGAGCGAAAAAATATAAAAAAGTTTGATGTGGGAATCGCAGTTATAATTGCAAAACGCAGCGTTTATAGTAAAATTGCAGTAAAACGAGTCATTTCGATCCCAGGCAAATTGCGCCTTTTGTTTTGGTATTGAGCGTGACACGTAGCAGATTCTAATTCATCCCCGAGCGAGGACGCGGATAGCCCCCTTGGGATGTCGCGCGCTGGTTCGTCAGATCCGAAGCACAATGATCACAAGCCCCATGCGATTTTCGTTCAATTTTTTTTTCTTTGCTTCCCGCATTTAAAATTTCAACTTATGAATTTTAATTTTCAAAATTATTTTATTTTATAATTTTTAAATTTTATTCATCTCATGAATAATGTTTGGAAAAATTAATTTATCCATCTTATGGATAAATAATTCATCTTATGAATTCTTTAATATTTTTTCGATGGCAATAAATATTGAGGCTTGTGCAAGGACCTCGGGGACAATTTAAATCTAGCTCTAAATGAGTTAAATTAATCATCTCATGAAATAATTTAATTACCATTTAATGAGACTTAATTCAACTAAATAAATCTCACTGCACTTCAGACTTAAATTATTTATTCGATATCTCCCTCATAGACTGTATTGATGACAACAACCCCTCCACTAGATGTCCATAACAAAGGATAAATATAACCACTACCATTATCCTTCTCACAGCTTCTCCATTAGTTACTGACTCGCCCTTCACTGAATAATTCATTTATACTTGAACATATTCACAGTATAAATTTCAAATGTCAAACACTTGGAATACTTTGGCCAAAGTTTTCGAACTATTCAAATATTTGCAAATCAACTAAGGGCACATCTGTATCTCATAAGAGACTATAGATTCCCTATTGAATACCTGATCCTTGTCACACTTCACGCCGCTACCCAGTGTACGTGCGATTTTAGTCATTCGTTTTGACCTTACTTATAGGACACCAAAGTAACTAACGCTCCATGCACAAGTCCAGAATACCCTCGGGATTTAGAGTTGTCATTCAAATAGTACAATATGAATTACTCATCTCCAACAGTAGTCTAGAAATAAGTAATTCACATGGTCCAACTCAGTGTGTCAATCTTATTAAACACACTAACCTAACACTTTTGGATCTCCATCCACATGACCAAGACAAGTCATCTAAAGTGTCACATTATAGTCTTAATATACAAGTGGTCCAAACTTGTCTTCGACCACAAGTCTTTCAAACAATAATCCATACCATTCGTTCCAAGTCTATCTGTGGCTTAGTCTCTTAAACGACTTAGAACAAATATGTAAATTGTAGTTTGAGGACTACACCCATCTCATGGATGTTTCTAAAAGAAAACCACATGAAGTATAAATGCTCATATACACAAATTTAACTAGGAACGATGGGAACTTCAATTTTATTTATTAATTAAAATAATATATCTAGAATAAATCTTAATTCCAGGACACTGTTCCTAACAATGGATGTTTCCAAAAAGAAAATCACATGCAGTATAAACACTCACTTATACAAATTTAATAAGAAAACGACTGGAACTTTAATTTTATTCTTTAATAAAATAATATTAACATAATAAATCTTGATTTTAGGACACTATTTCTAACAATCTTCCACTTGTCCCAAATCCAATTTATGACAAACTTTATACCAATCTCTTTTGTGTATGAACCAAAAGTCTACTAGGTCAATTATTCTATCTGAACCAACATGCTCTCTATGTAGCTTCTGAAGCTACAATGTATTTAGCCTCTATGGTGAATTCAACAAAACAATACTGCTTGACATTCCTCCCATTAGTGGCTCCTACTCCAAGGGTAAAGTCATGCCCCGACGTCGAACGTCTGGCATAAATATTTGACTGAAAGTCTTCAGACAATATATCCAACTGAAACCAATTCGTCACTTTGAAAGATCAGCATATAATCTCTAGTCCTTCTTAAGTACTAGAGAAAAAGCTTCATTGTAACCTAGTGCGTCGGACCCGAGTTAGACTGACACTTGCTTACTATACCACAACATAGCAAATATTTGGTCTCGTGTACAGCATGGCATACTAAGGCTCCCATTGCCAAAGCATATGGAATATTTCTCAACTGTTCCTCCTCTTGAGGTGCCATAGAACACTGCTCTAAAGAGAAAAAGGGACTCCATGCCTAAAAGGTGAAAAGCCTTTCTTAGAGTCCTCCATGTAATACCTTGACAACATTTTGTCAATATAAGTGGCTAGAGAAAGACCCAACATCCTACTCTTACAACCTCGCAGAAGCTTAATCCTAGGAGTTGAGCTGGCTTCTCTTATGTCCTTCATATTGAGCTATCATGACAACCAAGTCCTTACAGCTAATAACACCCTCACATCATTCCTAATGAGTAGTAAATTGTTGACATACAATACCAATAAAGCCACTACTTTCTCTTAATGTCATTTGTCCACACATGGTTGGTTCAACCAAATGCTCAAAACTATAAGACTTAATTGCTTTATTGTGACTAAAAAGATCAGATTCAATGCCACGGTCAACCACTAAAAGTTCCCGCTATGAACCTGTCAACCCACCACATCTAAGCTCTCGTGTACCTGAAACATTCTCATTCCTATCAGTAGGTGCATCTAATGCATCTACTATGTCTTGAGTTGTGTCTAGCTATTCAGAATTAGTGTCATTTTCTTTTAATTCTTATAATACTATTTTGTTTTTGTTTTTGTTTTTGTTTTTGTAGTTTACTTACAAAATCCTTCTCTAAGTATTTTGCATTGTATTTACAAAAACCTTTTTAATCAAAAACTATAGAAAAGACCGTCCTTATTCCTTTTATTTGCAACACCATTCTGCTGCAGTGTACCCAGAGCAGAAAACTGAGATCTTATCTCATTTGCAGTTAGAAAATCCATGAATTCACCCCAAAAAATATTCGCCACCTCGATCTTATCGAAGTGACTTAACTTGTTTACCTAATAGCTTTTAAACTTCAACTTTCTACTCTTAGAATTTTTTAAAACGTCCGACTTATGTCCCATTAGGTAAATATATCCATGCCTTGAGTAATCATCACTAATGTGATTAAGTACTCATACCCACATATTTCCTGAACATGTATTGGTCCACATACATCTATGTGAGCCAGCTCAAACAAGTCATGAACCCTATTGCCTCTACTCTTAAAGACAGACTTGGTCATCTCTTTTGTATGCAGGATTCGCAGACTGGTAATGACTTCAAGTCCAAAGCCTCTATCAATCCCTCTTTTACCAGTCTTTGGATCCTGTTCAAATTACTGTGACCTAAATGCTAGTGCCATGAATAGGCAATATCCCTTTCAAGGTGTTTTTCTTTTAGGAGATTGAACAAGTGAGCTTGTGTTAGATTCTTTTAAAACATATGAGAGTTTTGATCAATAAACAACATGAATAAACCATTTATACATGTATATTTTGCAAATTTATTTCTTGTATTAAAAGGTTCACTATCAAAATCAACTGAATAACAGTTATCCATTAAACGAAATGTAAAAATCAAACTCCTGTGCAGTGCAAGTTTAAATAAGCAATCCTTTTAAACAAAACTCTACCACCAAAGTCTAAGCAAACTTCTCCTACTCCTAAGACCACTACTCTTGTACTGTCCCTGACCATCAGGTACAACTCCCAATCATGCATCCTCTTGGTTAGCTTGAGCCCCCGCAACATATTACTGATATGGTCAGTTGAACCTAAGTCCACCCACTAGGAGCCTGGTGGACTCTCAACTACACATGACTCAACTAAGTGAGATATCAACATATCTTAACAAAATGAATTAGTAGTCTTTATAAGGAAAAAAGCTAAGTACTTAGTGCAGCTTTTCATCCAGTGGCTAGTCTTCCCGTAAAAGAAAACACTTTACTTTTGCCGACTTCCTTATGGACTTGGTTGCTACAATAGCAACCTTTCCCTTTCCTTTCTTTCCAAGTAGGTCCCTTGTGAGTAATAACTAAGTCTAACTTGTTTATCCAGGCTAAGTAATTTGGTCCAATGAGTTCATTATGAATTAGTAATCAAGTGAAGTTCACCAGTCATATCCAATTCGAAGTACTGTATATGCAAACATTCATGTAACTGTCTAACAAGAGTCATGTATAATGTAGTGATATTTATTCTTTCAATTTAGCATACACAATAAGTCAGATATCCACCAAACTGTACTATCATGCATACAATGATGACCCAAACACACCGCTACTAACTCCCTGGCAGGGGGGGTCGCACGAAGCTAGTTCGGATGAGAACTATTCTTAATTAACATGTTTTCTAGTAACTCTTACTAAACATGATTAACTCACCACTTTACCTGAGTCTTTAACATGACACAATAGAGCTCCTCGGGGAGGCTAATGCATCACATTAATCAAGAGTAAACCATTACCTAAACCTACATACAAATACACGAAATGCTCCACAGCAGCATGGTCACATCGCTTCTTTGCACTTCGATTTATCCCAATAGAAATCTAACCCTATAATATGCAAACTGACATCCTCCACAGGGAGGTCTATCGATCTACTATACTGCTAAACCAGTAATGGAGGCTGTGAGGTTATAACAATTGAAACCTCGCTCCCACTTGATTTTTATAACTACTGGTTTGTAATTAAATTACATTTACAACTAGGATTATCACATAATCCCCTTTAGAATCCCATTCTAAAATTAAATAAAATTAATTAATTAATTTATTAAAAATAGTATCTTTTTAAAAGCATGGGTTATCTCATAATCAATGAAATTAATTAATTAATTAATTTTAATTAAAATAATACCAACATTTAATTTAGATTATCATATAACCTACCTTTTAGAATCCCATTCTAAAATTAAATCAATTGGTAGAAATTAATTTTTATTAAAACAATACCATAAATTTAGATTATCTCATAATCTATTTTTTTAGAATCCAATTCTAAAATTAATTTTATTTAAAATCAATGACGTCTTAAAATTTAGACTATCGCATAGTCTACTTTAGAATCTCATTCTAAATGTTAAATGAGCGTAGACTATCCAATATTCTAGTTTAGATTCTTATACTAAAATTTAATTAATGAAATTTAACTTTTATTTTAAAAATAAAGTTAACTTAGACTATCATATAGTCCATTTCAGAATCTTATTCTAAATAATTTAAAATAGCTTTTATTTAAAATAATACTGATTCACAAGTTAGATTATCTCATAATCTAATTTTAAAATATCATCCTAAAATAAAGTAATTAATAAAATAATTAATTTATAATTATTATGTAATTCAGTACTGACGTCAACACGTCCCTAAAATTAAATAAATAAAGCAATTTTTTTTATGCTGACGTCAGCACCATGTCAGCTCTGAAGTCGTCAGAAAAAAAAATATTTAATTTTAAAATTAATTTAATCTAACCTCATTAGATCAATTTTATCCGATTTTATAAAATTAATTAAATCTAATCTCATTAGATCAACTTTATCCAATTTTGTAAAAATTAATTGAATCTAATCTCATTAGATCAATTTTATCCGAATTAATGATTAATTCATTAATGATTTAACCAATTTAAACTGTTACTTTAAACAACATAGTTAACTATTAACTCTGTAATGATTTAACAATTTAAATCGATACAGTAAAAGAAACAATCTAATTAGTAATTAATGCTTTAATGATTTAAATAATTTAAATCACTACTATAAATAAACTTTTCTTCTTAATAAAGTCTCTATTTTATTAAATCACAGATCTATTTCTTTTGATCTTATTGTACCTATTCATGTATATTATGCATGTAATCAGAGATTGGCTATAATACCAATTGTTGTTAAAATTATAAATTTTTTTGGAAAAATAGACTCTGATAGCGATCGTCGGTTTCACAATTTTGCAACTGTGGTCATAACAAGGGGTACCTATTAGAGCACTTAAACTATGAGACTCTTATCTCTACCTAAGCCCCTGGTCGGAGAGTCACGCTTCGTGACACCTCACTGGCAAGAGTTCCCAGGAATAGGTTTATCTCTATAAACCCTTTGCCCTAATACCAGTTGTTGGGACAAATTTAAAAAATTTTCTCTAAAGTTTACATAGCGGATAGGGTTGATTTAAAATTCCTAATTTTAAATCTACAAATTTAAATTCATAATTTAAATCTACATATCTAAATTCTTAATTTAGATCTACAGGCCTTTTACTCTAATACATTCATAACAATACATAAACTTGAACAGGCATAATAATGAATATTGTAAATAAATAGAAAAGCAAAACTAAAAGAAAAAGGAAAGAAGAACATACCTAGAATTGCTCCAATAATAAAGAATACCAAGAAAATCAAGCCCCGCGATCTTCTATGCAATGACCTCGAGCTGCCCAGAGGGTGGGCTCTGAAAAATATTAAACTAGGAAAGAAAAATTTTAAAGAAAATTTTTCTCTCCAATTAGGTCTCTGAAACAATTTCAGAAACCATAAAAAAAATTGTTTCAATTGAATTCCAAACCCTTGAAATAGGTACCTCTATTTATAGTAGGCCACCGGAACAAAAATAAGCTAGAAATTCGATGTGGGATTTGCATGCAACTAACAAAATGCATCGTTTTAATTATGTCATTTTGATCCCAAGAAAACACGCCCTTATTTTCAATTCAGCATTCCACGTGGCGGTAGCTGATTCGTCCCTACGCGGGGATGTGGATAGCCAAAGGACGTCCCAGCATGTGACACGTGTCGTGCGCTGGTTCGTCCAATTCGAATCAAGGGGATTATCACCTATTAAACGCGATTTTTTTTTTTTTTTGCTTTATTTCCCACATATAAAATTTTATCTTATGAATTTTAATTTTCCAAAATTATTTTATTTTATAATTCTTAATTTTTATTCATTTCATGAATAATGTTTGGCAAAATTAAATTTACTCATCTCATGAATTCTTTAACATTTTTCTGATGGCAATAAATATAGAGGCTTGCGCAGGGACCTCAAGGACATTTTAAATCTAGCTCCAAATGGGTTAAATTGATCATCTCATGAAATAATTTAATTACCATTTAATAAAACTTAATTCCACTGAATAAATCTCACTTCACTCCAAACTTAAACCATTGATTCGATATTTTCCTAATAGATTGTATTGATGACAACAACCCCTCTACTAGATGTCTATGACGAAGAATAAGTATAACTACTATCATTACCCTTCTCACAGCTTCTCCATTAGTTATCGACTCGCCCTTCACTTAATAACTCATAGTATAAATTTCAAATGTCAAACACTTGAAATACTTTGGCCAAAGTTTCCAACCAATTCAAATATTTGTGAATCAACTAAGGGGACATCTGTATCTCATAAGAGACTGTAGATTCCCTATTGAATACCTAATCCTTCTCACACTTCACGCCGCTACCTGGTGTATGTGGGAATTCAGTCGTGCGTTTAGACCTTACTTATAGTACACCAAAGTAACTAACACTCCATGCACAAGTCCATAATATTCTCAGGATTTAGAGTCATCATTCAAACAGTACAACATAAATCCCTTATCTCCGATAGTAGTCTAGAAACAAGTAATCCACATGGTCCAACTCAGTGTGTCAACCTTATTAAACACACCAACCTAACACTTTTGGATCACCATCCACATGACCAAGACAATTCATCTAAAGTGTCACGTTATAGTCTTAGCATACAAGTGGTCCGAGCTTGTCTTCGACTATGAGTCCTTCAAACAACAATCCATACCATTTGTTCCAAGTCTATTTGTGGATTAATCTCATAAACCACTTAGAACAAACATGTACATTGTTGTTTGAGAACTACACCCATCTCATAGGTGTTTCCAAAAAGAAAATCACTTGCAGTATAAATGCTCGCTTGCACAAATTTAACAAGGAAATTATTGGAACCTCAATTTTATTCTTTAATAAAATAATATTAACATAATAAATCTAGATTTTATGACACTATTTCTAGCAAGACCATGTTGGGTCGACACGGTTCTGAGGTTTGACTAAGTTAATGTTGAGAGGGGAGTATTCCTCCTCGTCCTCAGCAAATTTCAGCACTAGGGGGTCCATGGTAAGCCGATCCCATCGCCCTTCAAATGATGTGGAACTAGCCCATCTCTCGAGCTTCTTACGAGTTGGCCCATTTCCTATATTAAAAGGTTTGGACTCAGCCATTGGATCATCAAGACCCATATGTTCGGTTTGCTTACCCTTACGGACCCTAGCCTCTTCTTGAGAGAGCCTGGTCAAGCAGGAATCAAGCACAATCCTTTGCTGAGCTGCCTTTTCGCTCAGCTGCCTCCTTTTCTAGGTTCAAGTAAGGTTAGAAGGACTAATTGCCTCTTCATCGAGGTGATTCCTTCTCCAGAAATTACCAAACCTTACACCAGAAGGCTGATATCGTAACTGTCATGGTGCCGAAATGGTGTCCAAATCCAGTAAGGTATGCTTTGGATTCCTCTTAGGATGCCCCGTCCTCATGATGATCTGATTCACCGACAGAGAACCTCGAGAAAGCCCTGACGATGATATCTTTGCCGGAGGAGCTAGCTTTTTCTTTGAAAAAAGGTTCAGCTTCTTCATCTCGGATACCAATTTATGACCACAACCCCCCCAGAGGTCATGGGTGAGGTGCAAGAGTTTCCTTGACACCTGTTTCTTAGAAGTGAAGACTGTCTGCCAATGTTCATATGGGAATCTCCATGGCTAACTCTTCTTCCTTAGAGAGGACAGTACCTCCTCTATTTGCTTCTTTATGAACCTTCTGAACGCTTCACAATCGCATGTAGAGCGTTCAACCATGATGTGCCATTTACAGTGATCTTCTGGAAATCTCAGTGTGGTTTGGAGTAACCTTAGTGTTCCTGATTTGAGTAGCTTATCAAACAAAGTGCTGGCCACTACCCTATCATCTTTGTCTGTATTCATCCTGCATAGAGATCCGCCATTAATTTGGCTGTCGTGGGGATGATAAGGCTTTATTACCTCAACTACATTGACCTGAGCGGGATAAGGGAAGGGGACTTTATCAATGTTCATTTGTCCTTCTCCTGGGAACATCAATACCCTTGCTTCTATGGCATCCTGAACCACATTTCTAAAGATCATGCAGTTTTTTATTGAATGGGTCAACAAATCATGCCACTTACAGTATACCTTTCCCTTGTTAGAATTGGGATTAGGTTTTCCGTGTTTGCACCTAATCTTGAGTTTGTTATTTTCCTCAAGCCAATCGAATATTATACCAGCTCTAGAGAGGTCAAATGAATATTTTCTCAAGTCTTAGGACTGATAAGACTTCATGGTTTAATATCCCTATTGATCAAATGATTACAAACCATAGGAGGTCCTTAACGTACTCAGCAATGTCAATCTCGTATGGAGGATCTTCTTCCTCTTCTATTAAGTCATGCACCTAAGTCCCATACATGCTATTTTGTTAAAGCTTTTTTCTTTCAAGATAGCCTCGTATCTAGTGGCACATTCTGCCAGCTGAAGAAGCATCATAAAGTTAGAGCCTTCAAATTTCTTCCTAAATTCAATATTTATGCCGTTTAAGGGCAGCTTGGCGTACTCAAGCTCAAGAAGGGCTATAGTACATTTTAACCTGGCTCCCTTAAACTAATTATATAGTCTTCCACTGACTCACCTAGCCTATGTCTCATTCGAGCCATGTCCAACATGGAAGTTCCTAATTCTATTCTCGTAAATTGGGCCTGGATTTGCCCAGCCATATCGTCCAAGCAGTAAATAGAATTAGTGGGCAGGCTGATATACCACTGGAAAGCGGTCCCAGTTAATGAGCTTGGGAACAACCTTAATTTGAGATATTGATTACCTGCCGCTTCTCTACATTAAAAATTAAATCTTGCCAAATACTCGAGGGCAGAAACAGTCCCTTCTCTTGAAAGAGGGTAAACTTGGGAACCTAGTATCGACAAGGAAAAGGGTAATCCCTATCTACGTAATCAGAGTAAGTTTACTATACAAGGGTCTGTTGATCCTTACAAGACCCGGCCCATATTATTGCTAAATGTGGGCGGCCAATTGGTCCTAGAGGGCTAGGTCAGGCACATGATTATGCCCCTGCCATTGCCCCTAAGTGGGTTGTGGTCTCCCATGAGCACCCATCACAATTAGATGTGGGAACGGTTATTGCCCCACGAACCCTAGGTAAACCCCTTGATCATAATGGCCATGCACATGATTAGTCACTAAGTGTGTCCCAGCAAGACCTGGGTTACATGGCGTACCTGGAAGCACACTAGTGTTAGCAGGCTGTTGGTTCACCCTTGCCTGATCAATCCCCAAGTCATGATCTTAAGGAAGTGGGTTGTTATTTTGTCTCCTAGTTTTATAAGTATGCCTGGTCAATCCTCGCCGATGGTTCCCGAAAGGGGGACTTGAACTTGCACTCCTACTTCAAAGCCTTTTAGTGGGCCTCGAGGCAACCTCTGCTATCGGAGAAGGGCATGAACGGTTATGCACCCAGTCTCGAGGATAGGTAACACCGGTGCATTGGCGTTGAGGTCCCTAGTGGTCATAGAAAAACTTTGATTCAAAGGTCAAGCAGCTGTAAGGGGCACGTTGTCACTTTTACGGGTGGATTCCAAGTGTGTAACACCTAGGTTAAGCCACAGTTGGGTTTTCTGTTCTCTGAGATAGGGCCCAATGGAGGGCTAACATAGGGGTAATAGATGCTCCAGTTGGAGTTAGTCTAGCTTACTAGTGCTAGGCCTTCACATCCTCTTGGCGCACTTAGGTTGTGTACTTGCTCTCATGAGCTGCTACTTGCCTACTTATCTTTTGATTTCTGCTTGATGCGGCTTGCTTTGAGTTTGTTGTTTTGCTCGCCGTGTGTTTTGCTCTACTCATGCTTTGATGCTCTCCTGCTGTCAGGTCACATGCTATATGCTGTAGACTAGCTTCTTAGGTTGGGGGTCCTCGGAAACAGCCTCTCTTTAGGGAAGCCCCATGAAGGGGGAAGGCTGCGTACATCTACCCCCCCCCCCCCCCCCCCCCCCCCCCCCCCCCCGACCCTGCTTATGCGAGAGCCCTTGGAGGCACTGGGTTTGTTGTTATTGTTGCTGTTGTTGTTGTTTTAGTTAAGGGACCGTGTATTCAACATGAGCAATTGGCAACCGCAAGCTCGAGGGTGCCTCGTGAGGATACATAGGTGGTGCGAATGGAAGAGGTGCAAGCCTAAGCTTCCTGATATCCTCTTTAACGGCTTGGACTAAGCCATTATGAGCTTCAGTTTGTCTAAATACATGATAGGTTTGACTTGAACTACCATTTGCCTAGCCACGTCCTTAGGGATAAGGGTAGCAATAGAAGACAAGGTCGAGTTCATTTCTATTAAGACTCTATCAATTTTTTTGTAAAGCCTTTCATTCATAGAGGTTCTAACATCATTAATTACGACTCTCATGGCGGCAGAGTTTTAATGTTGAGCCGCTAAATTGCACTCAGTTTCAGCACGCTGTCTCTCGAAGGCCTCTTTTATTGTTTGTTTGACTCTTTGGTCCACAATCTCTAAACAATATTTGAGCATAGCCACGAAACTCTCGCAAGAATGGCCATCGAGCCCATTATGTTCATCTTCTTAGATGTCATCATTGCCACCACTTTTGCTGTCGTGGCTGTGACTTGGTTCATCCCTTCGAGATATGGGACTTTGCTCAAAAGGACGCTCAAATGGTGATCCAACCAAGGCTAAGCCTGCTAGTTCCTCATGCTCGAGGGCACTAGACCTCTTCGTCCTGATCATCGACAAATGGCCGGTAATTACATTCTGGTAATCCACAATGAGCTAAAGACAATGAAGTCTCATTTCAAGCCTTCCAGTGTAGTCACCAAAAGGCGTGTTTGCTCTATATTGTTTAAAGTTATGTCTGTGTGATCGCCAAAAGGCATGTTTGCTCTATTTTGACCTCAACCACTCACCGTTTTTGACGAAAAGGTACTGATATGTTACTGTATATAAACTTGATTATACCCTGAGTTCTGCTTATGCTTTGCTTCAATTAAGAAGACTTTGTAAAATATTTTTGTGGATTTTTTATGTATTTTTATGACAAAAAATTAAAGGGTATGGACCTAACTCAAGTGGCAGTTATAGTGATGGAGCAAGACCCACAGACACCTTTTCTCGTACACTTAAAAGTCGGGAACTGGGGTGTAGAAAAAACCAAGAGCTCAACAGTCCACTTATGAGCTCGAGTCAATCAAGATTTTAAGCCTGGCACCCTTGACTTATAATAACTCAAATGATTTTAAGTCTGACAAGATTAAGATGGAGCAAACCACATTCAAGTCACTGGATCAGGGCCAACGCAATTAAGGGATAGGCCCTGGCCTTCTAAGCCTTAATCAATGGCACAAACCTTGTTCACCTGACTTATCAAGCAGTGATAGTAGTGTTAAGACCAACACAATCAAGGGACAAGCCATAGCTGTCAATGCCTTAAACTAAAGCCTTAAATCTCAACTTGTTGATTTGTAAGAATAGATTAAAACTGGAAAGTCAAACCTCAAGCTGGAGAACTGTATTACTATGAAGGTGAGTACATCAGAAACCCACGTTACGTTATGCTTAGCTAAGTTCAGCTACTCCTTGGGAAAAAGCACAAGGATGATGTAAAAGAAAACTTAAAGAAGTTTTGTAATGAGTGTGTGTACTACTTTGGACTGACACAGAGTCCTTTATTTATAGAAAAATAAAATAAGGACTGCTCCTATTTCTAAGGCAACTTCACCCACATCTGGCCACTAAGCCTCTACTTTGCACGCCAATCTTCAATGAACATGTCCTGAATTCATTATTGGAGGGAAATCCTTGGTGCCCCAAATCCGTAATCTTTGCGGAAGTCCCTTCTAGAAACCCCACGATTTAAGCTTATCGCCCAAGTAACTGAAATTACGCTCCAAGTAACTGTCTTGAGCCTGGAAACCACCTGTCTTGTAGCTCTCCTGATAACCCCTCGAGCTCGTGCTTACTTCACACTTTAACCATCTCGAGCCTTAAGTGGTGATACCTTTGTCAAGGGTAATAATTTTTTCAAGAAGCTGGGCTCGAGACGCTGTTATCTTAGTACTTAAAGCCTGACTTCTCTCGAGAAGGCCCTCACGTGCTGACCAAGTGGCATTTTGCCCAAAATGGCGTCGTCCCAACCCCCTCAAAATTAGGGTGTAAATGCACCCAAATACGATTACTTTCCCATTGTTGACATTTCATTTGGAACTTGCACTAAGGAGTTTTCTCCCCCTTAAGGATACTCCTCTAGCCCTAGATGGACAAGAACCCAAGCTAGCCTTAGAAAAGGAAATAGTAGGGAAATAACTGCTCTTTAGGATTTTGACCGATAAAGAGTATGGATTCAACTAAATTTTACTGGCTTGTTCGGTGAATAAGGTGATATTCACCCCTTCCAAATCTCCAAAGCCTAGACCACCCATTTAGAACGAGCTATCCTCTTCCTATTGATCCAATGAATACCCCGGCCATCTTTAACGTCTCCTTTGCACCAAAATCTAGCAATGGCAACATTTATTTTCTTGGATAAAGAAATAGGGATCTTATGCATTATATATGAAGGGATAGTAGAAATGAAAGATTTTATAAGATCATGTCGGAACCAAATATAAAAATATCACACAAAAATATATAAAGTAGATATTACCTGAAATGCATGAAAACTATGAATTACATCTAATGTAATTCCGATGATGTAACAACTGAGCAAGGCGCAGATCACACTTTTTTTAAGATGGTTTCCATGCTCCTATGAGTAAATTCGAGGCAGTAGATATATAGCACGATGTTCCCAGGATACAATGCTAAGCTCATGCTGCCACTCTCAGACCTTGCCACTAATCCGAGAGGCCAAAACTATACCTTACACCTTAATCTAAATTCTCTATAAGTGGGGAATATATAGATAAAAAAAAAAAAAAAAACCCCCAAAACCCATACATACATTTGAGACCTATATGGGATATGTATACATATATATAGTGTATCCAAAGGCAAATACTAAATTTCTTATTAAACCTATAAATCATTAACTATCACAATAAAGCCACGTATTATGAGCATTGACCGAAAATTGACATTGAACACATTGGCGGATCCAGGATTTCGGTGTAGGGGACTTGAATAAAAATAATAAATTACATAATACAAATTATTAAAAAGTTTACAATCGATATTTTTTTAATAGTTTCACAACTCAAAAAAATAGAAAAAGCGTATCCAATCAAGCTAGGGAAGTACTATAAAAATTAAAAAAAACAAAAAAATAATATCTTTATATCTTAATTACTATAAAATAAACATATTATTAAGGCAAAGTTAACATAAGAAGATATATCATTATAACAAAAATTATTATTACCAATATAAACTAAAACACCACTAAGCATTTACAAACAATCCCTTCAAGTTTTCATCTTATGCAAATAGGACAAAAAATTAATAAAACTTGCATTCAAGATGGCTGCCTGGTGGGTGGTATGCAAGGCGGAGCTAGCAGCAGTGGCGGTGGCAAACCGGTGGGCCACGTGGCGCTCGGCGGCCGGGGCATCATGGGGGGGGCGGGGGGCGGCCTGTTGTTAGGATAGGGCTTTCACTTTTTACTATTATTAAATTTAATCTTCCTTTACCCATGCTCTCCAATTCACATTTTAGGCTAGTGACCACCAAACTAAAGGTTCAAATCTAAGGCTCCGTTTGTTCAGGGGGGAAAACCACATTCTAAGAAGTGATTTTTCCCTTTTCCGTTGTTTGGGGCAAAATTAGTGACGGAAGGAAAACCTTTTGCTTCAAATGGGGAAAAATGACTTCCCTTTTAAAAGAGGGGAAGTCATCATTCTCAGTGATTTGGAAACATGATTCCAACAATATATAAGTATTCTCATTAGATTTTTCCTTTAAAATGCTAACACAACATATGATTTCGGCCATATTTCGGTAGTTTTTACATTAATATAAGATGAACTTTTTATCTTAATTTGCTAAAAACATTGATATGACTTGTAAATATTATCGTAATTATGTATTATATTAGCACTTTTATATTTGGTCAAATTCTTACAAAAATTCATCAAATTTTGATGTATGGTACCCGTGTGATAAAATATTCAACTTCAGAGTACGTTATTATATACTTTCAAATGTCATGATATATAATAAATGCTCAAATCTCAAGGTATCTTAGTAATAATTCTACAACCACACAGAGTCTAAATAATTTCAAAAATATTTTATTGCTACTTATATTGTCCTATAACTAGGTATAAGATGATTGGTAAAAGATGATTTCGTTAAAACAAGCAAGGAACATCAAAATGTGAAAACATGCTTTCGGTTGAAACAAACAATGGAAAATCTCAACGGGAATAGTATTTTTCATGGAAAATCTTTTCCAAAGGAAAATATTTTTTGTGGGAAAAGTACTTCCGTTTAAACAAATAGAGCCTAATTCTTACTTGTTCATTGTAAATTTTATCTTCAAATTCGCGCGCCGGGGGGGTTGGGGGGGAGCGGCTTGAGCCCACCCTCACCCCAACATGGATCCGCTATTGGTTGAACACATATCGCATGAGATCAAAACCATTTTAAAACACATGAATGCATGCAATTATATTGTATATGTTATTGTTTATAAAATAATTTACTTATGTTTATTTCATAAGAAATTTTTAAAATAAACCAACAATCTCCCACTTATTTTAAAATTTTGGAATAAATAGAACAATCATGCATCATGAAGGTGACTTCACCTTGAAACCTTCACTAGTGTTTCAGCAATTTCCATAGTCAAAGTGGACTTAACCTTAAAACTTTAGCGACTTGAGGGCACGTAGAACGATTGACACACATGACGTCCAAAGTGTATATTAGTTTCAGAAGCTTGCGCATTACGGCCTAGTGCATCACCTGGATTTCGTGAATGCTTTAGAGAACTAGCCCGAGCTCTTATAGAAGCGGTCTTTACTTCTACACTCATATAGGTGGATCCGTCAAGGATGTGCTTGTGGCCACATATCCCACCGTATGGGCTACAGAACCTTAATAAGAGCCATATTAGCTCAACCTCCATTACGGCCGCAAGTAAGCATGCTCGACATCATATGGATGGACTCTTCGATTAACCTCATATATAAAGCATGCTAACCAAACCACTCCATGATTTGTTTGTCCCTTTTAGGGTACCTTCACGGGTGCTATATTATTCTTTGGGCTTTCCCCCATCCCCCTCGATGTCATTCAGATCTCAACTCTAGCTAAAGCTTTCATCGAAAATCATGATTACACCTCACATGACATTATAAGATCATGTTGGAACCAAATATAAAAATATCACTCACGGAATGGGTTCTTATTATCTCTTCCTTGCATCTTTGGCATGATAGCCATCATTGTCTGCACAATAACTTCATCAACCATATCAAGCCAATATTTATAACAAACATAGATTTAATAGGTGCCTCTTTGGAAACAATGATATCTCACATGCGATTCTCCAAAGCTAGAATTGCCATCTTGGCCTTGATGACAAACTAATCATCAATAGAATTTTAGTTTTTCGAATAGCAGCACCTTCTAGGATAAAGATACGATCCTTAAAAGGCTAGAAATTATCAAACAATTTTGTTTCAAAGTGTTAAAACTCTTTCTGTGGTCTCAATGACTATTATGAGAGCACTTTATCATGTATAATTGTTTATTTTGGATCTATATATATGTCCAAACCAAATAATCAGGAAATGTAAGGCATATATATATTATTTAAAATTTCCTGTCCAGTGAGTAAAAAATGTTGTCAAGACACCACTTCAAAGGAACCCTACTAATTGATCCACTTCAACTCATTTTTGAACATGGCATGCATTTAAAAGGCAAAGGTTCTTACTAATTTTTGAATATAATGAACCACAGAGTTTCATAGATTTTGTAAGAAATATCATGATTTGCACTCAGATCCAAATCCATGCCTTGCTACCCAAGCTCAAAGATAAGAACAACAATTTTAAATGTATTATGCATAATAACATAAAAATAGCTTTTTCTGATAATTAGAGAGACTACTCTCAATATAAAAATTAACACACCCATTGAATCTGTAGAAAATTAAAACTAGACAAAAGAAGAACACATTAATTGGAATAATCAACAATGTTATATTAATTGGATAATCAACCAAAGGGGAAAAACAACACTTAAATAATAAACCTAATGAATATCTAAAGCTATAACCTACACTTGAAAAATTAAGAGCTAGACAAAGCCATCAATGGCACTTCATGGCCATGATAGCCGGTTACAATAGAGGACGAAGGAGAAGCAATTTCGCATCAAAACTCGCCTACCACACCAGTAAAGTCTACCTACCACCCCATTAAATTGCTAGAAATATTCTGTGTACAAATACACAAGATGCCTAAATACAAATACTAATAAGTATATACATGTAATACAAAACTAATACTTGATATTTAACACTCCCCCTCAAGTTGGTGAATGAAGGTTTATCATGCCCAACTTGCAAAGAAGAGCTGAATAGCTAGGGCTTGCCAAGGCTTTTTTGAAGACATTGGCAATTTGATTCATGGGTCGAACAAAAGAAGTAGCAATCTCCTTTGCAAGCAGCTTTTCTCGATCAAAGTGACAGTCAATTTTAATGTGCTTCGTTCTTTCATGAAAAGCTTGATTAGACGCTATATGAAGAGCTTCTTGATTATAACAAAGCAACGTAGTAGGATCGTTAGTAGCTACTAATAAATCCGATAACAATCGTCTCGACCAGACAATCTCACTTGTAGTGGTGGCTATAGAACGAAATTGTGCTTCAGCTGAAGAGCGGGAAATAACAATCTGTTTCTTAGATCCCCATGAAATTGGTGCATCCCCTAAAAATACAACATAACATGTGGTTGATCGTCTAGTGTAGGACACCCAGCCCAATCAGCATCACAAAAACCGTGAAGCTTCAAATCACTATCAGAAGGCAAAAATACTCCTTGACCTGGAGTCCCCTTTACATAACGAAGAACCCTCGTAACAGCATCAAAGTGAGGTAGATGAAGATCATGCATGAATTGACTTAAGACACAAACAACATAACAAATATCCAATCAAGTAAGGGTGAGATACAACAATCTACCAACCAAACGCCTATACTGACCTAGGTCTGCAAAAACTTCACCTACTCCATCAGCCAATCCATTATTTTGAACAATAGTAGTGGAACCTGGTTTAGCTCCTAACATACCTACTTCATTACAAATGTCCAAAATGTACTTCCGTAGATTTAACATGACCCCTTCTGATGACTGGGCCACTTCTACTCCCAAAAAATGTTTTACAACCCCTAAATCATTAATTCCAAATGAAGTATTCAAAATCTCTTTCACTTTAGAAATATGTTCCTTATTATTACTGGTAGTAATAACATCATCCACACACCATAAAAACCTCACCATAAAAATAGGTAAAAAGAAAGTAGGCTGATTTGGATTGACGAAAACCAATGTTGATTAACGTAGACGTGAATTTCTGATTCCAATTACGCGATGGTCGTTTTAAACCATAGAGAGATTTATGAAGACGACACACTTTACCTTCAATTATCCCTTCAAAGCCTAATGGGAGTTTCAAATAAACTTCCTCCTATGGATCTCCATGTAAAAATGCATTATTAACATCCAATTGGTGAATAATCCAATTTCTAGCTGCGGCAACAGGTAGGACACAACCAACAATGACTAACTTAGCAACAAGAGAAAAGATATCATGATAATCTATACCTTCCACTTGTGTAAATCCCTTAGCTACCAATCGGGCCTTATAATGTTCTATCATCCCATCAAACTTATATTTCACCTTGTACACCCATTTGGAATCGATGGCTTTCTTCCCATCTGGTAATTTCTCCAACATCCGCGTATTGTTTTGTTCTAACACTTGAATATCATTCTCCAAAGCATCCCTTCAATGCTTGTACTATATCTCCTGTTGAAAGTTTTTTGGCTCATCACAAGAAGTGGTTGCATTTAAAACAGTCACGTGAGTATCCGAAAATTATGCATTAGAAACAAAATTAGAAATTGGATGGAGAATACCCGAATTAGCTAATGGATCGATGGTAAGGGGATGGGCTACAGATGACAGAAGATCACAAATATAATCTTGATATCTAACGGGTACTGAACGTATACGACCACTTTCTTCTTGTCACAACTAGACTCCCCTACCTCATTCAGTCCCGAGCCATCTAAATCTGTACCGACCAGCTCATTGTTGGTCAGTTCTATTGGACCTGCTGGTTCAGCCTGCAATGAACCGACCCGTTTGACTACTGCAAGGAGAACTAATTCTGCAGGAACCAGTTCTTCGTCATGTATAAAATTGGTAAGTATCTCTTTATTTGATTCATCAGTGTGATTTGTTTGGTTTTCACTTGTCGTCACAAAGGGGAAAACTCCCTCATAAAACCGCACCTCCAGACACGACTATTTTGTTATTCTCAAGACTATAAATCTTATATCCCTTTTGTCCATGGGGATACCCAATAAATATACCCGAAGAAGCCCGACTTTCAAATTTATCACTAGTCTTGGAATAATAATAGCATTGACAACCAAAAACCTGCAAATGTTCATATATAGGCATTTTTTGCATCAAAATTTCATATGGACTCTTATTTTTCAGCAAAACAAAGGGAGTAATGTTGATTAGATAAGCTGCCATTAAGACGCACTCGTCCCAAAATTTCTTAGGAAGGCCAGCTTGAAGACGAAGTGCACCTGCTACCTAAAGTAAATGCTTGTGTTTGCATTAAACCACTCCATTTTGTTGTGGTATTCTGGTTAAAGATGTTTGCGTTTGAATCCCGTGTTGAGCAGAAAACTCCAACAATGGCCCACACTTGAACTCTTGCCCATTGTCACTTCTGACTTGTTTCACCTAAAAACCAAACTGAGTTCAAACCATACAACAAAAATCCATAAGATTTTATGAGTTTTATATTTTTCCCTCATCAAAAACACTCACATACAACGATTAAATTATCAACTATTGTAAGAAAAAAACAAGCAACGGTCAACGACTCAATTTTATAGGGTCCCAAAATATCGCAACGTATAATCTCAAAATAAGCACAAGGCCTTGTAATTGACAAAGGAATGGTAAACATGCCTACTTGACATGATGACAAGCATCACAAACAAAATCCTTTTTCTCAACATCCAAATGCAGGAAAACAACTAATATAGAAAATGGAACATGACTTAAACGATAATGCCACAAAACAAGTGTTCTTCTTATTCTGAATCGAGAAAGTGGCAGAAGCACTGATTGCGTTGTCAAGAGGTATAGCTCATCCCTTTGCCTACCTGCCAATCAGCTTCCTCGAGCGTAGGTCCTGAATGTAACAAAAATCAAGATAAAAAGTTAATGAACAATTCCCATTTTTGGTCAATTTACTCAAGGAAATTAAATTATAATGAAAACCAGGCACGTATAAAACATTATTTAGGATGGGTTCCCTTGAGATTCGCACTTTTCCCACATGAGTGACTGACAGCTTGGACCCGTTAGGCTACTTCACATATCCAAGTGACTCGTTTACAAAAACATCATGCATAACACTCAATGAAGAAACCATATGATCTGAGGCACCCATGTCAATAATCCAATTGAGTGATGAATATCTAATCTCACCTATGAGATTTATGCTAGGGGACTCTATATCGGAACCAAGTAATCCAATGAGCTGCTGATACTAACAAGTGGTGAGACCCGTTATCAGGCTGTCGGCATATGGGCCTTCGGCTGGTTGGGTGATTCTCCAACCGGAAGGATAACCTATCAACTCAAAACAATGCCCTTTGTTATGCCCCTATTTCTTACAATGTGTACATGTGAAATGATTAATGCGACGAGAAGGATTGCACGACGTGAGCACCACATCTCCAACCACAGCCACGGTTGGTAATTTGGCTACTAAAGCTGCGGCTTCCAAGGCCACATTAGTCCCGATTGCCATAAGTTGTTGTTTTTCCTCCTAACATAAAACAGAATATGCATTTCTAACTGAAGTTAAAGGCTTAGTATTCATCAATTGGGATCTAACAGTAGAAAACAACACATCCAAGCCCATAAGAAAATCAAGTAGGCATTCCAGGTCATGAATGGCCGCAACAGCTTGGCCTGACCCACAAGTACAAGGCGGAATTGCAACTAAGGTATAAAGTTCATCCCAGATCTCAGCTTGGTAAAATAATCAAAAATTGACATATTGGCTTGTCCTAATTGCGAAATCTCGCACTTAATTTTATAAACGCGGGGAATATTTCCTTGTGAAAAAAGTTCGTTTAGATCCAACCAAATGTTCGGGAGGTTTCAAAGCACGCAATACTATCCTTTGAAACCAAATTTGTGGGCCAAGAGGAGACCATTGAATAACAGATACTCCAATTTTCGAAATCCGAAGAATCTTCATCCGGTTTAACAATAGTTCCATCCAAAAATCCAATTTTATGTTTTGCCTTAAACACTCAAGAAATTGCACATCTCCACGCTAGAAAGTTAGGCCCAGTTAAAACGTCTTTAACAAACATAAACCCCTAATGATCCGAGGGGTGCAAATAGTAAAGAGAACTAAGATCTAGAACTCCCCCTAAATTGGTAACCGGTGCCTCAATTTGATTAGAGTTTTCTCCTAATATTATGAAAGAGAATGACAAAAATAACACAAATTAAGAACAAGTAAATATGTAAGGGAAAAGCTCACAAAGGCCGAGAGGCTCGGCTACAGCAAGGAGAAGATGGGGACTGGTGTCGTGAGGCCCGGCTGAAGTAGAAAAATGATCAGGATTGTAGGATCAAGCCTGTTTTGATACCATGTAGAAAATTAAAACTAGGCAAAACAAGAATACATCAATTGGAATAATCACCCCTTTTATTTGAATTGGATGATCAAAGGGAAAAACAATACTTAAATAATAAAATAAAGAACATCTAAAGGTATAACCTACACTTGAAAAATTAAGAGCTAGACAAATCCATCGATGGCACCTCATGGCCATGATGGCCCGTTACAATAGAGGAGGAAGGAGAAGCAATTTCTCATCAAAGCTCACCTACCACACTAGTAAAGTTTACATTGCTAGGAATATTCTATGTACAAATACACAAGATACCTAAGTACAAATACTAATAAGTATATACATGTAAAATACAAAATAAATACTTGATATTTAATAGAAGTAAAGCCAAAGAGAGCCCACAAAAGTGGAAAACAAAGAAACACGGTACAACAAAATTCCCTAAAAGGACTAAATGCCTATTCTCAATATACCGTTCCAAATGATAACGATCCCATTCCTAAACCTCAAATGTGATGATCTTACTCCTTATAGTCCATATCATTCCAAAAGACCACAAATAGCAAAGGAGTTCATACCTTTCCTTGAGTTTACCCCTAACATGACACGAAAATCGTTGATTAAATAGATCCTTGACATTACATGGGACAACAAGTAGAAAAACGTTGAAAAGAAGGAGGATACCACATACTCACCTGACGGGAACCACTTGCCACCAATATTCCAATCAATAGCATGGTTGACAAGATCGTTGTAATAATTATATCACTTTTATTTTTCATTTTGAAGCACTTTCAAGAATGATTTCTCTATTGACCCTCACTATTTGAAAATTGGAGCACAAATGTACCTTTGACAAAGCATAATACTCAATCTATATTTAATTCTCCTTGAAGGAATACATCACTCGGCTGCTTATTGATGACTGCATATAGTTGATGCATAGCAAATCACTTATTAATTTGAGATGTGATTCCAATAGAATGTATAGCCCTTCTTGTGGCGATATCACAAATAATGCTTGCAAAGACACGTATGGTAGAAGATAATGTATCACATTCTGACAATGGATCAAATGTTGTATTATATAATTTTTCTTGATTGTAGAGCTCATGAGACTATATATAACATATGAATGTTGGCTAGGCAGAAAAGGGTAATTAAAGGTGTTTGCTCTATTTTGTTTCGAGTGAGGTGTGTGTGGTCGCCGTACATGTGAAAACAAACCAAACGTACGATAGGAACTCACCGTGACTAAGGAGTGAGCCTAATTACAAACCGCACATCTTTGACCTCGGCCACTCACCTTTTTCGAAGAAAGGTTGTGGTATGTTGGTGTATCTAACTTTGGTTGTGCCGTGAGTTCTGCTCACGCTTCAATTAAGAAGACTTTGTTAAATATTTATTTTGTGGATTTTATGTATTTTTATGACAATTAAAGGATATGGACCTATCTCAAGTGGCAATTCTAGTGACGGAGCAGGGCCCACAGACATCTTTCCTTGTACACTTGAAAGTCAAGAATTGGAGTGGAGACAAACCCAACCCATTAATTCATTTGCTTTTAATCGATGTATTGGCGTGGGGTTAAATACTTGTAAATTTGAATTGTATCGGGGCGCCAAAACCAGTTAATAGCTTTTCACTTGGCCGGTTAACTGCATTTGGCGCCAGATTTGGTTTAGTTCGATTTAGGAGATGTATTGATGCAATGTACTAAGATCTTCTATAAATAGATCTATCAGCTTGCATTCTTGTTATCCAATTAATAAAATTCAGTTGCCTTTTGGTAATTTTCTCTCTATTCTCATCTCCTTCTCTATTATCTCATCTCCCTTCACTTCTATTTCTCATCTTATCTCTATCCTTCACAAGGTTAGCTATCCATCTAGGTTTGGTAGTTAACAATTGGTATCAGAGTTGGTTCAAGTGGTCAAATTGCTTGAATTGAGCTGGCAAAATCTAAGAAGCATGATCAAAGAATGGCTGAAGGTGTAAAGACTCGTTCGGGTGCAGGTGGTGGCTTTGTTGCACCCAAGGTTCAATCTGGACGATCAGATGCTGGTGAGGTTGATGCGAACAATCCAAAAGAGAGTGTCACTATTGATCAGATACAGGCATTGATCATTCAATCAGAAGATCGCTCGTTCGCAAGATTTCAGCAAGTAAACCTGGAAAATCAGCAAACGCAGTTGACAGTTCTACAAAAGAATGATGATCGGTTGTCTAAATTGGAGGAGAGGATGGAAAATTTGCAAGATCAGATCAAGAATCAAGAAGAATCATCCCTTAATGCAATCCTTAAACCTGTAAGTCAGCTGATTCCTCCTCCTAATGTGACTCAATCGCAGGTTCATCTGGACAGCGAGGTGAATGTGGTTGGTAATTGAGGTAAATCTCCTGTAATTCAGATAGAAGCAGGTCCATCAGTTCACATCCGATCAGCAGAAGATTGACCTTCGGTTGTGGAAGCTGCTGCAGGAGCCTTTGATCGAAATGTTGGATCTGGACAGTTCAGAAATTGTGGCATTGGTACCGGTTTGCATTATAGGCATCCTGATTTGAATGAGCATCCAAGACCTTTGTCCGATGAGCTGGAACAACATAATAGGCCTCCTGATCAGTATCCACAGTAGAGATCTTTGAGCAATGAGGTTACATCTGGTGGTAGAGGTTTTTCTCATAGACAACCGAGAGTGCAAATCGAGCCTTTCGATGGAAAACAACCTGAATCTTGGCTCAGGGGATGTGAAAGGTATTTTCACTTTTACAACATCAATGAGGCGGAAAGAGTTAAGCTAGCTACTGTTCATCTTCATGGAGACCACGAGGTATGGTTTTATAGTGTCTTGAGGACTAATCCTTGTCTTTCTTGGGACCAATTCGTGGAGGAGTTGTGTGAGAGGTATGGTGAAGAGGATTCAAACGATATTGTTGATAGCTTTAACAAAGTCTGTCAAACATCCACGGTTAAGGAGTACATGACTAGATTCGAGAATTTGCGTGCCAATATGATAGCCATTAATCCACATTCTACCGAAGGTTACTATGTTTCAAGTTTTATTAGTGGTTTGAGACCAAGAATTAAGAGCTTGGTGAAGGCCATAGAACCTAAGACTCTCTCCAAAGCCTATAATAAGGCTAAATTGATTGAGTCTACACTTGTATCTTCAAGTGACAAAGGTAAATTCAAGAGTAACAATTACAAGGCTCATCCAAGAGAAGCATCCGGCAGCAAGTCTGGACGATCTGTGGACAGACGGTTTGCACGGTTGTGCTTTAGATGCAATCAGCCATATCAGCCGGGACATAAGTGAAATCCGAAGTCCTTAATGTCAGCAAGGGGTGCTCTTGTGGAGCTTGCATCAGAAACCGAAAGTTCAGACTATGCAGAGGACAAATCAAAGGTAGATTCAGCTGATGAATTGCTTGAGGATGAGGCAGAATTTTCTATGAAGGCTCTTACCGAGAGTGGAGCACATAACACTATACGCATTGGAGGTAAAGCCGGGAAAGTTTCCATTACCATCCTTGTGGATAGTGGAAGCACGCATAGCTTCGTTGATCCTAAGTTGGTTAAGAAGGTGAAGCACGAAATCATCAAAACTCATCCCTTGGACGTTATGGTAGCCGATGGAAACTCTATTACAATTCAAAACAAGTGCCAATTATTCCAATGGTCTATGCAAGACCATAAATTCACTTTTGATTTTAGAGTACTTCCCTTAGGGGGTTGCGATATGGTACTTGGTGTTGATTGGATGAGGTCCTTTAACCCGGTGTTATTTGACTTTGATAAAATGACCGTGTCCTTTGAAATTCATGGCAAGAAAGTCACATTACATGGAATTTCAAATCATGCTCATCTAAAAATTATCAATGGTAAGCGCTTGAAAGATAGTTTCAAGAAGAGGACAATACAATGGTTTGGGCAATTATTTTCGATAGCTACTGCAGATCTGCCGACTATTTTGCAGCCTGAAGTTCACGCTCTGTTGATGGAATTTGATGATATATTTGAGACACCAAAGAGCCTCCCTCCTCAAAGAGTTATTGACCATGCCATTCCACTTCGAGCTAATTCGGATCCGGTGAAAATCAGGCCATACCCTTATGCACACGCTCAAAAATCAGAAATTGAAAAACAAGTAGAAGAGCTGCTGTAGATGAGTTTTATTCGCCCAAGTCATAGTCCTTTCGCTTCTCCTGTGATACTTGTTAAGAAGAAGGATGGCACGGCTCGAATGTGTATAGATTATCGTCAATTAAATTCATTGACAGTGAAGGATAAATTTCCTATCCCTATTATAGACGACCTGCTTGATGAATTGTATGGAGCTCGCTTTTTCTCTAAGCTTGATTTAAGGCAAGGGTACCATCAAATTAGAGTTCTTGAGCCGGACATATATAAGACCGCTTTTTAGACTCACCATGGACACTTTGAGTTCGTGGTAATTCCTTTCGAATTAACTAATGCTCCGGCCACGTTCCAAGCGACTATGAATGATATTTTCAAGCCTTATTTTAGAAGATCGGTGTTGGTTTTCTTTGATGCCATCTGATTTATAGTGCAACCTATGAATATCACCTACATCATCTTAAGGAGGTGTTCCATGTGACGCGGCAGCACCGGTTTTATGCCAAGTTATCAAAGTGCACTTTTGCTCAATCTAAGCTTGAGTATTTGGGGCACATAATCTCTCACGAAGGAGTCTCTACCGATCCTTCTAAGGTGCAAGTGATGCAAGATTGGCCAATTCCCATGACATTGAAGAAATTGAGAGGGTTCTTGGGGTTGACCGGTTACTATAGGAAGTTTATTAATGGTTATGGGTCCATTGCCAAGCCCTTAACCGAGCTACTTAAAAAAGATGCTTTCAAGTGGAGTGATAAGGCTCAAGAAGCATTTGATGATCTCAAGTCCGCTATGTGTAAGGCACCGATATTAGCAATGCCGAATTTCGTGGAAGACTTCATTTTGGAGACCGATGCTAGCGGGACTGGTTGTGGGGCTGTTCTTTCACAAAATGGGAGACCTATTGCTTATTTGAGTCTAGCCCTTAGTCCTAAACATCATGCCATGTCCACCTACGAGAAAGAATACTTGGCAATCCTTCTTGCAATTGAGAAATGGAGGCACTATTTGGATGGACATAGGTTCATCATACGAACGGATCATCAAAGTCGCAAGTATCTTTTGGAACAAAAGATAGTCACACGAATCCAAAAGAAAGGGCTGATGAAGTTGATTGGGTTAGACTACGCTATCGAGTACAAGAAGGGGAAAGAAAATCTGGCCGCATATGCACTTTCTAGGAGATTTGAGGACCTCGAACAAGGGTCTTGTGGGGCTTTATCCATTGTATTACCTTCTTGGATGGATGAAGTCTACAAATCCTATGAAGGGGACAAGTATGCTTAAGAGGCCGTGGCTGCAGCAGTGACCAAAAACAGCTTCCTGAGTGACAGTATTGCTGGTGTATCTGTGCAGAATGGAATTGTCCGTGTGCAGAGCAGGATATACATTGGTTCCTCCACTGATTTGAGGGACCAGATACTGAAGGCATCACATGATTCAGCTTGGGGTGGTCACTCCGGGGTTGATGGTACTTATCAACGAGTCAAGGCTTATTTTAGTTGGCCCGGGTTGAAGAGGTCTGTTTCAGAATTTGTGAAGTCTTGTGAGCTGTGCCAACAAACTAAGTTCGGGGATCATCGATATCAAGGACTCTTGCAGCCACTTCCCATTCCGGAGGGTGCTTGGATCAACATTAGTATGGATTTTATTGAGGGACTTCCCAAGTCCGATGGTAGGGAAGTAATTTGGGTCATGGTGGACCGATTCACGAAGTATAGTCATTTCATAGCCTTGATCCAACCCATTATAGCTGAAAGGTTGGCTAAGAGCTTCTTAGAAAACATATATAAGTTGCACGGCTTGTCCCAGTCCATTGTCTCAGATAGGGACAAGATCTTTACGAGCAACTTTTGGCGTGAATTGTTCAAATTGTTGGGAACAACTTCGGCACTCAGTTTGTCTTACCATCCTCAATCGGATGGACAAACCAAGAGAGTCAATCAGTGTGTTGAGCAATATCTTCGGAGTATGGTCTTTTCTCGGCCTCGTGAGTGGAATCAATGGCTTTCTTTGGCGGAGTATTGGTTCAATACTCACTTTCATGTTTCTCTTGGCACATCTCCCTTTCAAGCGTTGTATGGATACATACCACCCACTCCAATGTTGCTGCAGCAACGTAATCAGTCCGGTACTGCAGCTACTGACCTGATTCTGTAGAGAGGGGAAATGACCCAGATTCTCAAGGATAATTTGCAACAAGCTCATGCTCGAATGAAGTTTTACGCTGACAAAAAGCGGGTAGACAAAGCTTTCGAAGTTGGAGACATGGTCTACCTAAACTTACAACCCTATGGACAGTCCTCATTGGCTGTCCGAAGAAACGTCAAGCTAAGTGCACGATATTTTGGTCCATACCGTATCTTATAGAGGATTGGAAATGTTGCTTACAAACTTGATTTTCCATCACATTCGTGCATTCATCCTATGTTTCATGTTTCATTGCTGAAAAAACAGGTTAAGAGGGGTGTTAAATGCTCAAAAACACCACCAGAAGTAGAATTGGATGGGAGCTTGCTGTTGGGACCGGTAGCTGTCAAGAAACTAGGTCTGATTGCAGCGGGAACCGGGTCATCACATCAGCTTTTGGTGAGATGGATGAATTTAGAGAAAGATTTTCTCACATGGGAGAATCCAACATTCTTGAAGAGTCAATTTCCGAGCTTCTCTCCTTGAGGACAAGGAGTTTCTCAAGGGGGAGGGAATGTTATAATCCCATTAATTCATTTTCTTTTAATTGATGTATTGGCATGGGGTTAAATACTTGTAAATTTGAATTGTATCGGGTGGCGCCAAAACCAGTTAACAGCTTTTCACTTAGCCGGTTAACTGCATTTGGCGCCAGATTTGGTTTAGTTCAATTTAGGAGATGTATTGATGCAATGTACTAAGATCTTCTATAAATAGATCTATTAGCTTGTATTCTTGTTATCCAATTAATAAAATTCAGTTGCCTTTTGGTAATTTTCTCTCTATTCTCATCTCCTTCTCTATTATCTCATCTCCCTTCACTTCTATTTCTCATCTTATCTCTATCCTTCACAAGGTTAGCTATCCATCTAGGTTTGGTAGTTAACACAAACCCAAAAGCTCAGCAACCCATTTACAAGCCTGAGTCAATCAAGTTTTCAAGCCTGGCACCCTTGACCTACAATAACTCAAATGAGTGTAGGCCTGACAAGATTAAGGTGAAGCAAACCGTATTTAGGTCACCAGATTAGGACCAACGCTATCAAGGGAAAAGCCTGGCCGTCAAAGCCCTATTCAATGGCGTGATCCTAAGTTCACCTAACTTATTAAATAGGGACAGTAGTGTTAAGACCATCGCAATCAAGGGACAAAGCCTTGGTCGTCAAAGCCTTAAACTAAAGCCTCAAATCTCAACTTGTCAATTTGTGGGAGCAGATTAAAACTAGAAAGTTATACCTGAAGCCTGAGAACTATATTACTATGGAGGTAAGTACACCAAAAATCTATGTTATGCTACACCTAGCTAAGTTATACTACGCCTAGGAAAAGAGCACAAGTGTGCTATAAAAAATTTGAAGAAGTCTTGTCTTGAGTGTATGTGTACCACTTTGGACAAACGCAGTCCTTTATTCATAGAAAAAGAAAATAACGGTTGCTCCTATCTTCACGGCAACTTCATGCACGCCTGGCCACCAAGCTCTTCTTTTATGTCCGCTTATTCATCACCAATGTGTATTGAGTTTTGGAGGGAAATCCTTGATACCCACATCCATAATTTTAGTAGAAGTTCTCTCTAGAAGCTCCACGTTTTCCTGAATTAAGCGTAAGGCCCAAGAAATAGAAATTGAGCTCCAAGTAACTTTATCAACCTTAGAAACTACCATTCTCGTAGCTTTCTTGGCAGCCCCTCAAGCTCGAGCTTACTCCGCCCTTCAGCCATCTGGAGCCTGAAGTGGCTGATACCCTTGTCAGGGGTAGTAATGTTTTCTAGGAACTAGGCACGAGACGCCGTTATTGTAGTACCTAAAAGCCTAACTCCCCTCGAGGAGAACCTCACATGATGACCACGTGGTACTTTACTCAAAACGGTGTCATCCCAGCCCAGTAAAAATTATAGTGTAAACAAATGCCCCCTTTAGCCGCTAGTAAATTTATATTTACAACGGGTAAAAAAGTCTGCCTGATTCCTCAATGGCTAGAGGGAGCTCGAGAGAACACGTATGTCACTTGCTCTTCCTTCCCACATCTCTATAAGTATGACGGTTAGGGTTTGAACTCTTCACTTTCTGCTCTGCTCTTTCTTCGTTGTCATCAGGCGCACTTGCAATCTCTTATCTTCGTTCTTGAATCGCTGAATTTTTCAACTCAATCTGCTCTTCAATCATCTACTTCCCTTCAATATGACAAATGCACAACTCTCATATGCCGTGGCTATTCCTCCTTCTCAAGCGGACAGTCCTATTGAACAACTAACTCGGTTTCTTCAATCTGATCACTCAGTTATCTCTAATGTGCTTCACAATTCAATTGATCTCAACACCATCATGGAGGACCACTTCTGGCTATTTGAAGAAGATTATTCATTGCCTTCTTGTGCCCTAGGGCCAATCTTTACTCCATCCCACGATGTACCAAGTTTGGATGGACTAGTCCCTAACACTGACGAATCTCCTCTTCTTTGCGCAGCATCTCCAAGCTATTCTTGGGGACTCATATGCATGGACATTTTTGGGTAAACGATACCCTAAATCGGTAAATGGGCTGATGGTAACTTATGACGAAAAATGGAAGCAACTTCATATCCACGAAGCCATCAAGCTCTCAACCATTTCGCTCATGTATGATTTTCCCATTTTAATAGCACTAACCTGCTGCTTGAATATTTGTTATAACACTTTTGTCCTCACTGAGAGATTCTTAGGAATCACCTTAAAGGACATAGCTGCCCTAACGAGTCTTTCACCTGGGGGAGAAGAGTTGCCCCTTGATTCTTTCGTTTCTTCAGATGCTGAAGTCTTTGCCTCCTCCTTCTCCATTACTGACTTGTCTGGAGGTTATGAGTCTTTCGTCAAAAAATTTGTAACAAGAGCTCATGACTTTGGGCAAGGTTCTAGAGAAGAGGAAGCATGCTTCTATTTGTTTTGGTTGGACAAGTTTTTCTTTGCTAACTCTTATAACTCAATCCTTAAGTTCCTTAAGACCATGGCCATCAATCTTGCTTTCAGTAGCGGCCCTTTATCCTTGGGTCCATTGTTTTTAGATCAAGTGTATGGCTGTCTCAAAGACATTATAGCCAAAAACTATGGTGCTCATGTAGATGGTCCCTTATGGCTGCTCAAATAATGGGCCTAAGCTTATGTTCATGAGTTATGCCCTAGAGGCCCCTATGCTCCCACAGAAGAGGGGGTTTCTTGTTTTGGTGAGCATTTTTCTCGCTCTGAAGTTCAAATCCCTCTGGGATGGTCCTTTGACTAGTGCCTTGAGGCTTTATTGTTCCCTCAAAACCGTCAAGGGGCACAATGGACTCCCTCTAAAAAGAGGAATCTTGGTCTTGAATGGTTCAGGAAACTAGACCTCCATGATGATGTCTTAGCAGACATCAACTCCCAAACCTAGCAAGCAATATTGTGCCCCCAAGATTTGTTATTTCATCACCAAACTCATCCTAGTGTGGAGACCTATAGGTCTAGGTTGTTTGCTACGAAATTTGGTATGGTCTAAGATGTTCCTTTTCCTAACCTAATGACTAAGAACCTTTGGTGGGCCATGAGGATTTCTCTTCATCTTGATCAACTCTTGCAACTTTGTGCCTTAAACCAGGAAATCAGGTCCCTTTATGGGTACTTTATTGCTTGTAGGTACACCCCATGTGCCATGCCACGTTTTTAGCTGGGCATCAAGCCTATGGGTCCTTCTTGGAGGATAGAGGTGCCAAGCAGTATTTTATGTCTTTGCTCGAGCCTGCAAGTTCAAGTATCAGGAGAGGTCAGCCATCAATTCCCAGGCTTACTCCATAAAAGACATAATAAGGTAGTGGTTAACATAAGGCCTGACCCTTGTATTTTTATTTCCAAAGCAGCAGTCTAGGTGACTCCTAGAGGTTCTAGGACAAAAAGCTTCACTCAAATGCTTCTCGAGGAATCACCCCCAGGTGCTTCCTCATTAACCTTGAGAGTTGACAGCTTTAGGAAGAGAAAGATGGATGATGCTCCTCCAACACTTCCATTAGTAACAAAAGGAGAAGAAGAAGAAGAAGAAGAAGAAGAAGAAGAAGAAGAAGAAGAGAAAATTTCCATCTCACAATTAGTGAGAAGGAAAGAAGAACCAGGCTCCCTGCAGCTGAGGTATTGGTATTTCTTAATTGGTATTTTCATTTACTTTATTAAAGCAGCCTTTTGATATGGCCTTCAACAATCATAGGAAGAGCCAACTCCCTATATCATTGAGATTCCAGATTTTCCTTCTCAAGAGGTTGTCTCAGAGCCCCCGCAAGACACTAAGTCAATAAGTTCAAGTGCTGGAGACATAGGAGATTTGGCTACCTCAGCAATGGAGCCAATCTTTAGTTTTCCTTCTGAATCTATATGGGGAAAGCCCCCAAAGGTATAGACTTATCTGACCTTTGTATCTTTGATATCTTGAACCTTGTTTTGGTCCTAACATGTAAGTGCCAATACTCAGGAACCTCCCTTGGGGAAGGCATAATGCCAGTAACAACTACACTAGCTGCAGAAACTCCAGTGGTGGGAACCTCACCAGCAACTTCATCGGAAACCCTTCGAGCATCAGCACCTTTTGTACCCCAGAGTGAGGCCTCAGAGGTAAAGGAACTTGTTTTTAAACTTTGGCTATTGTCCAATGTCAAAGCCTTGACTAATTTAGCTGATCCTTTTCCAGATTAATCAGCCTAGGGCTACCCCTACATGAAGATTAGAGGAAGTGGCTTCTCCATTGGAGAAATTCAGGGCGAACGGAAGCCTGGCCTTTTAACAGCTGGACCAGGAGTCCCCTATGCTTCAAAGGCTAAGGGGGATCATACACTTTCCTATTTGGATCCTGACGGAGGGAGCTATTTTTGAAGAAGCCATGTCCCTCTTGAGAGCTTTGCAAGAAGTTCAAAGGGTGGCCCCTACCATTGCCAAGGAGCTCAAAAGTCCTTGAAAGGTACTCCTAAAGATTAAAGAAGTTCCAACGGTCCATTAAAGAAAACGGTAGTGCCCACATGCCATTAGGGCCTTAGGGCATTTAGCTAGCCTAGGAGGCATGCTGGCCTTACTTGAAGAGCTTCAAGCAGCAAAAAGAACTCAAGACCAACAAGCCCAAGGAATCAGGGGCCTGGAGAGTGAGATTCACAGCTTGGAGGAAAGATTACAGCATCTCAAAGAGGAGCTGCTTTCCTTGAGAAAACACACCTCTTAAGGTCCAGTGGTAGGTGGCCTTGAAGAACCCCTCATGGAAGCTCAGAGGAAGAGTCAAGCTGCTCAAGTGGAAGCTCTCTCCTTAGATCTTAAGCCAAATGATGCCACCAACCAGTCATCCTAAGGAGTCCTTAGTGAGAATTAGAACTAGAGTTTTTTGATTTTGTCTTTATAAAAGACTTTGGCTTTCATTGGCTGCTCACTTGTCAAGGGTAATAATGTTTTCCAGGTATTAGGCTTGAGATGTCGTTGTTGTAGTACCCCAAGGCCTAACTCCCCTTGAGGAGAACCTCACGTTATGACCATGTGGCACTTTACTCAAAAATGGCGTCATCCCAGCTCTATTAAAATTAAGGTGTAAACAAATGCCCCCCTTTTAGCTATTAGTAAATTTAAATTTACAACGAATAAGAAAATTCTACCTGATTTGACCCTCAAAGGCTAGAGGGAGCTCAAGAAAACATTGTACTTCACTTGCTCTTCCTTCCCGCATCTCTATAAGTACAACGATTAGGGTCTGAACTTTTCACTTATGCTATATTCTCTCTTCGTTGTCATCAACCGCATTTGCAATCTCTTGCCTTTGTTCTTGAATCGCTGAATTCCTCAACTCAATCCACTCTTTAGTTTTTTGCTTTCCTTCAATCTGACAATGGCACAACTCTCGTATGCCATGGTTGTTCCTCCTCTTCAAGTAGATAATCCTATTGAATAACTAACTCGATTTATTCAATCTGATCACTTAATTATCTCTGATGTGCTTCAAAATTCAGTTGATCTCAACACCATCACGGAGGACCTCTCCTAGCTATCTGAAGAAGATTCTTCATTGCCTTCTTGTGCCCTAGGGCCAATCTTTGCCCCGTCCTAAGATGTACCAACTTTGGATGGACTATTCCCTAACACTCATGAATTTCCTCTTCGTCATGCAGCATCTCTAAGCTATTCTTGGGGAGGCAGATGCATCTGCAGGGAAGTAGTGCCCTTTAAAAGGGTGGACATTTTTGACCAAATGATACCCTGAATGGGTAGATGGGTTGATAGTGATTTATGGAAAAAAATGGAAGCAACTTTGCATCCATGAAGCCATCAAGCTTTAAACCATTTCCCTTAGGTATGATTTTCCCATTGTAACAGCACTAACCTACTGCTAGAATACCTGTTATAACACTTTTGTCCTCCCTGAGGGGTTCTTAGGAATCACTTTAGAGGACATAGTGGCCCTAACGGGTCTTTCGCCTGGGGGAGAAGAGTTGTCCCTTGATTATTTCGTTTCTTCAGAGGCTAAAGCCTTTGCCTCCTCCTTCTCCGTTACTGACTTGCCTGGAGGTTATGAGTTTTTTGTCATGACTTTAGGTAAGGTTCCAAGGAAGAGGAATTATGCTTCTACTTGTTTTGGTTGAACAAGTTTTTCTTTGCTAGCTTTTCTAACTCAGTTCTCAAGTTCCTTAAGACCATGGCAATCAATCTTGCTTTCAGTAGTGGCCCTTTATCCTTGGGTCCGTTGTTTTTGGCTCAAGTGTATGGCTGTCTCAGAGACATTATAGCCAAAGACTATAGTGCTCATATTGGTGGTCCCTTATGGCTGGTCCAGTTATAGTTTGTTATGAATCGTTAGAATTTAATTGTAATTTTTGTATTAGTAGCTGAGTATTGTTTTCAAGAGTTGAGTTTTATGTTTTTTAAAAATTAGTTGAGTAGTTTGGGCGCCAAAATGGCTAGTTATGTGCGGCTGCAGTTTTAGGCGCGAAACTCTATTTTTGGAGGTTAAGTCGGTTGGTCTTGATTCATTATATTCCTAGGTCTATAAATAGGATATTAAGCTTGTAATCTCATCATTCAATCAAATACAAACTGATTTCCTTGTGGAATTAACTCTCTTTTCTCATCTCTTTCTCTATTTCTCATCCCCTTTCACTTCTCTTCTCACCTTAACTCTTTCTTCTACTAGGTTAGATTTTCAATTCCTAATTGAAAGCTAACAATTGGTATCAGAGCCGGTTCAAGCAATCAATTGATTGATTGAGGCTGGCAAAATCAAAGAAAATATGATCAAAGGCGTTAGAACCAGATCTGGAGCCGGAGGAGCCAATGCACCAGGTTCTGGATTGGATTTTGTGGCGGCTGTTACGAGTTCTGGAGCCAATGTATCAGGTGAACTACACCGAGATCTAAATGACAGGAGAGAACAGCTTAACACTAAGTTTGATGCTAAGTTTGAACAACAGCAAATCGAGCTCAAAGCTAGGTTTGATCAGCAAGAACAGAAGTCACTCGAGAGCACCAATAGCATTCAAAACATGTTGAAAATGATTTTAGATAAAGAATTGTTTAAGGAAGAGAGGCTGCAAAAAATTGAAGATAAAATTGATGATCGATTGCATAAATTGTTGGAAGAACGGGATCAAGCATTTTATGAAAAAACTGCTCAACATTCTCATCAAGTTAAGGAAAAGATTGATGATCAAGTTAATCAACAAATGATGAGTGTTGATGAGAATAATGAAGATCAATTAAGTCAGCAAAAGCAACAAATTGAAGAGACATCGGTTGAGCAAATTAATCAACTTCCACAGTTGTTTGAAGAAAGGTTCGCTGAAATACAAGAGTTGCAACCTTGTGTTCCTAATGTGACTATTAGACCTACAGTAGCTGATGAAAGATCTCAAGATGGACCTCAAATTGTTATTAAAAATGTTAGGCCTCAAGTTCTTCTCCAACCTGCTGAAGTTGGAGCACAAAATTGCATAACAGAAACTAAAATAATTGCCAGGTTGCAAGTGCATTCATTTGAGCAGGTGCAGGGTCGAATTTTCAGCAAGAATCTTGAACAAAAAGACACTCTCAGGATCCTCCGATGCAATTTAGATCAAAAACCTTGGATGTTTTGCAAGTTTTCTTATGTTGGGTGAATAATTTCAAACTTCCAGAAGCTGCAATGCATTATCAGCATGCCGATCGGCAAGTTCGGCATGAACTATTTCTTTTCTTGGAAGGAGTTTGGATTAATAGGGTCCCTATCATGAAGCTATGCTATTGGGAGGATATTTGTGAGTTGTTCATCAAGATGTAATGCAGTAACAAGGCTCATCAGCTGCATTTTTTTGGTCCAGCTACAAGTTATTCCAAGCAAGGAACTTCTTCCAGTTACAATTCAGTTGGAAGTTCAACAACATCAACTCTAATTTCTACCTCTACATCAAGAAGTGATTTCAAGTCTCATTCTCTTCATTCTTGAGGACAAGAATGTTTTCAAGGGGAAGGGAATGTTATAAACCGAGAATCCGAGGCACGAGTTTAAATTGGCAAGGAGGCGGGAAAAACTATTAGCAATTGAAATTCTATTAAAAATCTGTTAAATGCTGTTGTTCTGCATATGGGCTGCTGCGTGTGTGTGCCTGTGCCGCTGCTGCTGTTAGTTGCTGTTATTCTTTGTGTTTGGAGCCAAAATACCATTTAAATGTTAGTTAGGTATATTCTAGATGGTTCTAGATGCTTCCTAGCTAAGTTGGTTAGTAGTTCATGTATTAGGATTGCAATAAATAAGTGATGCTTGTAATGTTCAGATAAAAAATGAAAATTTTAAAACTTTAGTCCCAATTTGAGATTAAAGCTTCTCTCTCTCATCTAACTCTCTCCATTTCTCATCTCATTTCCCTTCTTTGTCTCATCTAAACTCTAAAACTCTTCTTTCTCATCTAAATTCTATATTCTTTCTCATCTCATACTCTCAATTCAATTGTTACGCTCGGGCGTGAACCACGAACATAAACTAATATAATTTGGGATAGAGTTGAGAGTATGGGATGAGAAAGAATATAGAATTTTGATGAGAAAGAAGAGTTTAGAGTTAGATGAGAGAAAGAAGGGAAATTAGATGAGAAATAGAGAAAATGAGATGAGAGAGAGCAGTTTAATCTCAATAGAGATAATTTTCAAATTTCATTGATTGAAATTGAATTACAGCTCAAGCATCTACTTATAACAAAACAAACCAAGCTAAGAACAATCCAGAAATATCTAGAATATACTAACTAACATTGAAATCCTAATTTTGGCGCAAAACACAACAAATGTAACAGCAACTAATCAGCAGCAGCAGTAGCAACGAATAACAGCAGCAGAACAGCAAGCAACTACGCAGCAGCAGCATCATACCAGCAGACCATTTTAATAGATTTAACCAAATTTAACTACCAACCAATATTCCCGCCAATTCCCACGATTTCAACTCAAACCTCGGGTTCTCGGTTTGTAACATTCCCTTCCCCTTGAAAACATTCTTGTCCTCAAGAATGAAAGAGAATTGAGACTTTGGATATCACTTGTTGTCTTGCAAATTCATGCACCAGCAGAACATGTAAATAACAAGGTCTGAAGGGCAGCTGAAGAACTCCATGTTGTTTCAGGTTTTGAAGTAATTCCAGCCCGAGGTCTTTGTTACCATTGCTTGCACCTGATTCTGGAAGTTCTGCTCCGGAGGCCTACCCAAATCAAACCAAACCAGCCCAACATGAACAGCCATTGCTCGCTGCAGAATTGGATTCATGGAAATGAGCCTTTGATTCCCATCAGTGCATCTTTTTAGCATAAAATCGACTCCTCTCAGCTTCATATGGTCTCGAAAAGCTTCTCCCGGGTCAGAAGGCAACTTGTCACAAGCACTTGCATATGGACGAGTCGCAATTCCTTCAAATAAAGACATAGTTCATCCCAATCTTGCCGATCGGCATGCCGAAGGTGCATTTCAACCACTATACATTCATAATCATTCACGTAACACAAGGGACCTTGCAAGGCATCCATGATGAAGTTGTTCTGGTCTTGATTTAACACACCAGCTAGCCCAAAGGTGAACTTAAGCTTACTTTGATTTGTATTAGATGTCACTACAGCAGCAACTTGTAGTTGTCCCACTGAATTCATCAACTCTGCAGTAAGAGCTTCAGATGTGCACAATGCTTGAGTGATCCTTATACAAATTTGCATAGCATTCCTTGCAACCATTTGTTGACAAATCTCACTACCAAGCACGACGTTAGTGTCCTGATCTATAAAAATGAGTGCAGCAGCATCCGAGTCCACACCTGTAACTTGCTGATCATATTGGCAGAACACATTGTGTTGAAGAACCTTAGGGATTTGTTCCCCCAATTCTTCTGCTGCAGCCTTCAAATCTTCATCTGAAACTAGCTCATTTGGATGTTCATGAGATTTGACAACTATTTCCACCTCTGAATTTCGATTTGGAGACCTATCTTCATTTGATTAAAGATGAACTTGAGGACTAGCATTTACATTAGCAATTTGAAATCCTTCTTCAACCTCACACTTCAACTTCGGTTTTGTCAACTTCTTTTTACCCACAACATCTTTCAATGCCTCCCTTAGGTGACTTCTCTTCGATTTACTCTTTGCTTTCTTTAACATTCCCTTGATATGGAAATCATATTCCCATCCTGGATACATGTCATATTGTGCCTCAACATCATCAAGATACTCTAACTCTAGCAAAGAGTCTTCATAGGAATCATCTTGTCCAAATTCATGTTCATCTGGCTTGTGTTCTTCAATTTCGGCATTGACATGGTCGACTTCATCTCCAACAGCAGCAGGTTTCACTGTCTTTCCATGCTCAACATTGGACTTCCGTTGTCTAAAGCTATCCGCTAGCTCCGGAAACTCATTTGCATCAAGAACACTAGCACCATCACAACTGATGTTAGGATAAGCTAAACATAGCCGAATCATGTTTTGCTGTATCATTTCGTCCCATTCCTGTCACCTTTTCTGCTCCTATTCTAGTTGTTTTTTCTGCCAATATTCCTCACGTTCTTGTCTAAATTTCTCAAAAAGCTCATCAAGCTTTGATTGAAAAGAACTCATATCAGCCTTATGGACAATGAACAACAACTTCAATCTTGAAACAACAGCTCACAGAAGAAATGTAGAACTCGTTTCGCAAATCTTCAACAATCAATTGCTTAATGAAGTTTTACTCCTTCGTACGCACAAACGACCACTTGCTATCAGTTCGACAATCGTCACTGATTCCAAACCCTAGCTTGCAGAGTTTCACGCACAATGAATTCGACAAACCCTAACTTTGATCGAACACTGACAGTGATGTTTTCTTGATTAATTCGGACTGAGAATCCGAAATAGGTTCGATTTCTATCTATAGTGATGATTTAAACACACGAAACACAGCAATCTTCAAGAACAATATCATATTTCAATCACCTGAGTTCGCTTGTCAGAAATAGCCTATTGTCAGATATCGCCTCCGTGTCAGATGTCAGAAATCGCCTTGCTGACAAAATCTAAATTGAACTCGAAATCTGTACGTTGATCAGCACAATCTGATTGTTTGAAATCTGCACAATCTGAGCAGTACTAATTTGATTTCTGAAAATTTTTTTTTTAAAAATTTTGATTACGCACTCGATCGGATCGAGGCTCTGATAACAATTGGTATCAGAGCCTCGTTTGGCTTCCAATCGAGTGCGTAATTAAAAAAAAAAAAAATCAATCAAATTCAGTGCTAAATTTTAGTTCGCTTAAGCCGATCAAATTCAGATTTGTGCTTTTCAAATCCGATCTAGAAATTTCAGAAGAAAAAAAAAACAGTAACGCTCAATTTGTGAAATTCAGTTGCGTAGATCTTGTTCTGCAGAAATGAGATCAGATTTTGAGTAAAATTCAATTCATCAGCTCAAGTTAATCAGATCAAGTTCTGATTTCAGCGAATTCAGATCTGTCAAGGACAATTTGATCTAAATCAGCTCACATTTAGTGATTGTTCGGTTATCACTTCGAAACTCAGCAAGATCAAGTCAGTTCAGCAGGTTCTGAATTCCGATTGAGCTAAGCCTTGCATAGAAGTTGTTCGATCAATGGTGTCTAGCTCAATTTTAAGCTGAACTTAAACAAATCCAGCTTGTGAAGTTAGTGAGTTTGCTTTTCGCACAAATCAACCTTCATCATGGTCGGTGGAGTAACTACCAGATCTGGTGCAGGAGTAGGTAATCCTGCCTCTCTTGTTGATCCTAACAACTCATATGCTGCCGTAGTTGGTGCCGGTGCCGCAAAGGATGCACAATTTGTTACTAATGAGCAGCTGAATTCGAAAATGGATGCATTGTTTGAACGGTTAAGACAAGATAGCAATGATCAAAGGAATGAAATGTTTGATCAACTTAAGCACACTCAGTAGGAAAATGATCAAAAGAGGGAAGAAAGGATGCTCCAATTTCTGAAGGAAATACAGCTTGATAGCAATCAAAAGAGTGAAGAACGCATGACTCAACATTTGCAAAGAATTGAGGCTAGAGTAGAAGAACGTTTTGCTACTCTTCAAGAGCAAATGCAAAAACAGATAAATGATGTTGGAGTGGGTGGATTGTTGCTGGTAAGTCAGTTACTACGAGCCACCGAACTACCTCAAACACAAGTACCAAACATTGGTGTTCAACCACAAGATTTACCTCAGGTTGTTAATACAAATGCAGTACATCAAATTCATCTGCAATCAAGTGATGACAGTCACCGAAATCTGGTTCCAGATGCTGCTAAATCTGGTAGTCTGCAGGTGCAAGCAAATCATCAAGAGCAAAGTCGACTTGTGAGCATGAATTCTGGTCAGGAAGATCTACTCTCAGCTCATCTAAGTCGGCCACCTGATCCGGTTGTACATAGCAGATCCGAACAGCAAAATGAGGACACTTTGGTCCATCCCATGATCTAACACACACGCTACCTATTTATTCGAATGCCGGACATATTGTTTAGCCTCCCGGTTTTGACCAGCAGTATAACCGTGGACAAGAACAGCTTAATGCTAAGTTTGATGCTAAGTTTGAACAACAGTAGGTCGAGCTCAAAGCTAGGTTTGATTAGCAAGAACAGAAGTCACTCAATAGCACCAATAGCATTCAAAACATGTTGAAAATGATTTTAGATAAAGAATCATTTAAGGAAGAGAGGCTGCAAAAAATTGAAGATAAAATCGAAAGAATGCAAGATCAGATTAATAAACAAAAGGAATCAAGTGTAGATGCAATTTTGAAGCCTGCAAGTCAGATATTTCAGCAGCAAGAGACCAATCAACTGCAAGGACATGTTGACAGACCTGAGATTTTGGTGATGAACCGGGACAAATCTCCGATAGTTCAGGCAAATGTAGGACCTTCAATTAACATTAGATCAGTAGTAAATCAGTCTCTGCAACATGAATTTGATGTATACAATCAGAATCGAGTCTCTGGACAGGCACATTGCAGACCTGAAGCATCGAATTCAGACCACAATAGCAGGCCTCAGAACTCAGTTTTGCAACGCAGAGGTGATTTTGATGAGCTCGAACATTTGGACAGACCTCCTGATCGACATTATCAGCATAGAAACGTGAGCAATGACATGATATCTGGTGGTAGGAGTGGTAATCACAGACAACCAAGAGCTAAAATTGATCCTTTTGATGGCAAATTACTGGAATCATGGCTTAGAAGGTGCGATAGGCACTTCATGTATTATGATGTCCCTGATGATAAGAAGCTCCAATTAGCTGCAGTACATCTACATGGCGACCATGAGGTGTGGTACTACAGTTTGTTGAAGAGCAAACCGAACATTTCTTGGGGCCAATTCGTAGAGGAAATGTGTGAACGATATGGAGAAGGAGAATCAACGGACATTGTGGATAATTTTAACAAATTATCTCAAACTTCAACTGTGAGTGAGTACATGCTTAGATTTGAGAACTTAAGAGCCAATTTGCTGTCTGTTTTTTCTATAGCTTCCGAGGACACCGAGTCGTATTATGTGTCTTACTTTATAAGTGGATTAAAGCCTAGTATCAAGAACATGGTGAAAGCCATTGGTCCTAAGACCTTGTCAAGTGCTTATAACAAGGCAAAATTGATAGAAGCCACTCATGTCCAACCGAGTGACTGATTTAAGCAGCCAAACAGCAAGTACAGGCCACAACAAAGGACCGGTTCTGGTGCTGGTGCAGGATCAGGTGCTGGTTTTAAGCGTGCTGTGGACAAGAGCTCGGTGAGACTTTGCTTTCGTTATAACCAGCCATATCAGCCTGGACATAGGTGCAAAACTCAAGTAATAATGCATGCTAAAGGGACCCGTGTTGAAGCTGAAACAGGCAGTGAACATTCAGCAACCGAAAGTGACAGTATTGATGATTTTTCACAAGATGAATTGAGTAAAGATGAAGTGGAGATATCAATGAAGGCTTTAACCGATAGTGGAGCTCATAACACTATTAAGATCAGAGGCAAGGTTGGAAAACATTCCATCATTATCCTCATTGATAGTGGGAGTACACATAGTTTCATCGATCCTAAGTTGAGTAAGAAGGCTAGGCATGAAACGATAAAGACTCATCCTTTGCAAGTGATGGTGGCTGATGGCAATTCTTTAACCATTCATAACAAGTGCATAGCATTCCCTTGGACGATGCAAGAATATCACTTCACCTTTGATTTCAGAGTTCTCCCTTTGGGAGGTTGTGATATGGTGCTGGTGGTGGATTGGATGAGGACCTTTAACCCGGTTATATTTGATTTTGATAAGATGACCGTAGCATTTGAGGTTCATGGCACCAAAGTAGCCTTGAAAGGCATGTCAGAGGAAGCTCAACTCAAGGTAATTGATGGCATACGTGTGCACGAGGGGATCAAGAAGAAAGCAATACAATGGATAGGCCATTTGTTCATGTTAGCTTCGGTTGAGCTGCAGCAGGAACTTCAACCAGAAGTTCAGTCCTTAGTGGGAGAATTTGGTGACATCTTTGAGCCACCTCAGAGTCTTCCTCCTCCAAGGAGTGTGGACCATACCATTCCCTTGCGTGCTAATGTTGATCCGGTGAAGATTAGGCCTTATCGATATGCACACGGCCAAAAGTCGGAGATAGAGAGGCAAGTGGAGGAACTTCTTCACATGAACTTTATTGGACCAAGCCATAGTCCTTTCGCTTCACCCGTGATCCTTGTGAAGAAGAAAGATGGCTCGACTAGAATGTGTATTGACTACCGTCGGTTGAATGCTCTAATGGTGAAGGATAAGTTTCCCATTCCGATCATAGATGATTTGCTCGATGAATTACATGGTGCGTGATTCTTTTCTAAGCTGGATTTGAGGCAAGGGTACCATCAAATTAGGGTTCTCGAGCCGGATATTTACAAGATAGCTTTTCAAACTCACCATGGGCATTTCGAGTTTGTTGTTATGCCTTTCGGCTTGACAAATGCACCGGCTACATTTCAAGCAGCCATGAACGATGTTTTCAAGCCTTTTCTGAGGAATTCGGTGCTCATTTTCTTCGACGACATACTGATTTATAGCTCAACATATGAAGCTCATCTCACTCATCTCCAACAAGTGTTTGAATTGATGCGGCAAAACAAGTTCTTTGCCAAGATGTCCAAGTGTTCGTTTGTTCAAGATAAGCTCGAGTATTTGGGTCATATAATCTCACACGAGGGAGTTTCTACTGATCCTAACAAGATCCGTGCAATGCAAGAGTGGGAAATTTCAATCACCTTGAAGAAATTGAGGGGTTTCTTGGGATTGACCGAGTATTATAAAAAATTTAGTAAGGGATATGGTTCTATTGCCAAGCCTTTAACTGAGCTCTTGAAGAAGGAAGCTTTTACATGGAACAAGAGATCTTAGGCCGCATTTGAAGCCCTTCAAGCCGCAATGTGTGCTGCACCAGTTTTGGCGATGCGGACTTCACCGAAAGCTTCGTTTTGGAAACCAATGCAAGTGGTAATTGTATAGGGGTTGTTCTTGCTCGAAAGGGGAGGCCTATAGCTTATTTGAGCCAAGCTCTTAGTCCTAAACATCAAGCGAAGTCGACATATGAGAAGGAATATTTAGCCATCCTCTTAGTCGTGGAGAAATGGAGGCAATACTTGGAAGGTCGTAAGTTCATCACTCGAACGGATCATCAAAGTCTCAATTATCTTCTTGAACAAAAGATCATGATGAGGATTAAAAAGAAAGGTCTCATGAAAATGTTAGGCCTTAATTACGACATCGAATATAGAAGTGGCAAAGAGAACACTGCTGCGGATGCTCTGTCAAGGCAGTTTGAGGACGAAAATCAGGCCACCTGTGTTGCTGTTACCGTGGTAATTCCTTCTTGGGTGGAAGAGTTACATAAGTCCTATGAGAGGGACCCTTTTGCTCAGGAAAATCTGGTCACTGCTACTCTCACACGCGATGCAAAGTTCGTTGCTGCAGACACTGAAATAACTGTGCAGCAGGTACTGATCCGCATTAGAGGTCTGTTATATGTTGGTTCAGCCACTGAGTTGAGAGAATTGGTCATCCAGGCTTCACATGATGCTGCTTGGGGTGGTCACGAGGGTGTAGAAGGCACCTATCATCGAATCAAAGCATATTTTACATGGCTGAGTATGAAAAAAGATGTAAGTGACTACGTGAAGTCTTGTGAAGTTTGTCAACAAACGAAGTTAGGAGATCCTCGTTACAAGGGACTTCTTCAACCTCTTCCTATTCCGGAAGGGGCTTGGGTTCACATTAGCATGGATTTCATTGAGGGATTACCAAAGTCCGAAGGCAAGGAGGTCATATGGGTAGTGGTGGATCGTTTCACCAAGTTTAGTCATTTCAGTGCTCTTACTCGACCCATCACCTCTGAAAAATTGGCAAGGATCTTCCTTGACAACATTTACAAATTACATGGATTGCCTCAATCCATTGTGTCCGATCGAGACAAGATCTTCACAAGTACATTCTGGAGAGAGTTGTTTAAGTTGATGGGTACTACATTGGCACTCAGTTCCTCTTATCATCCTCAAACGGATGGCCAAGCTGAACGAGTCAACCAATGTGTAGAGCAGTACCTTCTGAGTATGGTCTTCTTAAGGCCCAAGGAGTGGAACCGCTGGCTTTCCTTAGCCGAATTTTGGTTCAATACCCACTTCCACACGTCCATTGGCACTTCACCCTTCCAAGCATTGTATGGCTACCCTCCTCCCTCTCCTATGATGTTACAACAACCGAAAAGCACCGGTTCTGTAGTAACAGACTTTATGCAGCAGAGAAGGCAATTGTTGCAAGAACTTAAGGACAATCTCCCCCAAGCTCGAGCTCGGATGAAGTATTACGCTGATAAAAAAAGGGTAGACAAAAGCTATGACATTGGTGACATGGTCTAGCTTAAATTACAACCGTATAGACAGTCCTCCTTGGCTTTCAGGCGTGATGTCAAGCTAAATGCTCGATACTTTGGCCCGTACAAAATTCTGGAGAAAATTGGCAATGTTGCTTATAAGCTCGACTTACCTACCCATTCATACATTGACCCCGTGTTTCACGTGTCCTTACTTAAAAAGCAGGTTAAAAAGGGAGCTGCAGCTGCTCGGGATCCTCCTGCTGCTGAAATGAGCGGCTTGCTGGTGCTGCAGCCTGCTGCTATAAAGGATCGAAGATCGCTGCAGCATGATTGTGGTGCTGTGCAGGAAGTTTTGGTGTCTTGGTGCAACTTGGACAAGGGTTTGATGACTTGGGAAGATTGCAATTTCTTGAAGAGCCAATTTCCAAGCTTCACTTCTTGAGGACAAGAAGCTTCTCAAGTGGGAGGGAATGTTATGAATCGTTAGAATTTAATTTTAATTTTTGTATTAGTGGCTGAGTATTGTTTTCAAGAGTTGAGTTTTATGTTTTTTAAAAATTAGTTGAGCAGTTTGGGCGCCAAAATGGCTAGTTATGTGAGGCTGCAGTTTTAGGCGCAAAACTCTATTTTTGGAGGTTAAGTCGGTTGGTCTTGATTCATTGTATTCCTAGGTCTATAAATAGGATATTAAGCTTGTAATCTCATCATTCAATCAAATACAAACTGATTTCCTTGTGGAATTAACTCTCTTTTCTCATCTCTTTCTCTATTTCTCATCCCCTTTCACTTCTCTTCTCACCTTAACTCTTTCTTCTACTAGGTTAGACTTTCAATTCCTAATTGAAAGCTAACATAGTTATGCCTAATAGGCCCCTATGCTCCCACAAGAGAGAGGGTTTCTTGTTTTGGCGAGCATTTTAATCATTGTGAAGTTTAGCTTGCTCTAAATGGTCATTTGACCAATGCCTTGAGGCTTTATTGTCCCCTCGAAGGACTTGGGGACCCTAATGGACTCCTTTTAAGAGGAGGAATCTTGGTCCTGAATGGTTCAGGAAAGTAGATCTCCACGATGATGTCTAAGCAGAAATCAACTCCTAAACCTGGCAAGCAATCTTATGCCGCCAAGATTTGTGATTTTATCACCAGGCTCATCCTGGTGTGGAGAACTATAGGCCTCGATTGTTTGCCAAGCAATTTCGTATTATCCAAGATGTTCCTTTTCCCAACCTAAGGACCAAGAACTTTTGGTGGGCCCGGAGGATTTCTTTTCAACTTAATCAGCTCCCAGAGCTTTATGCCCTAAACCTAGAAATCAGGTTCCTTTATGGGTACCTTATGGCTTGTAGGCACACCTTATGTGCCACGCCACATTTTTCAGCTTGGTATCAAGCCTATTGGTCCTCCTCGGAGGCTAAAGATTTTCGGAAGTATTTTATGCCGTTTCTTGAGATTGTAGGTCCTAGTTCCAAGAGAAGCCAGGCCTACCTAGCAAAAAGCGCAATCAGGTAGTTTCACTGGTCTTGAAGTATGCTTCAGTTTGCTAGGGGTTGTCATAAAGCCTGACCCTTGTATTCTTATTTCCAAAGCAGTTGTCCAAGTGACTCCCAAAGGTGCCAGGATAAGAAGCTTTACTCAAATGCTTCTTGAGGAATCACCCCTAGGTGCTTCCTCATAAACCCCTAGAGTTGACAGTTCTAGAAAGAGGAGGAAGGATGATGCTCCTCCAGCACTTCCTTCAGTAATAGAAGTAGAAGAAGAGGAAGAGGTACCCCCCTCCCAGCCGGTGAGAAAAAGGAAAACTAGACTCTCTGAAGCTAGGGTATTAGTTTTCTCTAATCTGCACTCTCACTTATCTTTTATTAAAGCATCTCCTAACATGGCCATTGCTAGCCACAGGAAGAGCCCGCTCCTTACATTGTGGAGATTCTAGATTCTCCATCTCGAGAGGTTGTCTCAGAGCCCCTTCAAGACACTGAGTTAATAAGTTCAAGTGCTGGAAACGTAAGAGATGTGGCTACCTCAGCAATGGAGCCAATCTTTAGCTTTCCTTCTGCAGAGGCAACTCTTCCAGTCACTTTCTTTCTGGGCCTTATTCAGGCTCCCTTCCTTCTTCCAAGAGCACCAATCTCTATGGAGGAACCCTCTGAAGGTATAGACTTATCTGACCTTTGCATCTTTGATGTCTTGAACCATGTTTTGGTCCAACCATGCAAGTGTGAATACTCAGGAACTTCCCATGGGGAAGGCATAATACCAGCAATAACCATATTGGCTGTAGAAACTCCAGTGGTGGGAACCTCACCAGCAACTCCACCGAAAACCCTTCTAGTACCAGCACTTTTCGTACCCCAGAGTGAGGCCTCAGAGGATATATTCCTTAATAAAATCAATCACATCATGCTAATTGACATTCCTATACGGTTTAGCCTCCACTTATTTGGTGAAGTAATCAGTGGCCACAAGGATATAAGAGTGCTATTTATTTGATGGAGGGTTAATTACTCTTATGATATTCATTGCCCGGCATCCAAATAGCCAAGGTTTGATAATGGCATACACCTCAGCAGTAGGGACTTTAGGTATATGCCCATGCCTTTAGCATGCTCTGCATCCTTTGGCATATTTAATGCAATCCTCCATCATGGATGGCCAATAGTACACGTAACGCCATATGAGCGAGCTTATTTTATTGCCAACTAGATGGGATCCACAGATACCCACATGGGCTCCTACCATTACTAGCATTTCTTCGTCCAAGTCAAGGGACTTGAAAAGCTCTCCACTAGCATCCCTTTTGTATAATTCTCTAGACTCGCCATCTCAGTGGAATCTGTGGGCTCTAATTTTCATCTTTCTACCCTTAATGTAATTTTGAAGGCTATTATAGTAATCCATCAAAGGCTTCCTCCAGTCCTCTTATTGACTTAGGACAGTTTGATGTGCCCCATGGTATTTCAAACATTCATTTTGGTGCACCCTTAAAGGACTCAGTATACTTGATCTCATGACCTAAAACCTTAGTCTTAATTACCACAGTCTCTTCACACCAAGTTCTAGGTAATTTAGACCTAGATGCCAACAGAGCCAAGTCATTGGCTTCCTTATTTAGTTGCTTGGGGATGTGCTCAAACTGTACCTCATTGAATTTACTCATGACAGATATCGATTTGAGGCATCACTGAGACACTAGAACTCCCTATTTACTTGGCAAATTACCAATTGTGAATCCCCCTTGACAAGGACATTAAGGACTTGCATTCTCGAAGAGTTTGAAAGCCAATTATTAGAGCCTCATACTCAGCCATGTTATTAGAGCACCTGCCCACTAAGGTGATAGCCAACTTAGTGCTAATTCCCTTAGGGCGCAATTCCCACTCCAGCACTAGCATTAGTCCTTAATCCATCATAGAACAATTTTCAAGGAACTAGTTCTACCACTAGGAGGTGTTCTGACTCCTTGTCTAAGCCAGGCTGGATATTTGGATGGTTAGCTAAAATGTCCGCTAGGGCTTCCCCGTTTACTAACTTTTGTGACACATATACCAACTTAAATTGAAGTAGAGCTACATTCCACTTGTTTAACCTTCCTCTCAAGAATGATCTATCTAGCATATATATATAAGGACATCTATCTAGGCTACCACTTATATAGTAAACGCCAAGAAATAATGTCTTAATTTTGTTGATACGTAGAACAAAGATAGACATAGTTTTTCAATCAGTGATTACTTTATTTCACAGTCATTTAGGCAATGGCTAAGGTCGCAGATAGCCTATTCAAAACCTTACTCATTATCCTGTACAAGTAAACAACCAATAGATTTTTTCAAAGCAGAGACATAAATCTTCAAAGGCTTGCCCTATTTTAGTAGAATTAGTACTGGCAGCCTGATCAAATAATCTTTGATGGCCTCAAATGCTATTTGATGTGGCTCTTCCAACTTGAAGTCCTTCTCAGACTTGAGCTTCGGCAGCAAAGAAAAGAACTTGGTTTTTCCTCATAGTTCTGATGAATTTAGCCTTCATGAGTCTTTCAATTTCTTCCTTAACTAAACCTATGACTTCATGAGATATCCTTCTCAGGCCCTGACTGATGGGCTTTGAGCCTGACTTGATAGGAAGCCTATGTTCCACCACTTTTCTATCTAGGCCAAGCATCTCATGATGGGTTCCACCACTTTTCTATCGAGGCCAGGCATCTCATGATGATCCCAAGCAAAGCAATCCTTGAATTTGTAGAGCTAAGTCAAGTAATGCTCTTTCTTCTCCTTGGAGAGTACAACACTTAGATAGGTAGGTCTTGGGTCCTTTTAGAGCCCAAATTGACCTTCAAGAGGGGTTCTTGGACCTCATCCCTTAGATCCTCTATTTTGGCTACTGCTACTCTTAGATCAGAAAGCTCCAGTGCCTTTTCTTGTGCTACATGGACTTAAAAACCTTGAAATGGTTGCCCTACCCAGAGCTGATCCTCAACATGCCAGGCAACAAACCTTGCTAATGCTAAGTAAATGGCCTCTCAGGCCATTACTGGGAGGTCTTGGTGCCTTCGTATTGAGATTCTGGAGTACCTTGGGAGTCCTCTTCGTCAAGAAGGACCCTCATGTATCCCCAGAAGTTAGAAGCTTCAGACTCGACATCCGTTTGACCAACCTCAGCTTCGGTTAATTGGCTATCAAGGATGGCTATCGTGTCTTGTTGTTGGGCAGATTGTGAAGTGGCCCTCTTGATGTCTAGCAGTCCCACATCATCTTCGCAGAATCTTGCCTCAACATAGTTGGAGCAACCCATGAATGGCCTATTATCTACTAAAACAACCTCATACTTTGTTATGATTCTCATAACAGGGGGCATATGAAATAGAGTATAAATGTAAAAGGGTATTGAATATAGTTGATTGAGTTGTATTAGCGTGTGGATTTTGTAACTAGAATAAGTCTTGATGTAATTAGTTGCATAAGTCCCTTGTTAAGTCATGTAATAAGTGAAGTCTAGAGCTTGTTAGCTGCGGTGGTCGAGCTAGTGGTCAATGCCGGTCATTAGTGGCGGCTAAGTAGGTGGTTGGCGGTTATAGCATGAGTTAGATGCAATGTAATAGATCATGTCATGTAAGTAGTATAAATAGTAAGGCTTAGGCTTGTAATCTCATAATTTTTGATGAATGAAATTGATATCTTTGATATCTCTCCCTCTCTACTTCTCATCTCCTTTCCCTTCTTATCTCATCTAAACTCTAAATTCTCTTCTCATCTCATACTCTCACTATCTCAACCAAGGTTAAGGTCCAAGAGTAATCTTTGAATCTTAACAATTGGTATCAGAGCCTTGATTTAGCTTCCGAATCAAGATCTAAATCAGAAAAAATACAAAATCTGATTGATTGTGTTGCAATTAATTAACAAAAATAGTTTGATACTGATTTAGTTCAGTTTTACACGATCAAGAATTCAATTCTGAATTCTGAACTTGAAGAGTTTGTGTACTGCATTATTGATCTGCAAGTGCCTAGGAATAGCTTTTGGTTGGGATAAATTTGATTGAGTTACATTGAAGAAAGTTTAATTGATCAATATTTGTTGATTGCATTCAACATCAAAGTTGATTCAGATTGAATTTAGTAGAATTGATCAAGCATTAGCTGCTGAAGTTGAGTGCTAAAGCATAATTATTCTTGATCAAATATTCATCTGATCAGTTGGAGAAGAAGTTAAAGTGAGCTATTGGATCAACATTACACTTGATCATAATCAAAAGATCAGAAACAAGCTGAATTGAGGTACTTTCAGGTTCTATAATTCAGTTGTTGAGCTTAAGGTAACGGTTTCTGAACTTCAAGTTTCATACTCAATCAGAATCTGAGTTTGTTGCTAATTTTTGATTTAATTCATGTTAATAAGCATAGAAGTGGTGAGAATTCAGTTGATTCTTAAGAATTATATGTTATTGAGTTGAGATTTGCTTAGACGAAAATCTGACATTGAACTGAGAACCGAAAGTGTGAAATCTGATTTTGTTCTTGAAGATTGCTTTAAGTATTGTGTTGAGGACTTGATTGCGGTCTAGATTCGAGCCTAATTTAGAATTGTAAGTCTGTTACTCAAGAAGCATCTCAGTTAGGGTTTGGTTCGAGTTCTCTGTGTGCGAAAATCTACGTATTAGGGTTTTTAGTCAGTGACGATTGAGGAGCCGTTAGCAAGTGATTGTTTGTGCAAGTGAGGGAGTATAATTTCCTTAAGCAATCAATTGCGGAGGTGATTCGAATCGAATTTTGTTCCTCTGCGAACTCAGTTGGTTCATATCTCTGCGAACTGAGCTGTTCCAGATCGAAGCATTGTTGTTCATTGTAAATATGGCTAGTATGGTTGATGATAACTCTTGTCAATTCGTGAAGAATGATCCTTGTGAGAAATTGAAGCAAATATTGAGACAAGAAATGCAAGTATTGAGACAAGAATGCGAGGAGATATTGGGACAAGAAATGCAAATATTGAGACAAGAATGCGCAAGTCTGCAGCCAAGTTTGGATTGGCAGTATTCATCTCATCAATTTACAAACATCAATCAAGATGGTGCTGGTGTTCTTGATGCAAATGAGTTCCCTGAGCTAAGGGATAGCGTCATACAACAAGAGTTCAATGTTGAGCAAAATGAGAAGGTTAGAGTGGAATCGGTTGCCGTTGAAGATGAGTTAGACCAAGGTAATGCCGAAATTGATGAAAACAAGTTAGAAGAATCTGAAGTTGAACAAGTTGATCATTATGAAGACTCTGTACGAGAATTAGAGTATTTTGAAGATGATGAGCTACAGCAAGATTTGCTTCCGGAATGGGAATATGATTTTTATGTCAAGAGAATGATAAAAAAAGCAAAGAGTAAAGTGAAGAGGAACCACCTAAACGAAGTGTTGAAAGATTTTTGGGGTAAAAAGAAGATTACAAAGCAAAAATTGAAGCGTGAGGTTGTGTGTCAACCTAAGGAGCTTCTGAGTTGGCAAAAACAAAACACTGAACAATCGGTAGTTGTTGTAATTGAGTCCAAATCAAGTAAGGAACATCCGGATGGTCCAATGGAAGAAGTTAGGCAACAAGAACTAACTCAAACTCTTGATTTTACCAATGTATATGCCAGTATACAAGGGTTGGATATAACAGAACATCTGAATTCAACTGGGAAAGTTGATGCTACTGCTGTAATATCAATGAATACCCCACCAAATCTGTTAAGTATTACTCCATGGCAAGCTGGTATGCCGAATCGAAGCATCTTCACTGCTGAACAATCAGATTCTGTTGGGAAATCAATTGTTGCTGCTGTGGTATTATCTGATGCAGAACAAGGTGTGCTTTTGTGTGGAGAGAAGGTTTATCTAAGCGTAAGTACTTGTGACGAGTTGCCTCCAGATCCGGGAGAAGGTACTCAAGGCTGTGTGAAGCTAAAAAGGGTCAATTTTCTGCTGAAAGAAGTAATCAAGCTGCGAGAGTGCGTTTCAAGGTTCAACAAAGGAGAAGCATTGCGTTTATACAAGCAATTGAGTTGTTGGAGGTGTATAATTTCAGTAAAGTGCTGAAATAGATTTCTACTCAGACCAAAACTAGTACAATGGATGCTTTAACTGATGCGTTTGAAGTTGGAAGATCCCTTGAGGCTTTGGTGGAGTTTGTTTTCTGTTATGGGTTTGGAATGACAGTGTTGGACAACAAATTGGCAAGTGTATTGAGTTCCAAACTAAGGCTAGGTACTAATCAAGCTATGGACAAAGAACATGCTCCAATTGTGCAACCAAATGTGAGGCCTCCTGAAATTAAAATGGAGGTGCAGTACTTGAGAACTGGAGCAAATTCAGTAGCTAAAATTGAGCCATTCAACCAAGATCTCTCAAGTGAGGTTGCTGCAGAAGTAGAAGCAGTTCAGAGAGGACTTGATGGTGTTGTGAGCTTCTTGTTTGCAACCAAAGATAGTAAGCATAGCCAAGTAGTGATGCAGAAGATAGCAATTGGATTGTGGATTAGGTATGGAAACGAAAGAGGCATGGCAGCTGCTGAGAAATTGAGACATGTTTTGAATTCGAGCACTGTGATCTATAGTGTAGCACTGCTGCAGCTCAATACATCAGGTGGTAGTGGCAGTATATACATCAGCAGTAGAGTTAAGAATGGATCAGGTCTTGCTCCTAAATTATGCACAGCTGTTCAGATGTTCCATTGGTTCCTTATGCTAGTGTACTTCGTGTTCATACTTAAGCTCATTGACAAGAAAGAAAAGCTTGATCATTTTAGCCAAATTTGGTGGTTGGATGAGCAGGGGATCCAAGGAATTCGTGAGAACAGGCTGGAATTTGTGAGTTGCAGCGTTAGCAATGCCAATTGGAATGTGTTTGGGGTGACCTGTTATGGTTGTTCCGAATGGAAAAATAATAGGCACAAGCTTCAATATCTTCTCAATGTTTGGATGAAGGAGTACAACAAGGAAGCAAGCTCAATTCTAGCTAAAAATGTTTTACATTTCAGCAGTAAAGATCAGGACAGATTTCCTCTTGTACTGAAATTAATCTCAGTTATTTGGAAGTGTCATTGGTGTCCTAATTTGAGGTTCATCCTTAAGTCTGATGATAGGACTTCAGTTGTGACCCATGAGTACTTGATTTGGTGGAGCAAAAGTCCAGAACTTCAAGCCAAAGTCACAAGTGCTCAATTGATCAAGTTGGGACAGCAGGAATTCAAGGTAGCTGCTGAAAATTCTTGAAGAATTATAATTCCTTCACTGTCACTAGTAAATGAGTTGCTCAGATTGAGTGTGGTTGGTGTTATTATGCTTTTGGGAAGATGTAATAACTTGTTCCCATCAAGAAGCTTCCATATGGACAAGAATCGAGCTGAAATCTGTAATATCCGCAGCTATGAGTTGTCTTGGGTTTACACTGCTGAATTCTTGAAGTCTGCAGCATATCATGTGGAATTTGAAAGCAATCAAGAGTTTGTTGAGCTGGTTCTGAGATGGTTTAGTAAGTGGATGTTTAAGCAATACAAATTTTGGATAAAATCCAAGATGAAATGGTTGCAGCTGCATTCTTATGGGATCTCAATGTGCTTTGTCACCAAGATAAATATATGTGGTTGTTTTACCTGCAATTGGGAATTTCTTCAAGCAGATTTTGATCCTTAGTTCACTTGGTTTGAGTTTGGAAGGCCTCCCAAGGTGTTCAAGGACTTCATATGCAGTTTTATGGGTTTAATGACATACAAAATCTGTTATGCAGCATTCTACAAGCAGAAATTCAGAAGTGTTGATGCATTTTATGGTTCTCTGTAGCAAGATAGAGTTTTGAGCTGTATTAACTGCATCATGAGGTGCCGTGGATGTGTTGTTGATGTTTGATTTGATCAGTGCAGACCTCCTGAAGATTATTATACATTCGAATGCAAAACAAGATGTCATCCTCATGTATCTGCTGCATTTCAGATTAAGTTGCTTCAGATGTCTTTCCAGCTGCAGAACTTCACCATGAGATCATCAATTTCGGCTCTCCTTTCCACAACAATAAGTGTTCTTGAAAGTCTCAACTCTTTTCTTGATTCTTGGGGACTAGAATCTTTTAAAGGAGGGAGTAATGTTATGATTCTCATAATAGGGGGCATATGAAATAGAGTATAAATGTAAAAGGGTATTGAATATAGCTGATTGAATTGTAGTAGCGTGTGAATTTTGTAACTAGAATGAGTCTTGATGTAATTAGTTGCATAAGTCCCTTGTTAAGTCATGTAATAAGTGAAGTTTAGAGCTTGTTAGCTGCGGTGGTCGAGCTAGTGGTCAATGCCGATCATTAGTGGCAGCTAAGTAGGTGGTTGGCGGTTATAGCATGAGTTAGATGCAATGTAATAGATCATGTCATGTAAGTAGTATAAATAGTAAGGCTTAGGCTTGTAATCTCATAATTTTTGAAGAATGAAATTCATATCTTTGATATCTCTCTCTCTACTTCTCATCTCTTTTCCCTTCTTATCTCATCTCATACTCTCACTATCTCAACCAAGGTTAAGGTCCAAGAGTAATCTTTGAATCTTAACGTACTTGTCATTGTTCTAGAAGATTAACAACTGGTGAAGTGAGGATGGAATACAATAATTGGCATGCAGCCGATCCCTACAAAGCAAAGCATTGTAGTTCTAGGTAGTTTCCACCACAAAGAAAATTGTTAGCTTACTTAAGCTGCCAACAGTTAAGTCAATGGGGATAACTCTTTTAGATTTGGTGGTAGCTCCAAAAAAGCCACAAATCGCCACATCTGAGGTGATTAATTTTTCTTGGGACTTACCAATGAACCCCAACATATATGAAGGCACGACATTGATAGTCATGCCATTATCCACCAAGACCCTATTTATTAGAATGCCATCGAAGTTAGCCTTGATATATAGAGGCTTGATGTGTTTATTGGAGGTATTGGGTCCATCAAACATCATCTTCTTTAAGTCAGGTGGATCATTAGGCAATTTGGATGTTAGAGCATTAACTAAAAAAGATAAAGGGCTAAGTGTACCTTTAGCGGCTGCTTCTTCAGCCACGAGCTCAACTTAAGGCTTCTCATTTGATGCTATCACATCACCCTCGAGACCTTCTTGGGTAATGGCTTCCACGAATTCCAGGGGAAGAAGTAGAGCAGTTCTGACGTCCACCTTTTCAGGTAACGTCCCGAATTGAATTTGGATCCTTTGGCGTACCTCTTTCTATGGGCTAGTGACCACGGGTGTATCCTCTCTTTGTTGTTGTAGAAAACTGTTAATTGGCATGTTCGATTATGAGGTTTTTTGCTGTGATCAACCTCTAAAGTTCGAGAATCCTCCATAGGCTTGGGAAAGTCTTCTTCGTGGAAGTCATTTTCAATGACAAACCATATTGGGTTGACGTGATCCAACGATTCCACTAAGTTAATGTTGAGAGGGGACTACTCCTCCTCATCCTCAGCTGGTTCTCGAACTAGGGGGTCCTTGTTAAGGGGATCCCACCAAGCTTCTCACCCTTCCGAACATGAGAGATTAGCCCACGTTTCGAGTTTCTTACGAGTTGGCCCTTTACTAGTAGTAAGAGGCTTGGACCCGGTCACTGGACCCTCAAGATCTACATGCTCGGCTTTTATGCCCTTGCAGACCCTAGCTTCTTCTTGAGAAAGCCTTGTTATGCAAGAATTAAGCATCATTCTTGGCTAAGCTTTCCTCTTGCGCAGCTATCTTCTCTTCTGAGCTCAAGTTAAGTTAGAGGGACTAGCTACCTCTTGATCAAGGTTATTCCTCCTCCATACATTACCAAACCTAACTCCTAATGGCTGATAACCTAACTGTCATGGTGCCTAGCTGGTATCCACACCCAATAAGGTGTACTTCAGGTTTCACTTAGGATGTCGTGTCCTCATGACAATTTGAGTCTTCGAGGGTGAATCGTTGACCGAATCACTTCTTTGAGGTTCCTCATATGGCATTTTTAGTCCTAACAAAGGATCACTGGGGGAAATGTACTGAAGAAGCGACTTGAGTTTCCTCATTGCAGCTTGTATTCTCCCATAGCATCATATGACATCCTTTCCAAGCCGTAAGATATTTTCTCCCGATTAGGTAGACTTTGGGATGAACCCTAACCACCACTGATCTACATAGCCAATTCTTCTGCCACTGTCAGTGTAATGGCGGAGTTATTATGGAGCTTGATTAGGAAATTCTTAAAAACAGCACACCTGCTAGTAGGATGAAGTTCAGTGCTATGCCAACGGCATATCCCATCATCCAAAGTATGCACTAGTATTGGGAATGTTAATATTCCTTCACCAACTGTTCAAAAAGATGGTTATCCACCCAAGCCTTCTAATTGTCACTGAGCACCATTTTCATCCTGTATAAAGAAAAAGGGTTAGCTTGGACAAAATAAGGCTTAATTTTGTTAATGGTTTCAACAACATTGACATGAAAAGGACTAGGGAAAGGGTCTTTATCGACACCCATTTGTCCTTCTCCTAGGAAGATCAATTCTCTAGCCTCAATGGAATCTTAAACTACATTTCTAATGATCATGCAGTTCTTCATTGAATGAGTTAACAAATCATGCCACTTACATCAATTCCTTAAAATGAATATTTCCTCAGGTCTTAGGACTGGTAAGACTTCCTAGCTTTAATATCCTTCTTGATCAAAGGATTACAAACCACGGGAAGACCCTTGACGTACTTAGCTACGTCAATTTTGTATGGAAGATCCTCTTCCTCCTCAATTAAGTCGTGCACATATGTCTCATACACGCTGTTTTTCTTAAGGCTTTCTTCTCTTAAGATTGCCTCATATCTAGTGGCACATTCTATCAGCTAAAGAAGCGTTATAAAGTTAGGTCTTTCTAATTTCTTCCTGAATTTAATGCCCAAGCCGTTTAGAGCTAGTTTGGCATATTTGAGCTCAGGAAACAGTGCATTTTAACCAAGCTCGCTTGAACCGGTTAATATACTCTTCCACTGATCCACCTGACTTTCGTCTCATTCAAGCCAAGTCTGACATGGAAGTTCCTAGCTTCATTCTAGGGAATTGGGCCTGGACTTGTCTGGCCATGTCGTCCCAACAGTAAATAGAATTAGGTGGAAGGTTGATATACCACTGGAAATAGGTTCCAGTAAATGAACTAGGGAACAGCCTTAATTTGAGATATTGGTTATCTGCTACTTCCCTACACTATTAATTAAACCTCACCAGGTGCTTGTTACAAACCGAGAATCCGAGGCTTGAATTTAAATTGATGAAAATGGCGGGAATATTGGTTGGTGCTAAAATTAAGTTAAAATTCTGTTAGTTAGTTGTTGTTCTGCATATCTGTTGCTGCGTGCTGTTGAGCTGATCTGTTGCTGCTGCTCCTGTGCTGAAGTGTTGTTTTGCTGCTGCTGGGTGCTGCTAGTGAGATGCTGCTGCGCTTACTACTGCTGATGTACTTACTACTGCTGCTGTTAGTTGTTGTGTTTGCCGCCAATAATAATAATTTGAATATTAGTTAGTTGTATTCTAGAATATTCTAGATAGTTCTAGCTTGCATTGGTTAGCCATTTGTATTGATGCAATGTATTAGGCTCATGTCTTGTAAGTAGTATAAATAAGGGACATTAGCATGTAATCCATAATCTTTGATGAATGAATTGGTACTTTTGGTTCTTTCTCTACTTTCTCATCTCCTTTCCCTTCTTATCTCATCTTAACTCTAAAATCTCTATTTCTCATCTCAATTTCAATTCTTCCTCATCCCAAACTCTCAATTCCATCCAATTTATATTAGTTTACGTTCGAGGTTCGAGCCCGAGCGTAAAAATTGGTATCAAAGCCTCGATCCGATCGAGTGCGTAATCAAAATTTAAAAAAAAAATCAAAAATCAAATTAGGGCTGCTCAGATTGTGCAAATTTCAAACAATCAGATTGTGCTGATCAAAGTGCAAATTTCGAGTTCAATTCAGATTTTGTCAGCGAGGTGATTTCTGACATCTGACACGGAGGCGATTTCTGACAAGAGACGAATTCTGACAAGTGAACTCAGGTGTTGAAATCCGATATTGTTCTAGAAGATTGTTGTGTATTGTGAGTTTAAATCATCTTTACAGACCAAAATCGAACCAATTTCAGATTCTTCATCGGAATTAATCAAGAGAACATCATTGTCAGACATCGTTCGAAAGTTAGGGTTTGTCGAATACGATGTGCGCGAAACTCTGCAAGCCAGGGTTTGTAATCAGTGACGATTGTCGAACCGATAGCAAGTAATTGTTTGTGCGAACGTAGGAGTAGAACTTCATTAAGCAATCGATTGTTATAAAGTGCGAAACAAGTTTCACATTTTTTGTGATTTTCGAACTTGTTTTCTGCGAGCTGTGTGTTCTAGATCGAAGTTGTCGTTAATTCTCGATATGGTTGATTTGAAAGAGTTGTTGGAGAACGTAATAAAACAGAGACAGGGATGGATTCAAGCAACATGAAGAATGGAGACAAGCAATTCAAGAATGGAGACAAGAATGTAAGCAGCTAATGGAGAAACGGCAATATTAGGCTCAATCAGTTGCTAACATCAGTGGTGATTGTGCTGGTGTTCTTGATTTAAATAAGTTTCCAGAGTTAGCAGTTAGCGTTAGACAACGAAAGTTCAATGTTGAGCAAAAGGAGAAAGTACAATCTGATGTTGTTGAAGATGAAACCGCCCACAACAATGCCAAAATGGATGGAAACAGGTCAGAAGAACCTGGGTTTGAACAAGATGATTCTTATGGAGATTCTTTGCGGGAGTTAGATTCTCTTGACGATGTTGAGGTACAATATGACGTGCATCTGGATTGGGAATATGATTCACATGTCCGAGGAATGTTAAAGGGTGCAAAAAGTAAAGTGAAGAAGAATCATCTCAACGACGCATTGAAAGATTTTTGGGAAGCAAAGAAGATTACAAAAAAGAAGTCGACAAAGCTGAAATTGAATCGTGAGGTGGTGTGTTAGCCTAAGGAGCTTTTGAATTCACAAGAACAGAACAATGAACCACCCGTGGTTGCTTTATCTAAGTCCGATTCAGTTATGGGACATCGGGATGATCCACAAGAAGAAGCTAGGCGACAAGAACTAACTCAAGATAAGGATTTTACCGAGGTATATGTGGGTATATCACCAAATCGGGTAAGTATGGCTCCATGGCAAGCTTATATGCAGAATCAAAGTGCCTTCACTACTGAAAAATGTCTCTCTATTGCGAAATCAGTTGTTGATGTTGCAGTGTTATCAAATATAGAACAGGGTATGCCTAAGTTCATTTTTGGGCGTGTTGGTGTGCTAACTCAGATCCCGAACAACCTTATATTGGATGCCTTGCAAGGTCTCTTATGTTGGGTGAATGATCACAAATGGATAGGGGCTAAAATGCATTATCGGCATGCCTATCGGCAAGTTCGGCATGATTTATTACCTCATTTGAGTAGAGTTGTGAAGTATCCAAGTGCAAGTTCTTGTGATAAGCCTCCTCCTGATCTGGGAAAGGTAGATCATGTTTATAACAAGCTGAAACTTGAGGCCGATTGGGAGAAAAGGGTAAACCGAGCTGCTATCTTTCATTACGAGTTGCATCTGGTTTGCATTGCTGCGTTTCTGAGTTCTGCAGCCCAACGTGTGAAGTTGGGAAGTAATCAAGTGTTTGTTGAGTTTGGTCTAAGCTGGTATTGTGAATGGATGTTTGAACAATACAAATTTTGGATAAGATTCAAAATGAAAGAGTTACAGCTGCAACTTAATGGGACTCCAATGTGTTGGGTTGCCTTGATCAAGAGTTTAGGCTGTTGGAGCTGCAATGGGAAATGTTTACAAGCCGAATTTGATGCGTGGTTCTCTTGGTTTGAGTTTGGAAGGCCTCCCGAGCAATTGAATGACTTCATATGCAGTTTTATAGGTTCAATGACATCCAAACTCTGTTATGTAGCATTTTATAACCTGACTTGTAGAGTTGCTGCTGCATGTTAAGAATGGATTTGGAGCTGTGTTAACTGCATCAAGAAGAGTTGTGCTTGTATTGTTGGTGCTTGGTTTGATCAGTGTAGACCACCAGATGGTACAACACATCTCCTTATACAGAGCAAGCTTCATATTAAGGACTTGCTGCAGTACAGAGTTTGAGCACCATTGGCCTGTTTCAGCTGCAGCAAATTTCAGCAAGTCCATTGCAGTACCAATCAATTTTGATCTACATTGAGTGTGTTCATAGCTTCACCCTCTTCTATTCTTGAGGACAAGAATATTTTCAAGGGGAAGGGAATGTTACAAACCGAGAATCCGAGGCTTGAATTTAAATTGATGAAAATGGTGGGAATATTGGTTGGTGCTAAAATTCAGTTAAAATTCTGTTAGTTAGTTGCTGTTCTGCATATCTGTTGCTTCCTGCTGCTGCTGCGTGCTGCTGAGCTGATCTGTTGCTGCTGCTCCTGTGCTGAAGTGTTGTTCTGCTGCTGCTGGGTGCTGCTGGTGAGATGCTGCTGCACTTACTACTGCTGATGCACTTACTACTGCTGCTGTTAGTTGTTGTGTTTGCCGCCAATAATAATAATTTGAATATTAGTTAGTTGTATTCTAGAATATTCTAGATAGTTCTAGCTTGCATTGGTTAGCCATTTGTATTGATGCAATGTATTAGGCTCATGTCTTGTAAGTAGTATAAATAAGGGACATTAGCATGTAATCCATAATCTTTGATGAATGAATTGGTACTTTTGGTTCTTTCTCTACTTTCTCATCTCCTTTCCCTTCTTATCTCATCTTAACTCTAAAATCTCTATTTCTCATCTCAATTTCAATTCTTCCTCATCCCAAACTCTCAATTCTATCCAATTTATATTAGTTTACGTTCGAGGTTCGAGCCCTAGCGTAACAGTGCTCAAGAGCAGAAACAGTCACTTCCTCTAAGAAGAAGGTAAACTCGAGGATTTTCTATCCTTGAGGAAAAGGGTAATCCCTATCAATGTAGTCAGGGTAAGATTTACTATGCAAGGGGCTATTGACCCTTGCGAGACCCAGCTCATACGTTTGCTCAATGAGGTCGGCCAATTGATTTTGGAGAGAAAGGTTAGGCACATGATTATGCGCCTACTACTGCGCCCTAGGCGAGTAGGGATCTCGAGGGGATCTGTTGGATACCCCTGAGCACCCATCACAATTGGGTGTGGGAATGGTTGTTGCCCCCTCAACTCTAGATAAACCCCTTGATCATAATGGACATGCGCTTGGTTGGCCATGAAGTATGTGCCAGCAAGACCTAGGTTACATGGCGCGCTTGGAGGCACACCGGTACCAACAGGTTGTTGGCTCATCCTTCTTTGAACAACCCTTAAGTCGTGCTCTTGACTACGTGGGTTATTCATTTGCCCCCCAATATGGTAAGTGTGGAGAGGTTCAGGGTGAGAAGCCTAGTTCCCTATAATGGAGACCTGATCTTAAACTCCTATCTCAAGGCCTTGAGTGGGCCTCGAGGTAACCTCCACTGCTTAAGGAGGGTGAGAACAGTTGTACCTCCCTTCGTCGGGGGACAGGTATCAACAGCACAGTAGGATTGAGGTCCCTCGTGGTCAAACCAAAGCTCTGATTGGAAGGAGCTACAACTCCATGAGATACGCTTTCATTTCTAAGGCTTGATTCCAAGTGTATGACACCTGGGTTAGCCGTAGATGGGTTTTCCGTTCTCTCGGAGACCATATAGTCGGCCTGAGTGACAGGAAACCCCAAGCTCGAAGGGTTCCCGTAGGAGTAACCAACTGGCACTGATAGAGGGGGTGCAGGCCTTAGTTGCCTAATATCCTCCCTAACGGCGTGGACCAAGCCATTATGAGTCTCAAATTGTCCAACCAAAATAGGCTCAACTTCAACCACTGTCTGCCTAACTACATCCTTAGCTATAAGGGTAGCAGTAGAGAACAAGGTCGAGTTTATTTCTACTAAGACTTTATCAGTTTATTTATGTAGCATTTTGTTCATGGAGGTTCCAACCTTATTAATCACGGCCCTCGTAACGGCATAGTTTTTCCGCTAAGCTGCGAAATTACACTCTTTTTTAGCCGTTGCCTCTAGAAGGCTTCTCTTATTGTTTGTTGAACCCTCTTGTCCACAATCTCTAAAGGATGCTTAAGCATAGCCATGAAACTCTTGCGAGAATAGCCATCGAGCCCAATACGTTCATCTTCTGGGATGTCATCATCACCATAGCTTTCACTGCCATGGCTGTGACTCATTTCATGCCTTCAAGATATGGGACTTTATTCTAAAGGATGCTCAAGTGGGCACCCAATGAGGGCTAAGCCTTCCAGTTCCTCGAGCTCAAGAGCACTAGACCTCCTAATTCTGAACATCGACAAATGGCCGGCAATTACGTGATGGTAATCCACGATGGGCTAAAGATGATGTAGTCTCATTTCAAGCCTCTCACTATGGTCGCCAAAAGACGTGTTTGCTCTATTTTGTTTTGAATGATGTTTGTGTGGTCATCGCAAATGTGAAAACAAAACAAACATGCAAAAGGAACTCACCGCAAATAGGGAGTGAGCCTAATTACGAACCGCATGTCTTTGACCTCAACCACTCACCATTGTAGGAGAAAAGGTCGTGGTATGTTAGTTTATCTGACTTCGGTTATACTGTGTGTTCTGCTTATGCTTCAATTAAGAAGACTTTGTTAAGTTTTTTTTTGTGGATTTTATATATTTTTATGACAGAAAATTAAAGGATATGGACCTAACTAAAGTGGAATTTATAGTGACGGAGTAGGGCCTACAAACACCTTTCCTCGGACACTTAAAATTTAGGAACTGGGGTAGAGACAAATCCAAGAGCTCAGCAGTCTACTTACAAGCCCGAGTCAATCAGGTTTTCAAGCCTGGCACCCTTAACCTATAATAACTCGAATGAGTTTAGGTCTAAAAAGATTAAGGTGGAGCAAACCGTATTCAGGTAAATGGATTGGGACCAACGCAATCAACGGATAAGCCTTGGCCGTCAAAGCCCTAATTAATGGCGCGAACCTAAGTTCACCTACCTTATCAAGTAATGACAGTAGTGTTAAGACCAACGCAATCAAGGGACAAAGCCTTGGCCTTCAAATCCTTAAACTAAAGCCTCCAATCTTAACTTGTCCATTTCTGAGAACAGATTAAAACTGCAAAGTCATACCTAAAACCCGAGAACTGTATTACTATGGAGGTAAGTATAGCAAAGATCTACGTTATGCTACTCCTAAGAAAAGAGCACAAGTGCCCTGCAAAAAAATAGAAGAAGTTTTGTCTTGAGTGTATGTGTACTACTTTGGATTGATGCAGAGTCCTTTACTTATAGAAAAAGAAAGTAACGGCTGCTCCTGTTTTCACGGCTACTTCACCCACATCTGGAAACTAAGCTCTTCTTCTTCACGTGCTTATTCTTCACCAATGTGTCTTGAGTTTTGAAGGGAAATCTTTGATGCCCACGTTTATAATTTTAGTAGAAGTTCCCCTTGAAAGCTCCATGTTCACCTGAATTAACCTTAAGGCCCGAGTAACTAAAATTGCACTCCAAGTAACTTCTTTGAGCTTGGAATTGCAGCTTTCCTAGCAACCCGTCAAGCTCGAGCTTATTCCACCCTTCATCCATCTCAAGCTTCGAGTGACTGATACCCTTGTCCAGGGTAATAATCTTTTTCAGGAACGTGGCTCGAGATGTTGTTATTGTAGTACCCAAAGGCATAACTACCCTCGAGGAGAACCTCATGTGATGACCACGTGGCACTTTACTCAAAAACAGCGTCATCCCAGCCCTGTTAAAATTAGGGTGTAAACAGGCGCTACAGTAGATGGTGCGGATCGTGGGCTTGTTTACATGCAATTTTCCCTTTTTTGTTTTTGTTTAAACCACGATGTAATTTATCCTATTAAATATTCATCTCATGAATATTTATTTTGGATAAAAATTTATTTATCTCATAAATAAATAATTCATCTCATGAATTTATTTTTAAAATATTTTCAAAAAATGTTTAAGTTGAGGCTTGCCAAGGGACCTCGGGGACAATCTAACTCTAACTACAAATGGATTAAATATGATTATCATCTCATGATAACAGTTGATTACTATTTAGTAAAGCTTAATTCCACTAAATAAGTTTTAATGCACTCAAGAAGTAAATATATTCTGTTATGATTCAAGATGAACTTGGATCAAAACCTAGGAGAGATAATGAGAGATGAGAAAGAATTGAGAAAGAGAAGAGAGAATTGAGATAAGAAGAAGATATTTCATTTACTTTCATGATCATTACGATTGATGATACAAACTACTTATACTAGCAAATGGGGCAAAACCACTCAAAATATCTAAGCAACAACCTAAGAAATATCTAGATTCCTAACTAACTAACCAACATACTAACTAATATTCCCTCCAAAGCATCTAATTCACCACTTACTAACACATAGTAGCTAATACATTCTAATACCACTAAAGAAAGAACTATTTGACTAATATTAATGAATTCAACAAACTTACTAATACTAAGGAATTACTACTACTTATTCAATATATAACAATCATGACAATACACCCCCCCTTTGGAGATTCTTGTCCTCAAGAACCTAATTAAGAAAATTGATTCTTAAGAATTTAAATCTTTCCACGTTGTAATAGCCTTGCAAATACTGAACCAATGATCACTGCCTGTTGAATTCTTCTTACTCTTTTGCAAAACAAGGCCTGAATTTTCGATGGCCCAGTTCCTTGGAGGTGGTTTCCACTAGAGAATGCTACTGGAGGCTCATCTGAACCTTATGTATTAACCATGACATGCTGCTTCTCTGTTCCCTTTACCACTGTACAGCCACGTTTGTGAATCTTTTATTCTGATCAGGAACGATAATTGGAAAGGAAACATGAAACTTAACCACGTATAGCTGTTCAAGAATTCTTTCATTTGATTCGGAAGGAGAAAATCTAGTGGTCTAACATTGTAATTGGAGATTGGCCTTGTCCTTGCTCTATCTATCTTGATAGTATAACTCTTCTTGTGACTGCGATGGAATGCCACCTTGATCAAACTGTTTGGTTGTGCTGTAATCTTTAGTCGTAATAGCCTGATGCACTGAACTTCCATATGAACCATCAATTTGTGACTGCAGCCCAAGATTTGCAGGTTGTTATGGTTCAGTTTGTCTTGAGTCGATGCTACAACATTAAAGGATAACACAACTCCAGCTGCCCACACCTTCTTGCTAATGAACTTGCAGCGGCTGCAAAAAGCAAGCTCGTTAATACTGAATTCTAAGAGCCCCACCACTCGTAAGCAGCAAAGAACCATTCCTCCAGTGAAAATCTTACCAAAATCAACCAATCTCATGACAGAAGTGGACACATAGCTATCTTCAAGTATCAAAGAACATCTTGAGCTGACACATACAAAGGCAACCTTAGCATCCATGGCTGCTGTTTCCAAAGAACCACATTGGCTAATCCATTGATGATAACTTCCCTTGCGAAATTCTAATATTTGTTTTGATTTTCCCTCATCTTGGATTTCTGGAATTAGTTGCTGCTGAACAGAAATAATAGATGGTCCCTCATATGAATTGCTTTTTAAGAAATAACCAGCTTCAGCTTTACACATTGGAACTGACTTTTGGAGCAGAATTAACATTCTCTCAGGCTGTCCTATTCTTGTACCATTGTCAATGCACATTGCTTCTACTATGCCAACACAATTTGCTTGCTTAGGATCATGATTCTGCCTTTCATCCAGCTCCAAAGGCATTATTGGTTGCGCTGCTAGAATGGCCCCTAGATCTGTTGCTGACTTAGCAGCAACCGTGGCACAATTCTCTCCTTCACTTGCTTGATTAAAGACTTCTCTATGGTTACAAGAAGGTGCTCTTGTGTTGTTGAAACTCAATGGATCAGGAGGCCAGTGTTTTAGCGATGAATCAATACCAAAATGGGACTAATCTTGCATTCTCACATATGAATTTACTACTGTAGTATCAGACATTACTTTCCCGGGATCAAGTGGCCTTAATTGAGCTTGATTCGTTGTTGTAATTTCAACCTGATTATACCTGAACTTATCTTCCATGCCATCCTTCGTTCTCACTACTGCAACATCTGATTGCAATAACCAAGAATCATGTATAACAAATTGAAATGCCGCAAGGCCAATCTTATCTAGCTCTTCCACGTCCTGCTGCTGAATTGATAACATTTTCACTGCCGTAATGTTCATTTGCATCCATTTATCATGATCAAGCTATAGATTTGCAACATAAATTTGAGCCGCTGCTATATCATTCAACTTTTGAAGTCAATCTTGCACTCTTGAAGGTCCAATTACTTCCTTCAGCTGCCTCAATTGTGTTCTAGCTTTAATTTTCTTGCTGGTACCACTTTTCTTGCGACTAGGACACAACCTAATCATAAGGATTGGCTGTGCTAATTGCTTCAATCGTAATGACTTACGGTTCTTGATTTCAATATAAGCCTTTGATTTCATTGCAGCCACAATTGGTGACAACAATCGTTTATGCCTAACAGGTTGCTCTTGGATCTTTTCTTGTGATTGCTACATACTCGACAATGTAGCCATGATGTTTTAAGCTAGCTGCAGCATCCTCTGAAACGACTCATGGTATGAATCTCCAACCATGGTTGCCATGATTAGATGCAAAATCAGTTAGTTCCAATGTAATTTCAGCACGACTAATGCAAAAATTCAGCAAGCTCTAGCACCAAGAATGGAAGTTTTGATACCATCTGTTATGATTCAAGATGAACTTGAATCAAAACCTAGGAGAGAGAAAGAGAGATGAGAAAGAATTGAGAAAGAGAAGAGAGAATTGAGAGAATTGAGATAAGAAGAAGATATTTCATTTACTTTCATGATCATTACAATTGATGATACAAACTACTTATATTAGCAAATGGGGAAAAACTACTCAAAATATCTAAGGAACAACCTAAGAAATATCTAGATTCCTATCTAACTAACTAACCAACATACTAACTAATATTCCCTCCAAAATATCTAATTCACCACTTACTAACACGTAGTAGCTAATACATTCTAATACCACTAAAGAAAGTACTATATGACTAATACTAATGAATTATACTAATTGACTAATACTAATGAATTATTACTATTTATTCAACATATAACAATCATGACATATACACTAAATAATTCCCATATAAATTTTATCGTGAAAATCAACCCCTCTATTAGATATTCGTGAGCAAAAACAACTTTAACTACTATCGTTATTTTTCTCACTCTTTCGTCATAGTTCCAAACTCGCCCTTCTCGAACAATTCAATAATATAGAACCCAATTTTTGTACTAATTCCAAATGTCAAACATATGGAATACTTTGGCTAAAGATTATAGAATTTATTTGTATGCTTGCAAATAAATTAAGGGGACATCTTTATCTTGTTAGAGATTATAAATTCCACGTAAAATAACTGTTCTTGCTACACTTCATGTCTACCAAACGCACATAAGATTTTAGTCAACGCAATGTGACTAATCCTTTTAGCACATTAAAACAATGAACAACTCATGCACGAGTTCAGACTATTTCTTAGATTTAGAATTATCTTCTTACAAAATTAGTTATTTTTTATAGTAGTAAAGAAATAACTAATTCTGGTGGTCCTGCTCAATGTTCCAATCATAGACAACACCAACACATTACTTTTGCATGCCTATTCACATGACCAATACAAATTATCTAAAGTATCATATTATAATCTTATCAGACAAGTTGTCCAAACTCATCATTAACTACGAACATATACTTTGACAACATATCACTTATTTGATTTAAGTGTATCTGTGGCTCAATCTCATTGATCACTTAAACCAAACCCTACATGTCATCTTGGACTACGTCCATCTCATGGAACGTTTTAGAAAACAATCACACTCATATTTGATACGTAAAACATAATCAGACATTAATAAATAATATTTTCATTTATTTAATATTTAAAACTAACTGATTGGATTTTCCAAGAGCCAATTCCAACGATCTCCCACTTGTCATAAACTCAATTAGCCTGCATTGCATAATTATGTTCTACAGATCTATCAACTCTTTGACTATAAACTTTAACTAATACTGATCTATCATTGTCTCATTCATTTGCTCACAAATATTGATCTACTAAGAATATTCTCAGTCAAGTAGTCGACTCAACTACTTCATAGCTATCAAGTACCCGACTTCCTTAGTGAATTAAGCAATACAAGACTGCTTCACTCTTCATCATCTAATGACTCCCACTATAAGGGTAAACATGGATTTCTGATGTCAAACGTCTAAATTCTCTTTTAAAACAAACGACCCATGATAAACTCAAGAGCCTTTCTTAGAATCTCACTAATGCTTGACCCTAAGAACATAGTGTGCTTATCTTGGTTTTTCATTTTAAACTAACTAGACAATTAAAACTTAATACCTCATGACAATTCTACACCATTCTCAATGAGCAGAATGCCACTTCTATATACAACACTTAGAAAGTCACTACTTTCTAGCCATGTCACACGTACTCTCATGGTTCACTAACCATTGATTTAAATCATTAGCACTTGATAACCGTCATCAAATCTACTATTCAATGAACGAGATGCACATTTAAGTCTACAAATAGACTACATCAGTTCACATATTATGTGCTCCTGACTTTTGGCAACAAACTTGTCTAGTTATATCATATATATAACCTGTTCAAGATGACCATTGAGAAAATGTCATCTTGACTTCCATTTCCCATCACGATGAGATACAATGGTTAAGAGCATCCTTATGAACTTAAGCATAGTATCTGGCTAGAAGGCTTCATCGAAGACGATTCCTTCCTTTATGGTATTACCCACTTCCATCAATCTAGCCTAGAAGGTCTCAACCTTCTCGTCCAATAAACTCTTTATAATTGTAGATCCATTCAGATCCAATCTAATGGACTTAATGTCTTTCAACATCTCTACAAGTTCCAAGAAAATACAGTTATTCTAACATAGGTTTTATAGCCCCAACCTATTAGTCTGCATCTTTACACTTAAGAGTTTCATTGAAGTCTAGAGGATCAGATTCACCATCATGCTTAACCGCTAAGACTGAAGACATAAATCCGTCAAGTGACCCATATAATCCTCCCACTACACCAAAGCTCTCATGTACTTAGTAAGAAAATAATCTAATTGAAGATATATCTAATACATCTTCTACACTATAAGTTGTATCAAGGTGCAGAGACACAGTATCTCATACTGTCAATCTCTCCAACACAAGCAATCTGTTGTACTTTTAGAACACTTTCTAAAACCACTTACATAACAAACCTTTCAATATGTAGATATGACTCATCATATGAATCTTACCATATTCAATAATACATTATTGATCCTTACTAAAACACTTCATAGTAAGGAAAAATTAAGAATTCTCTTGAATTCCTCCTCTTCGATCTAATCAAAGTGACTTGATATAATTACCTAACAGAACCCAACTTTAGTCTTTAATTCCTTAAACTTTTAAAAGGATTCAAGACTTCTGTCTTCATAGGTATATCCATATATCAACTAATTGAAATACTATTCACTTCCGCTCACTTTAACTTTTAGCAGTCCATAAAAATTTATGAACAAGTTCTAGTAATTTAGTGGCTATATGCCTTTACTATTAAGGACTCTTTCAGTCACCATTAATTCAAACATGATTCCCATATCAGTTATCATTTTAGTACTTAGTGATCCCATACGACAAATCAAACCAGTTCCGAATCATAGTAGATTAATGTGACCTAAGATCAAGTGCCACTTAAATGTTGCATGGACTTCAGAAAATTCTTCTTTTATATGGTTACACAGCCTCACTTGTATTAGACAAATAACTTGCTAATAACATAGTTCTAATTAAAACAAGTCAACTATCTACCAATCCACCCTTTGTAATAAACAATTTATTTACTTGATTATCAGTCTATTTTTCAAAAAAATAACCCAAAAAATATTTTGAAACAAATAATATATAAAAATCAAATTTCTAAAGAAACTGATACATTAAGATAGTGACTAAAATAAAAAAATACATTCCTCGACTTAAACTACTATCTTTGGGTGTCCTTACTAAAAACCATTCATCAATAAACTCATTAACCACCTACTAGTCACAATTAGAGGAGACAGGATATCGAATGTCTTTTCATGTTGGCTTACCAGTCTTGGCAACAATAATATCTATGTTCCTAGGAAATTCCTTCTAAAACTAACGTCCATTGCTTTTATACAAGAGCCAAAACTATTGTGGCTTATGTTTTATTTTACCCTTTTGAGGTTCCTAATTCCTGAGATAGATACTTACACTAAGTGGACTCTTTCCTTAGTTCTTATGACACCTTTCCTCAAACTGTACTTTCATCAATTTAGACAACGAGTAATCTATATTTTTTTATGTATCCAGTCTAAACTGATTGAAAGCCATTGATAGGCAAATCAGGATCATGTCCTGCTGAGATTGGCTATCAATATTTACATCAAGAATTCTGGTCCAATAAATAAGCCATTGTCTTATGACACGCTCTTGAACTGAACTTTCTTAACACAATCGTGTGTCCATCATCTTTCTCATAAGCTGTTTTCATGCTACCCGTTCTCTGATCAAACACGTCTTTCAATTATCTGACCATCTCTACTATAGTTGATAAGCCAAGTATCTTATATTAGAACACATTCGACATCTAATGTCCGAATGTTGCATCCGACCAACTCATTGGTCTAGTTTAACATTCCTAATGTTCTTTTCAACTTAGTAGATTTACCAGTAGCAAACTAGAGAATTTTGAGCATCTACTAATTCTTCACTTATACTAAGACATATTATATCATAGCGAGCATAACAGTATAGACAAGTAAGACATATCAATATTGATCGCATTGTAAAATATAACAACCAGTCTGAAATCAAAACTGTAAACAAGTCATATAATATACAAGATTACTTTTCTTACTTTTAGCAAACAACCAAAGTTCGGAGTTCACAATATGACACTTACATGTATGCCATGGCGAGCCAACCAAACTACCCAAAACTCCCTGTCAGCAAGGCTGAATTGAGATATCTAAAGGGTGAAAACGTTTCTCAATATTTAACACACTACTCTTCCTTCAGCATCGTACAACAGAGTTGCTCGGGAAGGCTAATGTAGAACCCTAGTCAAGTGTACACCACCTACCTTGACATCCATACAAGTCCACGAAGTACTCCATGTTAGAGTGGCTGCACCCATTTTTCCTGCACTTTAGTCTATCTCTAAGAGATCTAACCTTGTACTCTGCAAATGAATGCCCTCCTCAGGGAGCAGCGCCCACCTACTATACTGCTAGACCGATAGCGGAGGCCATGAGCATTCACTTAGAAGCTCACTCCCACTTGATATTTTGAGTCTTGTGAACCTTTTGATAATTTTAACAAATAGACAAAGCATAGAATCCACCTAACCATTCTCTGTGCGTGTGTGACGATGAGCTAACCAATCTACCCATTACTTCATGAGAGATGAGCGTAACAAGTTATCAGTAAAGGGAGAACTATTTGCAATTAATATGTCTCCTCAACATAATTAGCTCACCGCTTTTACCTTGGCCTCTAAGACTCTATCACAATGCTCCCTAGCATACTAACATACTATCCTAGTTAAGTGTATACCATTCCCTAGACATTGGTATAAGTAAATGAGATACTCCATGGATATGAGGTTGCATCTGTTATCCTGTACCTCTATCTACCCCAAAGAAGTCTAACCCCATATTCCGCGAATAAAGTGTCAGGAATGTGTCCTGAAAATCCAAATTTGTCCTGTAAATGTTATTTTATTAATTAATAAAATTGAAGTTCCAGTCGTTTCCTTATTAAATTTGTGTAAGCGAGCATATATACTATGTGTGATTTTCTTTTTAGTAACATCCATGAGATGGTTTTAGTCCTCATACTACAATTTGCATGTTTGTTCTAAGTGGTTTATGAGATTAACCCAAAAACAGACTTGGAACAAATGGTATGGATTATTGTTTGAACCACTTGTATGCTAAGACTATAACATGACACTTTAGATGACTTGTCGTGTTCATATGGATGATGATCCAAAAGTTTTAGGTTGGTGTGTTTAATTAGATTGATATACTGAGTTGGACCATGTGAGTTACTTGTTTCTAGACTACTATTGGAGAGTGATTTATGTTGCACTGTTTGAATGACAACTCTAAACATTGATAATATTCTGGACTTATGCATGGAACATTAGTTACTTTGATATACTATAAGTAAGGTCTAGACAAATGACTAAACTCCCACGTACACTGGGTAGCAGTGAAGTGTGACAAGGATCAAGTATTCAATATAGAATCTACAGTCTCTTATGAGATATAGATGTCCCCCTAGTTGATTCCCAAGTGTTTGAATAATTCAGAATCTTTGGCCAAAGTGTTCTAGATGTTAGATATTTGGAAGTTATACTGTGAATATGATCAAGTATAAATAAATTATTCGAAAAAGGGCGAGTTGGGAACTAATGGAAAAGCTGTGAGAAAAATAATGGTAATAGTTATAATTATTTGTCATGGACATCTAGTGGAGGAGTTATTGTCGTCATCAATACAGTCTATTTGAGAAATATCGAATAAATTATTTAAGTCTACAGCGCAATGGGATTTATTTAGTGAAATTAATTTCCATTAAAGGGTAATTAAATTTTATCATGAGGTGGTAATTAATTTAACCTATTTGGAGCTAGATTTAAATTATCCCAGTGGTCCCTGCCCAAGCCTCTGTTTTTTATTGCTATTGAAAATTATTAAATAATTCATGAGAAGAATTATTTATTCATGAGAGGAGAAAATTTAGTTTTGCCAAACATTATTCATGAGATAAATAAAAATTAAAAATTATAAAACTAAATAATTTTCTAAAAATTAAAATTCATAAGATAAATTTTTACATATGGGAAATAAAACAAAAAAAAGGGCAAAAAACACAGGCACAATCTGCATAATTTGCAGGCAGCCAATCCGCTGCGGACCAATCACAGGGTGCCACATGGCACGCTGTGGGAACGGCCTAAGTTGGCCATCTGCCCCAACGGGCATGGACCAATCACTGCCTGACACGTGGCATGCGTTTTGAAAATTAAAAGTACACAGTTTGGTTACATTAATACGACGTCATTTTGGAGTTTTTTTCTTAAATCCCACATCGCTAGTTTGGAATTTTTTCGCTCTAATTCCAAGTATAAATAGGGGTATTGATTTCATGGTTTGGCATCAATTTGAAATTAAAGGTTTCTAAAAGTGTTGACTTTCAGAGATCTAATTAGAGAGAAAAATTTCCATTGAAATTTTTCTTTACACAATTTAATATTTTTCGAAGCCCACTCTCTGGGCGTTTTGAGGTCATTGCGTAGAAGGCAACTAGGTCTCAGTTTTCTCAGCTTTCTTGGAGTTATTTATTATTCTTGTTATCTTGTTTTGGTGCAATTCTAGGTATTCTTCTTTCCTTCTCTTTTAAGTTTTTCGCTTTTCTTTTTACTTACAGTTTTCTTATTATGCTCGTTATAGTTCATATAAGTATTATGAATGTATTAGAGTAGAAGCCTATAGATATAAATCGGGAATTTAAATTTGTAGATTCAAAATTAGGAATTTTAAATCAACTTTAGATTTAAAAGTAGAAATTTTAAACCCTTTTGCTGCGCTAGTTTAATAAACTTAGGAAAAAATTTTAAAATTCATCCCAACAATTGATATCAAAGCCAGTATCTGATTACATTTATAATATACATGAATAGGTATAATGAGATCGAAATAAATTACGGTTTCATAAAATAGAGATTTTATTAAGAAGGAAAGTTAGTCTAATTTGACATTGATCAACGTATCGGTTTGAATTGTTTAAATTGTATTGAATCAATAGTCAATTTAGATCTGTCAATTTATTAATTTGCACTCATGTTGTCCGTATGACTAGATTGTGCACTCTTAACCAAAGATACGAAATCGAATTAATGAGATTAAATTCAATTATTTTTTAATTAATTATTTTAATTAAAAAAATTTGTTAGCAGCCGATGTTAGTGCTAATGTGGCGCTGGTATTAACATTTTTTATTTAAAAAATAATTAAAAAATTTTTTGGACATGTAAATGTCAGTACTAGTTTAAATAATACTTAAAAATCAATTTTTTTATTAATTAATTTAAGTTTTAGAATAAGATTCTAAAGTAGATTATGGGATAATCTAAGTTTTAAGTCGGTACTGTTTTAAATTAAAAAATTAATTAATTAATTTTATTAGCTAATTTAATTTTTAGAATAATATTCTAAAGGAGATTATGAGATAATCTAAGTTGTAAATGCAAGTTAATTAAAACCACTAGTTTATAAAAATCAAGTGGGAGCAAGGTTTAATTGTTGAAACATCATTGTCTCCATTATCGGTCTAGCAGTATGGTAGACCGGCAGACCTCCCCGCGGAGGATGTCGGTTGGCAGATTACAGGGTCAGATTTCTATTAGGATAAACCAAAGTGCAAAGAAATGATGCGACCACACTGCTGTGGAGTATTATGTGTATTCGTATGGAGGTTTAGGTAATGGTTTACACTTTATTAGTGTGATACATTAGCCTCCCTGAGGATCTCTATTGTGTTATGTTAGAGACTAAAGTAAAATAGCAAGTTAATAATGTATAGTAAGAGTTACAAGAAAAGATGTTAATTGAGAAGAGTTCTCACCCAAACAAATTTCGTACGACCTTGCTGCCGAGGAGTAAGGAATGGTGTTTTTGAGTCATCATTGCATGCATGATAATACAATTTAGTGGATACCTAACTGATTGTGTATGCTAAAAATAAAAGAATAAATATCAATGCATTATACATGACTCATATAAGATAGTTACACAATTGTTTGCATTTACAATGTTTTTAAAATGGTTGCGATTGGTGCACTTCATTCAATTCTGAAAGATAATGCTTTAACTAGACTGAATTACTTCACTTGAAAAATAAACTTGGACATAGTCTTAATATATGAGGGTCATAAATTTGTTCTCACTGATGCTCGACATACGATACCTGCTACTAATTCTACAACTACTGTTAAAGAGCATTATGAACGCTGGCATAAGGCTAATGAGTTAGCCAGATGATACATTTTGGCTTCCATGACAAATGTTCTCAAGCATCAGATGCTTGAGATGGAAACATCAATTGAGATGATCAAACATTTAAAGCAAATGTTTGGTGGTCAAGATAGGACAGCTAGGCAAGAGTTGATGAGGAAGCTCTTGAACGTGAGAATGTTAAAAGAGTCGCTAGTTCAGGCGCACGTCATGAAAATGATGGCGTGCTTATTTGAGTTGGAGATTCTAGGTGCTAAGATTGATAGTCAGCCTTAGCAAGACACCATCCCTAGCTCCTTGTCTAGCTCTTTACTCAGTTCAGGCTCGACTACACAATGAATAATAAAGATTATTCATTGACTGAGCTAACAAAGGAGCTGCAGGTTGTAGAGGGTGTGATGCGAGCCAAGAGGAGTGTCCATTTGACTCAGATATTAAGGGCTAGTGGGAGCAAGTAGAATAAGAGACCGATTGGAAAGAAAGGCAAAGGTAAGGTTGCTAGTGTAGCGACTAAGCCTAACAAGAAGCCAACAAAAGGAAAATGTTTCTTTTGCTGAAAGATGGGCCACTGGAGGAGGAACTGCACAAAGTACATGGCTACTCTTCTTGCAAATACTGTTAAGCCATCAGTGAAGGTATGATGATATCTCACCTAGTTGAGTCATGCGTAGTTGAGAGTCCACCAGGTTTCTGGTGTGTGGACTCAGGTTCAACTGACCATGTCTATAATATGTTACACGGGCTCAGACTAACTAGGAGGCTGCATGATGGGGAGCTGTACCTGACAGTTGGAGACGATACAAGAGTAGCGATCTTAGGAGTAGAGGATTTTAGCTTAGTATTTAGTGGTAGAGATTTAATTTTAAAGGATTGTTTATTTGTCCTACATTGCGCAGGAATTTGATTTTCGTGTCTCTATTAGTGGATAATGGTTATTCAATTAATTTTCATTATAAACCTGTTATTATGCGAAATAAATTGTTTATTTGCAAACGTAAATGTGTTGATGAATTATTTATGTTATTTCCTAATCAAAACTCTCATATTTGTTTGAATGAATCTAACACAAGGTCACTTGTTCAATCTCCTAAGAGAAAACAACTCAAAACAGATAATGCCTACATCTGGCACCAAGGTTTAGGTCACATTAATTCAAATAGGATCCAAAGACTAGTAAAAGATGAAATAATAGATTATTTGGACTTGTAGTCATTACTGGTCTGCAAATCCTGCATAGAAGGTAAAATGACCAAGTCTGTCTTTAAGAGTAAATGCAACAGGGTTAGTGACTTGCTTGAGCTAGTTCACACAGACGTATGTGGGACAATGAACGTTCAGGCAAGAGGTGGGTATGAGTACTTCATCACGTTTATTGATGATTACTTAAGGTATGGATATATTTACCTAAAGAGACATAAGTCGAATTCTTTGGAAAATTTCAAAGAGTACAAAGCTGAAGTTAAAAAGCAATTAGGTAAACAAGTAAAATTGCTTCAATTAGATCAAGGTGGTGAATATCTTTCGGGTGAGTTTCTGGATTTCCTAACTACAAATGGGATAAGATATCAGCTATCTGCCCCGTCTACAATGCAACAGAATGATATTGCAGAAAGTAGGAATGAGACATTGTTAGAGATGGTAAAGTCCATGATGAGTCATGCTACTTTACCAATCTCTTTTTGGGGTTATCCCAAAAGAACAAGTGCAGTCTTTTCTTCAGTCCTTCTGATCAAAAGGTTTTTGTAAATGTAAATGTGAAATGTTTAAAGGAGGATTTTGTAGTGGACTGCAAAAGCAAAAGCAGAGTAGTGTAAGAGGAATTAAAAGAAAATGATGCCAATTCTAAACAGTTGGACACAACTCAAGACACAGTGGACGCATTAGATGCACCTACTAATAGGGTAGAGTATGTTCACAGTACACGAGATCCTAGGCATAGTGGGAGGATTGTAAGGACACCTAACAGGTTCATGGCAGGAGCCTTAATAGTTGACCGCGACATTGAATATGATCCTCTCAGCTACAATGAGGCAACTAAAGACAAGGATGCTAACCAGTGGGTCTTAGCAATGAAATCTGTGATAGGATCGGTGTATTCTAACCAAGTCTGGGATCTTATAGAGGCGCCTGTTGGCATTAAGTTGGTTGGATGTAAATGGGTCTACAAGAGAAAAGGAGGAGTTAATGGGAAGGTAGAGACCTTCAAGGCAAGGTTGGTTGCTAAGAGTTTTACTCAAAAGGAAGGAATCGATTATGACGAGACCTTATCACCAGTAGCCATGCTAAAGTCCATAAGGATACTCCTATCCATTGCGGCTCATTATGATTATGAGATTTGACAAATGGATGTCAAAACGGCCTTTCTGAAAGGTCGTCTTGATGAAGACATCTATATGGTGCAACCAGACGGTTTAATACCGATTCGATCCGAGATCTTGGTTTCATTGCCAAAAATCAGGAGCATATGGTATGCAAACTGAAGAAGTCCATATATGGAATGAAGCAAGCATCAAGCTCATGGAATATTAGATTCAATGAAGCAATTAAGTGTTATGGGTTTGAGTAATTGGTTGATGAACCATGCATGTTCAAACGACATCAGAGAAAGTAGTGACTATCTTAGTGTTGTATGTCGATGATATACTACTCATTCGGAATGATGTAGGGGTGTTAACAGCTGTAAAGATTTGGTTGTCAAGTCAGTTCGATATGAAGGACTTAGGAGAAGCCAGCTATATTCTTGGGATTAAGCTTTTGCGAGATCGTACGAGTAGGATGTTGGGTCTTTCTCAAGCCATTTATATTGACAAGATGTTGTCAAGGTATCACATGGAGGACTCTAAGAAAAGGATTTTACCTTTCAGACATAGAGTCCCTCTTTCTTCAAAACAATGTCCTAATACACCTCAAGAGAAGGAGCAGATGAGAAATGTTCCATATGCTTTGGCTGTGAGAAGTCTCGTGTATGCCATGCTGTGCACGAGACTAGATATTTGTATGTTGTTGGTATGGCAAGTAGGTATCAGTTTGACCTAAGTCTGATGCACTGGGTGGTAGTGAGGCATATTCTCAAGTACTTGAGAAGAACTAGAGATTATGCACTAATCGTTCAAATGACGAGCTGGTTCCAGTTGGCTATACTGATTCAGATTTTCGGTCAAATAGAGATGCTATACGTTTGACATCTGGATATCTCTTTACCCTTGGGGGAGGAACCATTAGTTGGAGGAGTGTCAAGCGGTCTTATATTGCTAACTCCATCATAGAAGACGAATATGTTGCAGCTTCAAAACTGTAAAGGAGGCTTGTTGGCTTAGAAAGTTCCCGATAAATATGGGCAATAACCCTTTGAAAGCTTTTACTAAGAAGACCTTTGAATAAAATATAGAAGGGTTAGGTATAAAGTGTATAGAAATTTGGATTTAAGACAAGTGGGAGATTGTTAAGAACATGTCCTGAAAATCCAAATATGTCCTGTAAATACTATTTTATTAATGAATAAAATTGAAGTTCCAGTCGTTTCCGTGTTAAAATTGTGTACGCGAGCATATATACTGCGTATGATTTTCTTTTCAGTAACATCCATGAGATGGGTATAGTCCTCATACTATAATTTACATGTTTGTTCTAAGTGGTTCATAAGATTAACCCACGGATAGATTGTTGTTTGAAAAACGTGTAGTCACAGATAAGTTTGGACCACTTGTATGCTGAGACTATAATGTGATACTTTAGATGACTTATATTGGTCTTGTGGATGGTGATCCGAAAGTGTTAGGTTGGTGTGTTTAATTAAACTGATACACTGAGTTGAACCATGTGAGTTGCTTGTTTCTAGACTACTATCAGAGATAAGTCATTTATGTTGTACTGTTTGAACGACAACTCTAAATCCTAAGAGTATTTTGGACTTGTGCATGGAACTTTAGTTACTTTGGTGTATTATAAGTAAGGTCTAGACAAATGACTAAATTTCCACATACACTGGATAGTGGCATGAAGTATAACAAGAATCAGGTATTCAATACGGAATCTACAGTCTCTTATGAGATACAGTTGTCAAACCTTAGTTGATTCACAAGTGTTTGAATGATTCGAAATCTTTGGCCAAATTTTTCCAGGTGTTTGACATTCGAAATTTATACTGTGAATATATTCAAATATAAATAAAATATTAAAAAAAGGGTGAGTCAAGAACTAATGGACATGCTGTGAAAAAATAATTGTAGTAATTACAATTATTTTTTTCATGTACATCTAGTGGAGGGGTTGTTATTATCAATACAGTCTATTTGAAAAATATCGAATAAATGATTTAAGTCTATAGTGCAATTAGATTTATTTAGTGGAATTAAGTCCCATTAAATGGTAATTAAATTTTATCATGAGATGGCAATTAATTTAACTCATTTGGAGCTAGATGAGTTCCCTACACAAGCCTCTGTTTTTTATTGCCATCGAAAAATATTCAAGAATTCCTGAGATGAATTGTTTATTCATGAGATGAGTAAATTTAATTTTGCCAAATATTATTCATGAGATTAATAAAAACTAAAATTATAAAATAAAATATTTTTTTGAAAATTAAAATTCATAAAATGAATTTTTACATATGGGAAACAAAACAAAAAAAAATAGCAAAAAACACATGCACGACCCTCTTAATTCACAAGCGGCTAATAAGAGCGCGACACATGTCGCACGATGTGGTTGCCCAGGGGAGGGATCCACGCCTTCGGGCGCAGACCAATCATAGCGTGCCACGTGGCATGCTATGAGAACGGCCTATATTGGCGATGCACGCCAACGGGCACAAACCAATCGCTGCTTGACATGTGGCTCGCATTTTGAAAATTAAAAGAATGCAGTTTGGTTACATTAATATGACGTCATTTTGGAGTTTTTTCTAAAATCCCACATTGCCAATTTGGAATTTTTTTCGCTCCAGTATCCTGCTATAAATAAGGGTATTGATTTCATGATTTCGCATCAATTTAAAATAAAAGATTTCTGAAAATGTTAACTTTTGGAGATCTAAAAGTTTAATTTTTTTTGGAGCCAACTCTACGGGCGTTTTGAGGTCATTACATAGCAAGTAGCTGGGTCTCAATTTTCTCGGCTTTCTTGGAGTTATTTATTATTCTAGTTTTCTTATTTTGGAGTAATTCTAGGTATTCTTCTTTCCTTCTCTTTTAAGTTTTTCGCCTTTTTTATTTATTTATAGTTTTCTTATTTGTAAGTTATAGTTCATGTAATTATTATGAATGTATTAATAGCCTATACTTGTAAATTGGAAATTTAAATTTGTAAATTTAAAATTAGAAATTTTAAATCAACTTTAAGTTTAAAATTGGAAATTTTAAACGCTTTCGCTGTGCTAGTTTAATAAACTTAGGGAAAATTTTTGAAATTCATCCCAATATAAATGTCCACCTCGGGGAGCCACGCCTATCCACTATAATATTAGACTGCTAATGGAGACTGTGAGGAATCAATTTCTGAACATCGCTCCCACTTAAAATTTTAAATGATGGATCTTTCTTTTAAATTTGATTATCTTATAATCAATATTAGAATCACATTCTAAATTTTATTTAACAATTAAATAAAACCCTAATCATATTAAGTTCATTTAATTATCCAACCTATGTAATCTAATCTCATTAGATACATTATGAGAATTTTTCTATCAAATAATTCAACTATTGAATTATCTAATCATATTAGATCTACTTGAAAATTTTCTCCCACCCGGTGAAATCAAATATTCGACCAGGTTGCATGTGTAAATGTCATTTTAACTTTATTCACATTAAATATAATATTTAATTCATTTAAATAATATCAAACATGTGAACAGAACTTAATAAGTATCATTTTATCAAACATTTAGAACAACATTACTTAAGGCCTAACAAGGTTGGAGTAATTAAAGATTTTTCTAAACACATTTAGAAATGATTATCGCATAATCTTAATTAAATTCACATTCTAATTAATTATTTATTATTTATTTAAATTATTTAAATAATAGAAATAAAAAATAATAACGTCACGTCAGCCTTTTGATTTTCAGTGCCCATATTTTAATTTTTTTCTAATTGTAAATAAATAAATACGATCTTAATCTCATTAGATCGTAAATCGAACATTTAATCCTATTAGATATTCTTTGTTTTGGATTATCATAAAATATTCAACAAAGGTGACATCTTTATTTCGTTAGAGACTATAGATTCCACATAAAACAACTGTTCCTGCTACACTTTATGCCGTTATCCAATGCATATAATATTCAAGTGAACGCACTTTGACTAATCCTTTTAGCACATCAAAGCAACAAAACATCCATACACGAGTTCAGACTGTTTTCTGGATTTAGAATTATCGTCTTACATAATTAATTTTTTTTTATAGCAATTAAGAAACAAATAATTCAGGCGGTCCAGCCCAATGTTCCTATTGTATAGACAACACCAATATAGTACGTTTGGATCCCTATGCACATAACTAAGACAAGCCATCTAAAGTATAATATTATAGTCTTGTCTGACAAGTTATCCAAACTCATCACTGACTATGAACATATACTTTGACAATATATCACTTGTTTGATTTAAGTCTATTTGTGGTTTAATCTCATTGACCACTTAAACCAAGCTTGGCATGTCATCTTGGACTAGGCCCATCTCATAAACATTTTAGAAAATAATCACACGCATGTTTGACTAGTAAAACATAATCAGACAATAAATAAATAAAATAATTTTATTTATTTAATATTTAAAACTAACTAATTGGGTTTTCCAAGACACCAATTCCAACAATCTCCCACTTGTCCTAAACCCAATTAGTCTTGCACAGCATAACTATCCCTTAGGGATATGTCAACTCTTTGACTATAAATTTTAACCAGTACCGATCTGTCACTGTCTCATTCCTTAGCTCACTTGCTTTCATCTTTTAAGAACCTTCTGAGTCAAATAGTTTACTTAACAACTTCATAGTTGTCTATTTCCCGACTTCCATTGTGAAGTAAGCAATACAAGACTGCTTCACTCTTCGCAATCTAATGACTTCCACTTAAAAAAAGGGTAAACATGAATTTCAAACCTCTAACGTCTAAACTCTTTTTTAAAACAAACAATCCATGACAAACTCACATTCTTTCTTTTGAATCTCGCATAAGCTTGATCCTAAGAATATAGAGTGCTTATCTTATTTCTTTCAATTTTTAACTGACTGGACAATTAAACCTTAACAACTCATAAAAATTCTACACCTTTTTAATGAGTAGAATGTTATCTATATACAACACTCGGAAAATCACTACTTTCTTTTTATGTTACTCGTACACTAATGGTTCACTAACCATTGATTCAAATCCCTAGGACTTGATTACCCATCATCGAATCTACTATTCAATGAACAAGATGCTTATTTAAGTCTAAAATAGACTTCCTCAATTTGCATATAATGTGCTCCTCACTCTTGGCAACAAACTTGTCTGGGTGGATCATATACATAACTTTCAAAGATGATCATTTAGAAAATGTCGTCATGACTTCCATTCCCATATATCATCAAATGAAATACAATGGATGAAACTAACCTTATGGACTTAAGTATGACACCTAGCTCGAAGGTTTCATCAAAGACGATTCCTTCCATTAGGGTATAACCCACTGCCACCAATCTAGACTTAAAGGTCTCTACCTTCTTGCCCACTCAACTCTTTATACTTGTAGATCCATTAAGATCCAATCTAATGGACTTAATGTCTTTCAACGCCTCTACAAGTTCCCAAACTTAGTTAAAATACAATTACTTTAACTTAACTTTTATTGCCCTGATCCATTGGTCTGCATCTTTATGCTTAAGAGTTTCTTTATAGTCTTAAGGATCGGATTCACCATCATGCTTCACTAAGACCAAAGATACGAATCCGTCAGGTGACCCTGACCATCCCCCTAGTACACCAAAGCTCTCAATACTTAGTGTAACAATAACATGGTTGAAGATATACCTAATACATCATCTACAAGCTATAAAGACACATTATCTCTTGCTCTCGATCTATCCAACACAAGCTATCCACTGTACTTTTAAAACACTCTAAAACCTCTTTCATAACAAACCTTTTTGATATGTAGATGTGACTCATCATATGAATCTTACCGTATTCAATAATACATCATTGATCCTTTCTACAACTCTTTTTAATAAGGAAAAATAAAAATTCTACTGAAACCACTACTTTGATCTGATCAAAGTGACTTGATATAATTATCTTACTCATACTAACTTTAGTTTTTAATTCTTTGAACCTTCCAGAGGATTCAAGACTTCAGTTCTCATAATTATATCCATACATCAACTAACTGAGTAGTCATTCATAAGCATTTTATGAAATACTCATCGCTTCCGCTCACTTGAACTTTTAGCAATTCATAAACATTTTATGAATAAGTTCTGGAAGCTTAGTGGTTCTACTGCCTTTAATGTTAAAGGCTCTTTCAATCACCATTAGTTTCAACATGATTCACATGTTGGTTATCATTTTGGTTCTTAAAGACCCCATAAGACAAATCAAACTAGTTTTAAATCAAAATAGATTAGTGTGATCTAAGATCAAGTGCCACTTAAAATCTATATGGACTTTAGAAAATTATTCTTTTATATGGTTACACAGCCTAGCTTGTATTAGACGAATAAACTGCCATTAACATAGTTTTAATTAAAATAAGTCAGCCATATATCAATGTACCCGTTGTAATAAACACTTTGTTTACTTAAACATCAACCTATTTTTCATAAAAATAACTGAAAGACTATTTTGAAACAAATAGCAAATAGAAATCAAATTTCTAAAGAAACTGGTACTTTAAGATAGTTACCAAAATCAAAAACTACATTCCCTGACTTAAAAACTAATGTCTTTTGGTGCCCTTACTGAAAACCATTCACCAGAATACTAGTGAACTACCTACTAGTAACAAGTAAAGGAAACAGGATATCAAATATGCTGCCATGTTGACTTTCCATCTTAGCAACAATAGTATCTAAGTGCCTAGGCAATTCCTTTTAAAAATTAGTGTACAATGCTTTTATAATAGAGGCAAAACTATTTTGGCTCATGTTTTATTTTACCCTCCAAAGGTTCCTAATTCCTAAGATAGATGTTTACACTAAGTGAACTCTTCCCTTAACTCTCATGATACCTTTTCTCTCAAGCTGTACTTTCATCAGTTTAGATAATAAGCTATCTCTATTATTCAATGTATTCAGCCTAAACCGATTGAAAGACCTTGATAGGCAAGTCTGGATCATATGCTGTTAAGATTGCCTATCAATATTTACATCAAGAATTCCCGTTCAATTAAACGAGACATCATCATATGACGCGCTCTTAAACTGAACTTTCCTAATGCAATCGTGTGTCTATCACCTTTTTCATTAGTGTTCTCATGCTATTAGTTCTGTGATCAAACACTTCTTTCAAATATCTAATCATCTCTATTACAGTTGAACTTTTAAATATCGAATACTAGAAAAAGTTCGACATCTAATGTCCGAATCTTGCAACTGACTGACTCTTTAGTTTAGTTTAACATTCTAAACATTCTTTTCAACTTAGTAGATCTACTAGCAGCAAACGAGATAATTCTGAGCATCTTCTAGTGCTACATATGTACTAAGACATACCATAGCATAGTGAGAAAAATAGAACAGACAAGTAAGATATACTAGTATTGACCGTAATGCAAAAATATAGCAACCAGTCTGAAATCAAAAAACTGCAAAACAAATCATATAACAGACAAGATTACTTTTCTTACTTATAGTAAACAATCAAATTTCGTAGTTCACAATTCAACACTTACATGTATGCCGTGCGACCCAACCAAACTACCCAAAACTCCCCGTTGGCAAGGCCAAATTGAGATATCAAAAGAATGATAACATTTCTAAATATGTTTTCTTGTAAACTCTTTACTAAACATATTTAACACACCACTTTTCCCTCAGCCTCTAAGGTCATACAATAGAGCTCCCTGGGAAGGCTAATATAGACCCTAGTCAAGTGTACACTGCTACCCCAACATCCATACAAGTCCACGAAGTACTCCACTTCGGTACGCCTGCACCCATTTTAACTACACTTTAGTCTATTATAAGAGATCTAACCTTGTATTCTGCAAATGAATGCTCTCCTCGGGGACTCACCCCCACCAACTATGCTGCTAGACGTGTAACAAAGGCCATGAGCATTCATTAATTAACTCACTTCCACTTGATATTTTGAGTCTTGTGAACTTTTAATAACAATAGCAAATGAACAGAGCATGGAATCCACCCAACCCTTCTTTGTATGTGTGCAACAATGAGCTTAACAATCTACCCGTTACTTCATGAGAGAGGGCGTAACGAATTATTAGTAAACTGAGAACTATTCTCAATTGATATATTTCCTAAACATAATCAACTCACTGTTTCTTCTTTGGTCTCTAAGACAGTATCACAATGCTTTCTAGGAGACGAATATACTATCCAAGTCAAGTGTATAGCATTACTTAGACATTAGTACAAGTAAACAAGATACTCCATGTTGGCGTGGCCGCATCTGCTTTCTCGTACATCTATTTATCATAAAGAAGTCTAACCATGTATTCCGCAAACAAACGCCCTCCTCGGAGAGTAGCGCCTATCCACTATACTATTAGACTCGTAATGGAGACCGTGAGAAAACAACTCCTATACCTCGCTCCCACTTGATTTTTTAAATGGCGGATCTTTCTTTTAAATTTGATTATCTTATGACAATCAGAATCATATTCTAAATTATATTTAACCATTAAATAAAACCCAAATCATATTAGGTTCCTTTAATTATCCAACCTATGTAATCAAATCTCATTAGATATACTATAAAAATTTTCTTTTCAAATAATTCAACTATTAAATTATCTAATCATTTTAGACCTATTTTAAAAAAAAATTCTCCCACTCGATGAAATCAAATATTCTACCAATTTATATGGCCTTGTAACTTTATTTATATCATACTTAATATTTAACTAATTTTCATAATATTGAAATTGTGAACTAAAATTTAACAAAGTTTATGTTATCAAACAATTTGAATAACAACACTTAAGGCCTAAAGGTTGGATTAATTAAAGATTTTTCTAAATACTTTAGAAAATATTATAGCATGATCTTAATTAGAATCATATTCTAATTAATTATTTATTTATTTAAATTATTTAGATACTAAAATTAATAATTTTTTTTATACTAAAAGGCACCCTGTTTTCCTTTTTTTAAATTTTAATTTAAATGAATAATTGATTATTTTAGATCTTAATCTCATTAGATCGTAAACCCAACATTTAACCCCATTAGATATTCTTTGTTTTGGGTTGTCATAAAATATTCAACAATTGAATATTTCATACCTTAGTTCAAAATCTAATCTCATTAGATTTAATAATGTCTAATCTCATCAGACTTGATTTAGAATTATGCTTCTTGATTGAATCATGACTTATCTAAAATTTTAAACAATTTAAAACTTTAGTGAACCTTCAATCTTGTTGTCAACAATATTCAGGATTCTTCTTTTTCTTTAATGAAATTCCCAATTTCATATTTTCTCAATTCTATATACTCCAATTTTATCAAATCCAATATTTTTTTATTGTCAATCATGAACGTATTCAGAGTTGGCTCGGATACCAATTGTTGGGAACATATTTCAAAAATATTTTCCTAAACAGCTTGAGCAAGCGTAGCGGAAAACCAATTTAAAATTCTTAATTTTAAATCTAAAGTTCTGATCTAATTAAACTATATAATTAGATCTAACCTTGCGCTAATAGGTTCATGTTGGCCCTAAAGCCATTTATATTGTAATTTTGATGATAATAACCATTTAGTGAATGACAGTATTTAAATTGCTCTAATCTTGTTTTTTAAGTGACTCATAAGAAAGATAGGAACATCAAGTTTAATCATGGATACAAAGCTATCTAAGACAATGAATCAAGAAGAAAAGAGATCAACCTTGAAAAGAAGATTCATCCAAATTGAAGAGAACGTGGTCCGAGTCCAAGCGCCTTGACATTATTTATTTTTATTATCTAGAACTTAAGATCGGGATATATCAATTGAGTCATAATCTCAATATTGTTATGTGATGCTCTAACAAAAATATTTTTGAAAATTGATTTTTAAATTTTATTCGAAAAATATTCAAGTCAAAATTAAACCAATCTAGCATATAACTTAAAATATTTTTTGAGATTGGTATTTTGAAAAATATGATCAAATTTGAATGGGTGTTGTTTTAGCTTGATTTGTGCAATTAAATATTCAAAATCAAACCAAAGTGGGAAATTAATTTAAATATTTTAGCTAATTTGGAAATAACTCAATCAATCAAATTAATTAGCTAAATTAGTAATCAATCCCATCAATCAATCAAATCAATTAAAAAAATTTAGCTAATTTTGAAATAACTCAATTAATCAAATTAATTAGCTAAATAAGTAATCAATCAAATTAATAAGCTAATTTCTTTTCTAATCTTTTTTACAACCTTTTAAACATCTCCTAGGCCCTCATTTTCCTATAACTAGGGCTTGAATGCTTTGGTTCAAATTATCCAATACTCTCTAAGCATTCTTTGATGAAAAGTTATCTTACATACTTGCTTTTTAGCGGTTTGTTTTTAGGTTTTGTTTTAAGGCTTTTATTTGAGCATCACTTGTTCTCTTATTGTTGATCATTGAGCTTAATTGGCATAGCCTTAGCTTTGGCTAAGCTTGATCAAGTGTCAATTCACTTGAAAGAGTGAAGAATTTGAATGCTTTAATTCTTCCATTGCTTTATTCTAATTTATTCTATTGTAAAGCTTGGATCTTTAGCCTACAGTTACAAAGGGATCGGTTGTAAAAGGTTGGGTCTTAAGCCTACGTACAAAAAGAACAGTTGTAAAGGTTGGATCCTAAGCCTGTTTTTAGAAAGGATCATCGAGCTTAGTTAAAGGCTCAAGTGACTAAAAGTAGTCACTTGAGAAGTGGACTAGCTTCTGGTTTGGAAGTGAACCACTATAAAAATCTTTGTGCATCTCTTTTATTTTTGTCTATCGTTTTTGTTTCACATTTATTGTTTAACTTTTAATTCAATTTTTGGTTCATAAATTTAAATTTTCATTTATCACTAAAGAACCTAATTCACTCCACCCCCACCCCCCCCCCCCCCCCCCCCCCCCCCCCCCCCGAGGTTGCTTTTTGAACCTCAATTGGTATCAAAGCTAGTACTCTGATCTTTTTTTTGGGTCTAACAACCTTAGAGTGATCCTATGGCAACCTTCACTCCGATCTTAGCCGATGGTCAATCGACCAACTAGCCTTCTCTTTTTTATGGGGAAAATTTCCCCTATTGGAAGCTTAGAATGAGACTTTACATTACATCTATTGATTTTGATTTATGGCTTATAACAAAAAATGTTGATTATATACCTTTAAAGAAACAAGGTGAGAAAACCACTAAAAAAGAGGAAATGAGCTTATGTAAGATGATAAAGAAAAACTTGCAAAAAATGCAAAAGCTCATTATCAACTATTGTGTGCTATTGCCCCAAATGTCTTCAATCATGTGTCCGGTTGTCAATCAGCAAAAGATATTTGGGACAAGCAAGAGGTCACCTATGAAGGTACGGATCAAGTAAAGTCTTCAAAAATAAAAATATTGGTAAGAGCTTACGAACTTTTCAAAATAAAACCAGAAGAATCAATAAAAGAGTTGTACACTTGATTTATCGATATTACTAACAAACTCCAAGCTCTTGGAAAAATATATTCAAATGAGGAGCAAGTTAGTAAAATCCTTAGATGTCTTCCCATTTCATGGCAAGGCAAGGTTACCGCCATTCGAGGAGCTCATAACCTTTTAACGTATAAACTTGATCAATTAATTGGAAATCTCATGACCCATGAGATTGACACGGAAGAATTTAAAGAAGAAGAAAAACAGAAGAAAAGTAAAGACATAGCATTTAAATCATCTCTCAGTGAAAGTTACGAAAGTGATGATGAAGTTGTTATGTTGGCAAAAAGGTTTTACAAACGTCTTGAAAAGAAAAGGTCTAAGAAAAACTTTAAAAAGGGTTCATCTTCCTCCAAAGATGAACCAACTTGCTACGAGTGTAGAGAAATCGGACATCTCAAGAGAGATTGTCCCAAGCCAAAAAATATGAAATTCTTCAAAAATTTCGAAAAGAAGGTCAAAAAGGAAGAACGGAGGAAAGAATTTGCAGCTTGGGAGATAGGGATGACGATTCCGATGAAGAAAGTGAAGAAGAAGTAGCTAACTTTTGTCTCATGGCTATTAACGATGATAGCATTGAAGAAGATGAGGTAACCGATCTATCCTATGATGAACTTGTTGTTGGTTTTCAAGAATTGTACGAGAAATATAAAAAATTAAAAAAATGACACAATGCTTTTGTGAAGGGTCTTGAAAAGACGGGATTAAAGATTCAAAATAATATTTATTGCCTGAACTTGAAAATGAACCTCTAAAAAAAAGAATGAGTCTTTTAACAATGATATCATTAAATTAACCAATGAGAAGCAATCCTTGGAAGAAACACTTTATATTTTAAAGGAAAATGAAAAAGGAAAATCCAAGGAAGACGAATCAATTTTGAAGAAAAATGAGTCTTTAAAAGGAAGAATGGAAGAACTTTCGAAAATCTCAAGCAAATTTTTCAAAAGACAAGAAACACTTGACAAAATTATTGCATCTCAAAAACCTGTTTATAACAAAGAAGGAATAGGTTATAATGGAAATGTCCAAAAGAAAATTTTGAATGTTCTTTTTATTAAAGCCTCGCCACCTCCAATAAACACTATAAGATGCAACTATTGTGATGACCATGGGCACATCATGTACCAATGTCCTTTCAAAAGGAATGTGAGAAAGACAAAGATGGTTTGGGTCCCAAAAGGATCTAAACCACCTAATGTAAAGGCTAACAACAAAGGACTAAAAGTGTTTGAATTGTGGTAGGTGTGTATGAAAATTCAAAGAAAAAACCAAAACTGGTACTTGGATAGTGGCTGCTTAAGGCACATGACCGGAGATAAATCTAAGTTCACTTTTCTAATGCCAAGAAAAGGAAAAGTCACTTTTGGCGACAACAAGAAAGGAAAATAATCGGTATCGGTTAAGGTGCTTCTAACTCTTTTCCTTGCATTGAAGATGCCCTACTTATGGAAGGTCTTAAGCACAATTTGCCAAGCATTAGTCAATTATGTGGTAAAGGCTATTGTTTGAATCATCTAGATGCATAGTTAAACATGCTAAAACAAATGAGATTTTGCTTGTTGGTCTTCGATGTGAAAATGTCTATGTGATTTATCTTAATTGTGTAGATTCACTAAAGTGTTTTAGTATCTTGAATGAAAATGATCCTTGGATTTGGCATAGAAGATTTGGACAATGCTAGTATGGATTTGATTTCAAAAATTTTTAAAAATGATCCTGTAAGAGGATTACCAAAGCTAAAATTTGAAAAAGATCATATTTGTGATGCATGTCAATGTGGCAAACAAACTAAATATTCATTCAAACCAAAGAATATAGTTTCAACATCAAGGCATCTTGAACTCTTATGTATAGACTTGTTTGGTCCTACTCATCATTTGAGCCTTGGTGGAAAGCAATATGGACTTATAATTATTGATGATTACTCCTGTTTTAATTGGGTCCTATTCCTTTCTCATAAGAGTAAAGCATTTGATAAATTTGAAAAGTTTTGCAAAAAGATGCAAAATGAAAACGATTTGAAAATTATCTCGGTAAGAAGTGATCATGGAAGAGAATTTGAAAATGACGGTTTGAAAATTATTGTGATTACTTTGAAATTGAGCTCAATTTTTCGGCACCTAGAACTCCTCAACAAAATGGAGTGGTTGAAAAAAAAAAATAGAATACTTGAAGAAATGGCAAGAACCATGATTTGCCTAAATCATTTTGGGCCGAAGCCGTCAACACCACTTGCTACACCTTAAATCGAGCTTTAATAAGGCCAATTTTGAAGAAAACTCCATATGAACTTTAAAGATTTTATTTGAGCATCACTTATTCTCTTATTATTGTTCATTGAGCTTAATTGGCATATCCTTAGCTTTGGCTAAGCTTGATCAAGTGTCAATTCACTCTTGAAAGAGTGAAGAATTTGAGTGCTTTAATTCTTCTATTACTTTATTCTAATTTATTCTATTGTAAAGGTTGGATCCTTAGCCTACGGTTACAAAAGGATCTGTTGTAAAAGGTTGGGTCTTGAACCTTTGTACGAAAAGACTAGCTATAAAAGTTGGATCCTAAGCCTGTTTTTAAAAAAGATCATCTAGATTAGTTAAAGGCTAAAGTAACTAAGAGTAGTCACTTGAAAAGTGGACTAGCTTCCGATTTGGAAGTAAACCACTATAAAAATCTTTGTGCATCCCTTTTATTTTTTGTCTTTATCTTTTTCATTTCACATTTATTGTTTAGCTTTTAATTAAATTTTTGGTTCATAAACTTAAATTTTTATTTATCACTAAAGAACCTAATTCACCCTCCCTCTTAGGTTGCTCTTTGAACCTTCAGTTCAGAATATGACAAACAAAATATCGAACAAGACAAGTATAAACATAGTATTTAGAATAAACAAAATTAAAAAAAATAAATATCAAATATTTATCTTAGACATAATTCAACTACTACTTTAAGATCTAAAATTAGAAGAAGAGTTCTCGACACCTCAAAGTCTTCTTGGCAATGACCTCTTCTGGCACTGGGAGTGTAGACTTCCAAAAATATTTAACTCAGGAAAAATTTCAGAACAAAATTTTTCCTTCAATCTTTTCAAAAATAATTTTTTAGAAAAATTATGCTAAATAATAATTTAGAAAAACCCCTAAAATAATTTTAAAGTTTTCGTTGTGGGAGAAAATCAGGTGCCAAAAACATAAAACCCCTTATTTAATTCCTGGCAAAACACACATATTCATAGCCAAAAAAAAAAAAAAAAAAGCTTATTTTTGCCTTCTAAACGTGCCACGTGGCGCAACAGGATTAATTATTTGTCTCATGAATATTTATTTAGCATAAAAATTTATTTATTTATTTATAAATAAATAATTCATCTCATGAATTTATTTTTTTTTATATATATATTTTCAAACAGTTCTTAAGTTCAAGCTTGCCAAGGGACCTCAAGGACAATCTAACTATAGCTACAAATGGGCCAAATTGGATTATCATCCCATGATAATAATTGATTACCATTTAGCAAAACTTAATTCCAGCAAATAAGTTTCACTACACTCTAGAATTAAATATATCGCTCAATAATTTCCCAACTAAGTGAAGAGACAACCCTAATTGGAGCTTAGGGATACTTACTATAGCTGTGTAGGAGCATTTGCGTATCAGTAGACCATTTCAAGCTAGCTTGTAGACACGCAGTGCGGGTGCATGTAGGGCGCCTAGGACTCCTAGGATGTACTCGTTATCCTATTTCACTTCACTCCCTTCGATACTCGCTACACCCTCTCTCACACACTCTTTCTAATGCTCCCTCTCTCTCTCTCTCTATCTTCTCTCTCTCTCTATCTTCTCTCGCTATCTATCTCTATCTCTCGCTATCTCTATATCCCCCTACCCCTCTCCCTCTTTTCCTTCCTTGTCTCGTACGCCTTGTTCACATGCCCATACGTACATGCATACATGCTTACTCACTTACTCACATATATACATACATGCACACATACTTTTCTAATTATGTGCTTACATGCTTGTTTGCTATTGTTGTTCTCCTTTTCTCTTCCTCCTTTTCTGTCTCATTAGAGATGAGTGATTGTACACCTGCGGATATATTACGCACTCACCCAAATTGGGTCAGATTTTCAGGTTGAGGGTCCTCGGAAACAGTCTCTCATCAGGTTCTCACCCTAACAAGGTAAGACTGCGTACATCTTACCCATCCCAGACCCTGCCCGAGTGGGAGCCCTTAGGGCACTGGGTATGTTGTTGTTGTTGTAAGAATTTCCCAACTAACTTTATTGCGACAATTAACCCATCTATTAGATATCCATAAGTAAAAGTAACTTTAGCTACTATCGTTACTTGTCTCAGATCTCTCACCATAGTTCCTGACTTGCCCTTCTCGAACAATTCAATAATACATAAATTATTTTTGTATTAGTTTCAAATGTCAAACGTATGGAATACTTTGGCCAAGATTCTAAAATCTGTTCATATGCTTGTGAATCAACTAATGGAACCTCTTTATCTCATTAGAGACTATAGATTCCACGTAAAATAATTGTTCCCTCTACACTTCATGTTGTTATCCAACGCATGTAAGATTCAAGTCAACGCACTTTGACTAATCCTTTTAGCATATCAAAGCAACGAACAATTCATGCACGAGTTCATACTGTTTCCTGGATTTAAAGTTGTCGTCTTACAGAATTAATTATTTCTGATAGCAGTTAAGAAACAAATAATTCAGGTGGTCTAGCTCAGTGTTCCAATCATATAGACAACACCAATATAATATTTTTGGATCCCTATCCACATGACCAAGATAAGCCATCTAAAGTATCATATTATAATCTTATCTGACAAGTTATCCAAACTCATCATGGACTATGAACATATACATTGACAAACATATCACATATTTGATTTAGGGCTATATGTGGCTCAATCTTACTGACCACTTAAACCAAGCCCGACATGTCATCTTGGAGTACGTCCATCTCACAGAATGTTTTAGAAAACAATCACACGCATGTTTAACTCGTAAAACATAATCATACAATAAACAAATACTGCGGTTTTATTTATTTAATATTTAAAACTAACTAATTAGATTTTTCAAGATAGCAATTCCAACAAATAGTTGAAGCTATCTGACTTAAGAGCGGCACCAGCTAAGAAGGAGGATTTAAGGGTTGAAGTTCAAGACCCCCTCCTCGAAGTTAACTTGGGCTTAACAGGGGACCCAAGACCTACCTATCCGAGTGCTCTGCTTTCTGAAGAGTAGAGGAAGCGGTATCTGACCTTGCTTCTTGAGTGCAAGGACTGCTTTGCTTAGGATCATCATGAAATGCTTGGCCTAGATAGAGAAGTGGTTGAGCATAGGCTTCCTATCAAGCCTAGCTCGAGGCCCGTAATTCAGGCCCAGAGAAGGATGTCCCAAGATGTAATATACTTGGTCATATTCATTAGGACTGCCAGTACGTTGAATGGTTGGCAAATATTTTGCCTGTTATAAAAAAGAATGGCAAAGTTAGAGTCCGTATTGATTTCAGAGATCTAAATGCAGCCACCCCGAAGGACGAATACAAATGCCAATAGATAATGTTCTCATTGATTCAGCCTCAAGACATGAGGTCTTATCCTTTATAGATGGCTACTGCAGGTGCTACCAAGTCATGATTGCTTCTGAGGATACTGACAAAATGGCATTTAGATGTCCTGGATCAATAGGGTCCTTTGAGTAGGTGGCCATGCCATTTGCCTTGAAAAACCTGGTGCCACCTATCAAAGAGCCGTGAACATGATCTTTTACAATTGCATTATGTTATATACTAAAGGAGGTTTCATCCCAAACCAATTAGCTTAATTTTTGAATGAATTTTCATGATTTTGCTTATTCATTTGAAGGATTAATTGATTCAATCAAGTTAAAATATCACCCTATTAAAATTTAATCTTGTTATTTTGGGCATACTTTGCATAATACTAATTTTAAAAAATGTTTTTATTGACAAACTAAACTGGCTTGAGTTTGACTTGAATATTTCTCAAATAAAATTTGGAAATCAAATCTCAAAAATATTTTTGTTAAAGCATCACATATTAATATTGAGATTTCACTCAATTGATATATTTTAATCCTAAGTCTTAGAAAATAAAAATAAATGATTTAAAGCACTTAGACTTGGATCTCGTTCTCTTCATTTTGGATGAATCTGCTCTTCAATTTTGATCTCTTTTCCTCTTGATCTATCGTCTTAATAAGCTTGATATCAACATGATTAGTCTTGATTTTTGCTAACTTTCTTATGCGTCACTTCCAAACAAGATTAGAACAAGTTAAACATAACGACTCACTAAATGATTGTTACCATCAAAATTACAATATAAATGGCCTTTACAGCCAAAAATCTCTCCTCATTTTTATGACGACAAACATTTGGTGTTTTCTCTTAAATAAATGAAAGTTGAAGTATAGAAATCACCATAAAAGTATCGTTTGATCAAATCATACAAATTCTCACTTTATATCAAATCATGGAGTTATACATAGCATGTTAAGAGTTCAAACTCAATTTCTCCCCCCATGTTGATGCATTGTAAGAATCATACATTCAATAGGTTAACATGAACATCATTTTTATAACATGAATCATGAATAAACTAAACACCAATTTTTCTCCCCCGTTGTCATCAACAAAACGCACAAAGAAAAAGGATAGAGAAAGTGATAACTCCCCCTATTAAAAGCAATAAGTACATACATACTACAAAAAAAGTAATTGATAACAAGATCATTTCTGTTACTATTGCCCATTTTTTAGTTGCTATAGCTTTTAGCAACAGAAATCTGTCTGTTGCTATATTGTTGCTATTGCCACTATTGCTAAAGGTTATTGCGACAGAAAATGTGAATTGTTGCTATTATACCCCTATGGCAACAAAGATCCAATTGTTGCTAGTTTTGTTGCTAGTTTTGCCTTTAGCAACAATAATATATTTCTGCTGCAAAAGGCATTGGTATCAAAAAACATTACTTCTATTACCATTGCCTTTACCAACAAGAAGACTGTTGCTATTAGCCATACAAATTGGCCCCACTCTCTCGCAGACTATAGTAATTGATACTGTTTCACTTGGTGTTTTAAGTTACTAAGAAATACAAATTTCAAAAATAATAGATGAACATACTAAATGAAAACAAGAAAAACATTGATTCTTTTTCTTTTTCTTTTTTTTTTTGTCACAAAAAACATTGATTCCAACCAACAATATGCCATGAATTCAATAAATATTTCCATACACAATATCCAACTATAATCATCATAAGTCCACAAAATTAAACGATGGCCAAAGACAAAATTCAATACATCCCGGCTAGCATAGGCAAAATCTACATAATACTCCAAAGTATCCTAGACAATATTGCTACATGCAAAGATAATGAAAAAAAACTTGGTTTCTTGTTAATAAAGAACCGCAATGGATCATTCTTGTGGCTCATGTTGTAGAGATCATCTCCATCTTCCACACCATCTTCATGGATGCTAATTTCCAATAATAAAAGAAATATTTTCAGATTTTCTTAAATAAAAATCCAGCACGCTAGCAAGAAACTATAAAAGAGGCTTAATAAAAATTTGAACACAAAGTTAGATTTCACCAATCTCACCAATTCAAACACAATTCTGTACACCAACTTCTAGGCGAGCTCTAACTGCTTGGTTTTTATGCCTCATCTTCTAGAGCATCATCTCTATCTTTTAAGTCATCTCCCATACCATCTTCCTCATCATAAATGCATCATCAACAAATAAACCAGCTTTCTGTAAACCACAAGAAACACGTTCAAATTTTCTCAAACCAAAAACAAGTGGGCCAAACCCAATTGCAATAGTATATTAATGAGAGCTTACAACTAAGCAACCAAACATAATATTTAAACACAAGAAATAGTGATAGTTGAGATATTCACAGTATAAAGTTCAGTTGGAAGGCAGTTTTCCCAATTAACGTTGTGCTCAAAAGCTAATCTACACATCAACTTCTTTTTATCATCTAGTTCTTTGTCCTCTTGCATACATTTTGTACCCAACAACATAACACAAGCTCCACAATAAACACTCCAAACACATACTTCAACCCACAGCATAACACCACAATCCACAATTTTCATGTAGTGGTTACAAGTCATCATATTATTCAACTTAAAACACGTGTATATTGAAAGTGTATGGAATGATTTTAGGAGCTCTTTCTAAAAAAAATGAGGTGCGGATGTTGAGGTTTGAACATGAGTCACTTCTTAAGTAGGGTAGTTGCCACAATACTAACCTCTAAAACTTCGATACATGAGAATGCCTTGATCTGGTACTCTTTAGCTTAGCAACCTACAACATGTGTAGACAAACAAGCTTAAAAAAATATGGCATTGTAGCAGCCACAAGATTCATATCATTCAACTTGAAATGCATATATATATTTAGCTATAAGGAAAACAGGAGCTCCTTCAAAAAAAAGACATCTAAGACATTTTACATTGAGGAGAACATGTTAAGGTTTGAACTCTAGTAACTTCCTAACTATGTTGATTTATGCGAACTGTTGGTTTAAGGCTTACAGTTAGCCAGTCCAAGATAATGCATTGCAGAAACTACCACTAGATCAATATTACACTACAACCAACAAGAGGGTGAACAGGCACAAGAACAAGGATCTGGGAGAACACCAAGCTCATGTGTGGTTCATCCTTAAAGGACCTATACCCACAGCCCTCACAAGCAAGAGGGAATCTACCATCTACTGTACCTGGACTGTCACTTATCAGCTTAAACTTTTACAAAATTTAGCTCCCTGACATGTCTCTCATAAAAGGAATTTGAGTTTGTAGCAAATAACATAAACTCTGAGAATAATAATCACAATCAACAAGCATTCACAAACAAGTAATACTTTAGAATTTCAACACGAATTTATCATACAATGTTTAGTCTATTTATTTGTATAAAAAGCTAAATTGGTCCCAACAATTTTTGAATGTTTTCTTAATCTTTCCTATCCTATTTTTATATTCACTAAAAACGCATAAGTTTTTGTAGATCATAAATAACATACAATAAACTCCACATTTAATATACATTCTAATTATATACTCAAAATATTACTACAACCACAACTTAAATGCACCCTGGTGCACAAATTTTCAGGATCCACCACTGATCAAAGAACAACATTCACATTGAAACCGACATGCATTGACGAATAACATCATCAAGAAGTCAAAATTTAATGAACAATGTCACAAAATTTTCAACACTAAATGCAAAATAGAAGTCACATTGTATCTGTCATGATCGGAGCCTCTTTTAGATCATTTTTGGCAGTTCTACGTTTGAATAGTGCGGTTGGCAGCAATTTCTGTTATGTAGCCGTTTGCTTCTAGTGTGTTTGGCGCCTAAGTCGGTTAAGGGTCAAAGCTGGGTCAAATGTGGCGGCTGCTTGGCTGTTTAAGTCGGTTTATATTTGCCTAGGATCATTGTACCTAGATTTAGTATAAATAGCTTGTTTCAAGTGTAATTGCTCATTCATTCAATCAAACAAATATCTCTTTGAGATCTTTTCTCTCTCTCATCTATACTCTCTCTACTTCTCATCTAACTTTCACTTCTTGTCTCATCTAAACTCTAACCTTCCCTAGGTTATGATTTGAGATTAGTCTCGATCATAACAATTGGTATCAGAGCCTTGTTTTAGGCTTCCAATTAAGTTGATTTAGTTCAATTTAGTTGAATACGCTTAAGATCAAGTGTGTTTTGATAACAAATATCCTTGATCGCATTACCGATTGATTAGGAGTTCAATCTTTTGGATTCTTAATTAGAAGTTGCAGTTATTAATTGAAGTTGCTGCTTCTGCGCAGAGGCTTGAGGATCTGCATTTATCTCGATTGAATCTACTTCAATTAGGTTAAGTTGTAGTGAATCAAACATGATCTATGGTAGAAGTCTAGCTGTCGGATCGAATGATGTGGCTTTGAAATCGATTCAGCAAGAGCAAGTTGCTAGAGTCCGATAGCAAAGAAAGCAGATTTCGCAAGGGTTTAGGTCTGCATTGCTACACTCTCAGCAGCAACTTGTGCAAGGACAACTTCAATTCAGCAACACATCAACAAGAATGCAACATGTCAAGCATTCGTAGCACACAAGTAAGCAGTTGGACAGGGAGGAGCCTCTATAGATTCTGCCAGAAACAGTATAGATTCAAGCTTGAATAAGGCATTTGAGAATGAATCAAAGTAATTGAGCTTGAATGGAGTTAAGATCGATGCGTCTAAAAGTAAACATGATCAGTTGAGCTGGTTTCATGCCAAGAGGGATCAAGCTACTGTTGGTTGGCTGATTGCAATGGAGTCAACCTCAATGACAGATGTACTAGGAGTTAATCGATCTGGAAGGAAGCACTACAACCTGAATTATGTGCACTCCAATCTGAAATTGATGTGCAACAGCCTGATGAGCAAGCTGTACACCTTTCTGAATTATATTGATCAAGCTGTTGTTGGCTTGTCAAGGAGTACTAGTTCAACTTCAAGTGTGGATGTAATTGAAGTTAGGACCACAACCACAAATCAATGCATTACAGTCTGAAGAGTGTGAAACTGAGGCATTGCAGTTTGAAGTGCAGGATGTGGGATCAAATTCCGATGTTGAGATCCAATCGCAAGTTCAAATTGAGATATTGAGCTCAAGGAAGTTGAGAGTGAAGTTCCTTTCGCAGTTAAACACTATAATCAGCTTGGTCATTCCCTTAAACCACAGAAAATGTTATTCAAGTAGGAAAATGAGAGCAATGGAAAGACCAAATGTGGTCTATACAGGTTGTGCTCCAGATTTCCTGCTACTTGAGAAGAATGTTCAGGTTCTTGCAAGGTTATACAAGACAAGGAAGCTGCGTTTGAAGCAGCCTAAGGTAGTCATGTTGTCAATTGATAGACTTAGAGCATCTTCTTGGATAGTGCGGTCCTATCTTGGGAATGGATACAGCAAGATTGAATCTTGCAATAAGCTCAAGAAGGCAAGATCAACAACACAATGTGAAGGAGTCACGATCTACTCAAGCTTATGGGACACTTTTACAGAATCAGAAGGTTGAATTGCAACAGAAGGGAACTTCAGCAGTGAAGTTGAAGTCTGAACAGCAGCCTGACTTATTGCTATCTCCAAAGTTGGGTCTTGAGACTCAAGTAACAAACGCCCGAGAGGAAGTTGGCACAACAATTCAGGCTAGAATGAGACCATTTGATCCTGGAAAAGGAGAAGTAAAGGTTCTGTGGAAAAATATTCAGCAATGGCAGCAGAATACTGAGCAGAAAGTGAAGCAAAACACGAGAGTTGGTGCTAGTTGGGAACCGGGAGTTGTCACTGGAAGCTAGGGAGTTCAGAAGCAAATGTGTGTGTTGGATCAATTGAGGGAAGTTGGGACTTATACGGCTATGTTCGATGTTGGTAGACCCCCTTGTGTATTGGTGGTGCAACAACTTGGTTTAAAAGTTAGATGGGTTGATAAATTTCTGTCCAAAGTGGGAGTTAAAGAGCTAGGGATGCTGAGTAACAAGGAATCCAAGCTGTCAATGCTTGTGCCTGTAAACGAAGTGGCAGGCAATTCAGGTTATAAGCTAAGTGAAAATGTTAATCAAGATAAGAGCAAAGAACACACGCCAAAGATACAACCTAGTGTGCGTTCTCCTGAGGTTATTCTGCGTAAGTTTGGGTTTGAAGAACTAGAAGCTGATCTTATGTGTACTGCAGAAACACTTCAGTTAGCAGCAGGAGCAATTAAGCTGGAAGATCAGCAAGGTTGGGCAAAGTGCAAGATAAATTGCTTAGAACTGATGTGAAGGCATTCAAAAATATTGACAGTAAGCCTCTTGATTAGAAGCAATTGCAGCAAGCTGATGAGTTCAGCAGAAAAGCACTTAGCAGTAACTTTACATTGTTAAGTAACTTGTTTGACTACTTTCATAATTGGAGCACAAAGGTAGGAGGAACTGAGGTGAAAACAAGCTTTAAAATGAAAAGCAGGGCAATGAAGGTTCACTGGATGGTATATAAGATCAAGCAAGGGGAGTTCTCTGAGGGTTTTTACAGTTCTGAGCTGTTTTTAAGCGAATCGAGTAATGATTCAGCTAGAATACTCAGGCAAGAGCTTCCTCAGCATGTTGTGATATTGAAATTTACCTTTAGGCAAGAACTTGGCCCTGGAGTCAGCTCAAGGACTAAGAAAAGTGGGTGTGTCCTGAGTATAGTCAAGAGTTTGGAAGTGTGGCAATTTAAAGGAATTCAAATCAGCTTTCGGACGTAGCATCGTTGAGATCAAGTGAAGTTGGATACATTCTACCAAGCACGCCTTCAGAAATAACAGCAGCGCGTCCTCAAATGCTCACAAGACAAATAAAGAGTGATGAAGGATTTCAATTCAGCTCGCTGGGAAGTAAGATGGATTACAATAACACGCAGCAGCTCCAAGTGATCAGAATGCACAGCAGAAGCAGTCAGATGAGGATTAGTTCATGGAATTCTCAATCATTCCTTGTTCGGGTGACCTCTGATTGTGTAAGTTCAGTTCCAAAGAACCTTGAAGAATTGGAGACAAGTAACAGCTTGGAGAAAATCAAGAAGAGAATAGACTTCTTCAAGACAATTTACGGGAGTGCAGCTTGGTGTGGTTTACAAGGGAATAAGCTTTTGCAATTCATGTTACAACAGCTAAGATCCAACCTGCCATTAAAGGCTGAGGAAAATGATCAGCTTGATAGTAACCCTCAAAGTACTGCTACTGAGGAATTCAGCATGAGATTGAGACCTTTCTTAGCTGATATAATTGAAGCTGAGTTGGAGCACTTTGAAGGAAAGGAGTTTCCTCAAGTCACAATTTCCTTCCTTTCATTCTTGAGGCAAGAATGTGCTTAAGAAGAGGGTATTGTCATGATCGGAGCCTCTTTTAGATTGTTTTTGGCGGTTCTATGATCGGAGCCTCTTTTAGATCATTTTTGGCGGTTCTATGTTTGAATAGTGCGGTTGGCGGCAATTTCTGTTAAGTAGCAGTTTGCTTCTAGTGTGTTTGGCGCCTCAGTAGGTTAAGGGTCAAAGCTAGGTCAAATGTGGCAGCTGCTTGGCTGTTTAAGTTGGTTTATATTTGTCTAGGATCATTGTATCTAGATTTAGTATAAATAGCTTGTTTCAAGTGTAATTGCTCATTCATTCAATCAAACAAATATCTCTTTTACATCTTTTCTCTCTCTCATCTATACTCTCTCTACTTCTCATCTAATTTTCACTTCTTATCTCATCTAAACTCTATCCTTCCCTAGGTTATGATTTGAGATTAGTCTCGATCATAACAGTATCCAACAAGCATCGATCGAGCAATTTAAGCAGATCAAAATCTAACGACCAATTTTACAAAATCACAACCTTCAATGCACAGAATCAACCAAATTAAATAGGAAAATTAAAGATTTGAATGAACATTCTTTCTATAACCAGAATCGCCATGTTTCTGGCCATCGTATGGCTTGGTTTCTACAAGAGAAACTCCAAAAGATGCCATTTTTTCACACAATTTCACTGTGAATACAGAAATTGTAAGTGAGATGTTGCGATTAAAGAGAGATTTAGAAGTGGAAGAAGCGAGAAACTTACGATGAGATTTGCACCTGGAGATGGTACACCACCTCCAGCCAGCAATGGCGACTGTCACTAACGCTGGCCACCACCGACGGCCAAAAACTTGGGAATGAAGCCGAGAGAGATGAAGAATAAGAATGAGACATACTTGCACGCAAGGGCAAAAGAGGAACATGACTTGATGTCGAGTGGCGGTGAGGCAAAGCAGCGGAGAGACACAAGAGAGGCCAACGGTGAGCGAGAGGAGTGAAAGTTAGGGTTTTTGTCTGAGAACCGTGAGGGTTTGAGGGTTTGAACATGAAGCCATTTTTTTATTTTTCTTTTTTTCCATAATATTGAAATTGAAGGCTTTGTAATATATTTGTTATTATTTTGTAAATTTATAGGTTTAGTGGTTTGTTACTTATCAATTTTACAAAATATATTTCTTTAACCCACGAAAATTTTTAAAATATTGCCAAAATTTTTGGAGGGAAATTTATTACCAATAGAAAACAATATATTGTTAGTAATGCTATACATAATACCAACATATTGATTTATTTTTTTTTTTTTTTTTTTTGCAAAAAGGGTCATTTCCATATGGTATATGTATGATATTTCACATTTGCAACAAAAGAATTTTTTTTGTTGCTATTGTTAAATTAATTGCAACATAATATTTTTCTGTCTATTGCTATTGGTCATTTATTTTGTAGTGATAAACACAAAAAAAATGATACACACTCTCAATCAGTTATAACATTGCATTCACTTCAAGGAAAACGATGTAAAATAAATGAAAAATGTAGCTCTAAATTTTTGAAAGAAGAAAAATCTAAGGAGTTGGGGGCCTTTGTCTACACAAGAGAAAGTCTAAAATCTTATGTAGTGTGGATCGTGTTTCATTGTGGAACCCTTCTTGATTTGAGTGTAAGGATGACGCTTGATCGTGTAAGGAAGACACTTGTTCTTCCAAAAAGGCAAGTCGGTCACTTACACTCCTTCTTTTCTAAGGTCCTTGTTGAAGTTCTTCCTCATTACCCTCATCCTCTTTCTTCATCAAAATTTCCTTCATCCTCGTATCTCTCTTCATATATTTCTATTATTCTCCTAACTCCATTTTGTTTCATTAATGGTGTCTAAGTTCGAAACCCGTTTTTTTCAAAGATGTCTCTATAGAGTCTTTTTGATACAAAATGGGGTTTGAAAAGACGATCTATTTAAATTATGTTGAAAAACACAGGTAAGCATGCCATAGACGGGATTAGTTTTTCGAGAATGGATATGAAACATGAGCTTTAAGACTAAATCCCCAAGATTAATTTTTTGACATTTAGAAGTCGAGATAAAAGAAATAGATATAAGTTTGAGACCGAGTCAAAGTGACCCAAACTTGGAGTGATGTTCGCACAAATCAATTTATGTGTCAATTTAAGCACCACTCCTAAATCATTTGAGTTAGGCTTCTTTATGCTAGAAGGTGTTATTTCACCCCAAACTTGTCGCAATAAGGAGTTATGGTCAGATTCGGGGAGAGGAGATTGGTGGAGTTCTGTTATAAATTGATACATTTTTACTTGTAATACGTTTTAATATTTCGGTTGTAATACTTGTCTAGTTTTCCTTTGTTAAGTAGCTTCATTTAAATTCCGGTTTGTTAAGCTTTTGGTGCCAAAATGGCATTCGGGCAGTGAGGAGTTGGTTTGTTACAGAATTTGGCGGGAAAAGCAGTTAGGCCAGGGTTCTTAGCTGGTTTTTGGCTGGAAATTAGTGATTGCTTGTTTAGCTTGATTTGTCTTAATGCTTTGTACCCAAATATGTATAAATAGGGTCCTTAGCATGTAATTGGAGTATCCAATATATAAAAATCTGAATTCCTTTTGGAAGCTCTCTATTTCTCATCTCCTTTCTCTATTTTCTTATCCCCTTCACTTCTCTTCTCATCTCAAACTCTTCTTCTACAAGGTTAGCCTTTCAACTTCTAATTGGAAGCTAACAAGTTCTTGGGGAAAACATAAATTATCCAGTTCTTTAAAAACAAAACCAAGTAATTATTTTGACTACTTGGCCTAAAAATTTTGAAGATAACTCTAGATGAATAGTTCTAGAAATTTTAAGGTTAAAGTAAAATTTGTGTACTAAATTCGGGTATACTGGTTCCTTTATGTAACAAATTTCAATACAACCTACTCTTTCAAACAATTCAAACACTTCCCCCAAGTTGTTTCTCCTAACTCAAATCTAATCTACAAATCTACCAAATAACACTTCCTTTTTGTGGAAGGGGTTAGAAGAATTTACCGAGCTAGGACCCCGAGAAGAAGAAGCACCTTCATCGTTTCTGACCTCTTCTTTAAGGGAGCTTCCAACCTCTTTGTACAACCCATGACTTAAAATTTGAAGAAATTTGAGTGAAATTTTGTTGTTAGGGTTAGGGTTTGAGAGAAAAGGTGAAAGTTTGAGATTTGTCCAAGATTGTTGAAGACAATAAAAGATTTATGAAAATAGATGATTTTTGACTTAGAAAATCAAAAAAAGTGAAGAAAAACAAGCAAATTTAAGAAAAAATTTAGTGCGTCGTTTTTGAGTTAGGGTTTTGTAAAGAAGGTGAACTTTTGACAAAGGTTTTGATGTTAAAATATTGATAGAAACTTGATTTTTAGTGAAAATTTGAAAAAAAAAATTGAGAAAAATTGATGATTTTGGTTTTTTTTTAGATTTTTGTTCAAAGAGAGGGTTGGGTTTGAGAGAGAGAAAATTGAAGGAGTGAAGATGTGAAGATGGGGAAGAAAGCCAGTAAAAGAAGTTAGGAGCAGCAGGGTACTACAGACCCGTGAAGGCACCTATGTGTTAACACGCACATTTCATGTGTCGACACACAAAAAAGCGGAGCTGCTCACTATAAGCCTATGTGTCAACACACAGAACCTGTGTGTCAACACACAAAAGACAGGGTATGACTCTAGTTTTCTATGTACAACAACAACAGCAGCAAACCCAGTGCCTCAAGGGCTCCCGTATATGCAGGATCTGGGAGGGATGGGATGTACGCAGCCTTACTCGTTCAAGGTACTACCCTAAAGAGAGGCTATGTCTGAGGACCCCCGACCTGGGAATAAAAGCATAGAGGCGGAAGCATAAAGGCATACATGCGTCTAAGTGTAAGAACATAGGACATGACACAAAGTAAGCCAAATAGAGAGCATACACAGTAATACATTGTAGTACACTGTAATAGTCAATAAGCAAAAGGCAATAATGAGACAAAGCGAGAAAAAAATGCCCCAGCACACGGCTAAAGTTACATACAATCACACGGGTATAAATATGAGCCTAGGGGTGTAAGTACTAGCTTGGATGAGCACCGCTGTTCTAACCGGCTATAATATAGCCACCGATGCGTGCCCTCCAGTGAACTCTGTCTAGGGTCATCTCCTCATTTAGGTTGAGTTGGGTGAGGTCTTGTCGTATCGTCTCCATCCAACTCTTATTTAGCTTGCCTCTCCCTCTCTTTCCGTTTGTGATATGGTCCGGTTTTCTGTGTATTCTTGAGTTTTTTTTTATTATATATATATATATATAGTTCAAGTTCCTATATCTACAAGTTGGAATAAGAATACTCGGTCTATTGGAGCTCTTTCATGTTGATTATTGAAACTCAATGTTTGAATGCAAATGAATGATGCAAGCAATTAAAGTCAAGTAGTCAAATTGCACATGCTAATTCCAGTTCTAATATCACAAAAGATATCTTCACATAGAGGTTTAGTAAAAATTCCCGCTAATTGATCATTAGTGGAGACAAATTTCATAATGACACCTCCCTTAAACACATGGTCACGAATGAAATGATGTCTAACCTCAACATGCTTTGTTCTATAATGTTGACCCAGGTTTTTAGTTAAGCATATAGCACTAGTTTTATCGTACATTATGGGAGCATGGTCAATATGAATGTCATAGCCATTTAATTGATGCATTAACGCATAACATTTGAGCACAACAACTTCCACATGCAATATATTCAACCTCAGCGGTGGATAAAGCAACGAAAATTTGCTTTTTGCTAAACCATGACACCAAAGCATGACCAAAAAATTGACAAGTACCACTAGTGGATTTCTGGTCTACTTTGTATCTGACAAAATCCACATCACTATATCCAATTAAATCAAAAAAGTCACATTTAGTGTAGAATAAGCCTAGGGTAGGAGTACCAACTTGGTATTGAAAAATTCATTTTACGGCACATAATGAGATTCCTAAGGACATACTTGAAATCTGACATATAAGCATACACTAGATAAGATATCCGGCCTACTAACAGTAAGATAAAGAAGGGATCCAATCATACCTCTATATAACTTTTGATCCATCTTTTTTTCCTTTTTCATCCACGTCTAACTTGACGTATTTGTCTTGATTGATGAAACTTTCTTCCTTGCTTTGTTTGATTTGCAATCCAAGGGAGTAGTTGAATTCTCCCATCATACTCATTTCGAATTCCCTACTCATAAGATTTGCAAATTCTTCACAAAGAGATGAATTAGTAGCACCAAACACTATATCATCAACATAAATTTGCACAATAAAAATATCATTTCTAGAGTCTTTGATAAAAAGTGTTGTGTCAACCTTTCCTCTTGAAAATTCATTTTGCATTAGAAAAGAACTCAATCTCTCATACCAAGCTCTAGGAGCTTGTTTCAATCTATAGACAGCCTTTTTGAGTATAAAAATGTGGTTGAAAAATTTGTCATCCTCAAATTCGAGTAGTTGTTCAACATAAGCCCTTTCTTCAAAAAAACTATATAAAAATGCATTTTTACATCAATTTAAAAAAGTTTAAAATTTTTAAATGAAGCAAATACACATAAGAGTCTAATAGCTTCTAATCTAGCAACAAGAGCAAAGGTTTCCTCATATTCTACACCTTCCTCTTGATTATAGCATTTAGCTACTAACCTTGCCTTGTTTCTTACTATGTTATCTTCCTCATCTTTCTTACTGCGGTAGACCCACTTTGTACCGATGACTTGATGATCTTGGGGTCTATCCACACATCATTTATCTTGAACTGATTTAGCTCTTCCTCCATTGCCAATATCCAATTTGCATCATTAAGAGCTTCTTCTATGTTTGGGTTCTTTAAGAGAGATGAATATGGCTAGATGACAATATTCGGTTAATGCATGCCTTGTTCTTATACCTTAGGAGGGATCACCAATGATTTGACTTGTTGGGTGATCTTTCAAGAATTTCCAATATCGTGGCAAGTCTTCCTCTTCGGATTCTGTATTTTGGTCATTCCTTTCGGTTCATCCATTAGAGCTTTGAGTTTATCATTTTCTTATTGGTTTGATTACTATATCATCATCGAGGAATTCTAGAGGAAGACATTAGTTTCGTCAAAAATCACATGTATAGACTCTTCTATAACCTTTGGTTTTTTGTTATAGACATTATATGCATTACTAGTTAAGTAATATCCAATAAAAATACCTTCATCCACTCGTGGATGAAATTTGTCAAGGTTTATTTTTCCATTATAGTGAATGAAGCATTTGCAGCCAAAAAGTTTGAAACATGCAATCTGTGGTTTTCTACCTTTATAAAGTTCGTAGGGCATTTTCTTTAAAATGGGCCTTATTAAAGCTCGATTTAAGATGTAGCAAATGGTGTTAAGGGCTTCAGCCCAAAAAGATTTTGGCAAATTATTTTCATAAAGCATGATTCTTGCCATCTCTTAGTCCTATTTTTCCTTTCAACCACTCCATTTTGTTGAGGAGTTCTAAATGCCGAAAAATTATGGTCAATTCTAAAGTAATCACAATAATTCTAAAAGTCATCATTTTGAAATTCCTTTCCATGATCACTTCTAACCGAAATGATTTTCAAATCATTTTCATTTTGCATCTTTTTGCAAAACTTTTCAAATTTATCAAATGCTTCACTCTTATGAGAAATGATTAGGCACCAAATAAAACGAGTGTAGTCATCAACAATTGCAAGTCCATATCGCTTTCCACCACAGCATAAATGACAAGCAAGACCAAACAAATCTAAATGTAAGAGTTCAAGATGCCTTGATGTTGAAACTATATTCTTGGTTTGAATGAAGATCTGGTTTATTTGCCATATTGACATAAATCACAAATATGATAATTTTCAAATTTTAGCTTTAGTAATCCTCTAACTAGGGGTGGCATATGTGTCGTGTCGTATCGTGTTCGTGTTTATATTATGTGAGGGGTCTTAAAAATTGGGTCAACCCGAACCCGACCCATTTATTAAACGGTTAGGAACTCTCAACCCTTACCTTACACAATTATTAAATGGGTAACCTGCAGCTTACCCATTTAATTATGTCGGTGACTTTTCTTCATTAAATCCAAGTTTTTCAACTTACAAATATGTTAATAATGCACTTCATGGTTGATAATACTAATAAATACTTGTTATATTTATAACTATTAAAATAAAATATCAAATTAATATTACTAAATATAATTTAAATTATCTTAACTAAAAAATATATACATAATAACAATAATGTATTACTTAAATGCTGAATATAACTATATAAACGGATCAATCGTGTTGAAAACGGGTTATACGGATCAAACCCAAATTCAAACCCAATTATCTAAATGAGTTAAGCGGGTCAACCCAAATTCAACCCGGCTTCAAAACCCCTGACCCAAACCCGCTATCTTCATGTCGTGTCCGTATCGTGTTATCATATCATGTCAGATTTTACCAGCCCTACCTCTAATAAGATCATTTTCTGAAAGTTTTGAAATCAAGTCCATATTAGCATGTCCAAATCTTCAATGCCAAATCGAAGGATAATTTTCATCCAAGATACTAAAGCATTTTAATGAATCTACACAATGAAGATCAATCATATAGACATTTTCACATCTTAGACCAACAAACAAAATTTCATTTGTTTTAGCTTGTTTAACTATGCATCTAAATGACCCAAAATTCAAACAATAGCCTTTATCACATAATTGACTAATGCTTAGTAGATTATGCTTAGGACCTTCAACAAGTAAGACATCTTCATTGCAAAGGGAAGAGTTAGAAGCAACGTTACCAATACCGATAATTTTTCCTTTCTTCTTGTCGCCAAAGGTGGCGTTTCCTTTTCTTGGCATGATTGAAGTGAACTTGAATTTATCCCCGGTCATGTGTCTTGAGCAACCACTATCCAGGTACCACTTATGATTTTTGCTTCCAATTTTCATACACTCCTATTACAATTCAAACGCTTTTAGATACCCAAACTCTCTTGGGGCCTTAGTTGTTAGCCTTGACATTGGTTGGTCGAGATCCTTTTGGGATTTAAACCATTTTTGTCTTTTTCAAATTCCTTTTAAAAGGACATTGGTACATGATGTCCCCATAGTCACCACAATAGTGGCATCTTATAGAGTTTACTAGAGGTAAAGAGGCTTTAACAAAAAGAATATTCAAATTTTTCTGTTGAATATTTTCATTATAACATATTCCTTCTTTATTATAAACCGGTTTTAGAGATGAGAGAATTTTGTCAAGTATTTCTTGCCCTTTGAAAATTTTGTTTGAAATTTTCAAGAGGTCTTTCACTCTTTCTTTCAAAGACTCATTCTCCTTTAAGAGTAATTCATCTTCCTTGGATTTTTCTTTTTCATTTTCCTTTAAAATATCAATTGTTTCTTACAAGAATTGTTTTTCATTAGTTTGTTTAATGCTTTCATCATTTAAATACTTGTTTCTTTTCTTTAAAGATTCATCTTCAAGTTTAAGTAATAAATGTTGTTTTGACTCTTTTTCTAAACCCATTTTTTCAAGGCTTTTTATGAAAGTGTTATGTTGTTTTTTCAATTTTTTATATTTCTCATACAAATCATGAAAATCAACAACAAGTTTATCGTAGGATAGATCGGTTACCTCATCTTCTTCAATACTATCATCATCAATGGCCATGAGACAAAAGTTGGCCACTTCGTCTTCATTTTCTTCATCAAAATCATCATCGCTCTCTCACCAAGCCGCAAATGCCTTCTTCTGTTCTTCCTTTTTGTCCTTCTTTTTGAATTTGTAGAATGACTTCTTATTTTTTTTGACTTGGGACAATCTCTTTTAAGATGTCCAATTTCTCCACACTCATAGCAAGTTGGTTCATCTTTGGAGGAAAATGAACCTTTTTTAAATTTTTTCTTAAACTTTTTCTTTTTCAAGATGTTTGTAAAACCTTTTTGCTAACATAACTACTTCATCATCACTTCCATCACTATCGTCACTTAGGGATGATTTAAATGATAGATCTTTTCTTTTCTTTTGTTTTTCTTCTTCCTTAAATTCTTCCATGTCAACCTCATGGGTCCTGAGATTTTCAATTAGTTAATCAAGTTTATAAGTGGAGACGTTATATGCTTCTCGAATAGTGGTAACCTTGCCTTGCCATGAATAGGAGACATCTAAGAATTTTACTAACTTGCTCCTCATTCGAATATATTTTTTCAAGAGCTTGGAGTTTGTAAGTAATGTCGGAAAATCTAGTGTACATTTCTTTTATTGATTCCTCAGGTTTTATTTTAAAAAGCTCATAGGATCTTACAAACATGTTTATTTTTGACAACTTTACTTGATCCGTACCTTCATAGGTGACCTCTAGCTTGTCCCAAATCACTTTTGCCAATTGACAACCTGACACATTATTAAAGACATCAGGGGTAATAGCATACAATATTTGATAATGAGCTTCTGCATTTTTTGCATGCTTTTCTTTATCATCTTGCATAAGTTCATTTTCCTCCTTTTCAATAGTTTTCTGTCCTTGTTTTTTTGAAGATACATAATCACCATTTTTTGTTATAAGCCATAAATCAAAATCAATGATTGTAATATAAAGTCTCATTCTAAGTTTCCAATAGGGAAAATTTTTCCCATAAAAAACGAGGAGGCTTATTGGTCAATTGATTCTCAGCCAAGATAGGAGAGAATGTTGCCATATGATCACTTTAAGTTTGTTAGACGAAAAAAAAAAGAGTACTAGCTCTGATACCATTGTTACATACCAAAGGAGGTTCCATTTCAAAACCACTTTCGAATAATTTTCCAAGATAAACGTTAAAGCACAAGAGAACAAGAGTTTTTAATCAAAGAATGCTTAGAGAGAATTTGATTATTTAAACTAAAGCATTCAAGCCCAATTTATAGACAAATGAGGGCTTAAAGGACGTTCAAAATGTTAAAGAATTAGGAAAGAAACCAAATCAAAAGTAGCAGTTTGGAAACTTTTCTGGGCTGTGTGTCGATACATAGCAACTCCAGATGGCTACTGTATGTCTGTGTGTAGACACATCCCTTCAATATGTCGACACACAGTATTCCTGGGTGGATTTCAACATTTTTGACCATTTCGCTTAATTGATAGATCGATCTACCATATTAGCTAAGCAAAATTGATTGATTTATTGATTACCATATTAGCTAAAATAACACCCTATTAAAATTTGATCTTGTTATTTTTAGGCATGTTTTTCATAATACCAATTTTGAAAAATATTTTTATTGACAAACTAGGTTGGCTTGAATTTAACTTGAATATTTTTTAAATAAAATTTGGAAATCAAATTTCAAAAATATTTCAAAAACACTTTTGTTAGAGCATCACATATTAATATTGAGATTTGACTCAAATGATATATCCCGATCCTAAGTCCTAGAAAATAAAAATAAATGACTTAAAGCGCTTGGACTTGGATCTCGTTCTCTTCATTTTGGATGAATCTTCTCTTCAACTTTGATCTCTTTTCCTCTTGATTCATCATCTTAGAAAGCTTGGTATCAACATGATTAGTCTTGATTTTTTCTAGCTTTCTTATGAGTCACTTCCAAACAAGATTAGAATAATTTAAACATAATGACTCATTAATTGATTATTATCATCAAAGTTATAATATAAATGGCCTTTAGGGCCAACACATTGGCAAGACCATGAAAGTCTATATAGATGACATCGTGGTCAAATCAAAATCCCAAGTCAAACACTTGGAGGACTTGAGAGGAGTGTTCCTTAGAATGAGGAGCCATAATCTAGAGATGAACCCATTAAAATGTGCCATTAGTGTACGCTCTGGAAACTTCCTCGGTTTTTTGGTACACTAGAGGGGCTTTGAGGTGGACATAAATAATATCAAGGCCATTCAAAAGGCCAAACCGCTTTTGAGCAAAAAGGATCTTCAACGCTTCATAGAGTAGGTTAATTTCCTAAGATGTTTCATTTCAAATGTGACAGGAAAGATTAAAGTCTTCTCTCCACTGCTGAGGCTCAAGTATGAGAAAGACTTTAAGGGGGAGGAGCTACATCAAGCAGCATTTGAGGCCATCAAGGAATACTTGATCAGGCTTTGATTCCACCAAACAAGGGCAAATCGCTGAAGATTTATGTTTGTGCTTCTGATGAATTAATTGGTTGTTTGCTTGTACAAGACAATAACTAAGGGTTTGAATAAGTTGTGTTATACCAAAGCCTTTGTTTGAATGAATGTGAAATAAAATACTCATCTATTAAGAAACCGTGTTTATCTCCATTCTATACATTTGTAAAATTGAGACATTACTTCTTAGCATTTACCATATATGTGGTGGCTCAGACATATGTCTTTAAGTACAAGCTGGATAGACCTTTTATAAGAGGAAGATTAAACAAGTGGATTATTACTCCACTTTAGTTTGAATTGGTATATGTGTCACAAAAGTCAATCAAAGGCCAAGCCTTAGTAGACTTTTTAGCTAACCATCCAAACATTTATACTGGCTTAGACTATGAGCCAGATCAGCTCCTAGAGGTAGAGATGGTCCCTTCGAAGCTATATTTTGATGGATTGAGGACCAATTCAAGCGCTGGAGTTGGAATTGTGGTTGAACCTCCTGGTGGGATTATCACCAAGTTAGGTATCACCTTAATTGGCAAGTGCTCCAACAATATGGTAAAGTACAAGGCATTGATCATAGGCCTACAAACTCTCCCGAAATTGCAAGTCTCTAATGTTATCATAAAAGGGGATTTTCGGTTGGTCATTTGTCAAGTAAAAGGGGAGTTTCAGTATCTAAGCGATACCTTGCATAAGTATATCTTAATGGTGCAACAACTATTAAGTGAGTTTGAAGGTGTCCAGTTTGAACACATACCTTAAGAGCAAAATAAGGAATCCAATGATTTGGCTCAGTTAGCCTCAGGATATAAGTTACCCAGGACATGGTGCGAAGAATCTATGGTCATTAAGATTAAGGTTCTAGACCATGACATTGAATTCACTAAGTCCTTCAGTTCTAAGAATAGAGTAATCACAAGTGAATACTTGGATTACTTTGAGGCACATCAATCTGTCACAACTCAGCATGAGGATTGGAGGAAGCCCTTGATGCATTACTTCACCCTCGAGACTATGTCAAAGATAGAAAGATGAAAATGAGAGTTGATAGATTCAATATGGATAATGAATATAGAGAGTCATATAAAAGGGATGCTAGTGGAATGCTTCTCAAGTGTCCAGACTTAAACGAAACAATGCTAGTAATGATAGGAGCCCATGAGGGTATCTATGGATCCCATTTAGTTGGCAATAAGATGCATTGGCTCATCAAATGTTATGGCTATTACTGGTCATCAATGATAGATGATTGTACTAAGTATGCCAAAGAAAGCAGAGCATGCCAAAGACATGGTCATGTACAAAGAGTCCCCACAGTTGAGATACATGGTATTATCAAACCATAGCCCTTTCAAGGATGGGCAATGGATATCATAAGGGAGATTAACCCTCCTTCTAGCAAGCGGTACTCTTGCATTCTTGTGGCCATAGATTACTTCACGAAGTGAGTGGAGGCTAAACCATACAGAAATATCAATGAGCAAGATGTGATTGATTTTATCAAAGAGTATATCCTATGTAGGTTTGGAATCCCAGAAACCATTACTGTAGACCAAGCTAAGGTGTTCAATGGAGTTGAGGTTAAGAAGTTTCCTAAGAGTTTCAACATTGAAATATTGAACTCAATTCCATATTATGCTCAAGCTGATGGCTAAGCAGAGTCTACTAATAAGATTCTAAAGGCCAATATTGAGAAAATGATTGAGGATAATCTAAGAAAGTGGGCATGAGCTGCTACTTAAAGCCGTTTGGGCTTATAGAACGTCCAAACGTGATGCAACTCAGATAACCCCCTTCCATTTAACATATGACCATGATGTTATACTCCCAATGGAAGTCATAGTTCAATCTATTTGGCTAGCTCATCAAGGGAGGTTTTCTGAAATTGAGTATAAGCAAGCTGTGATGGATGAGCTAACTAGCTTAGATCAAGTTAGGCTTGTCGGCCTTCATAAACTAGAAAAATAAAAGAAGAGGGTGGCTAAAGGCCTATAACAAAAAGGTCAAACCTAGGTCCTTTGATTTTTGGGGACTTAGTCTAGAAATGGTTCTGCCCATTGGCCAGAAAGATAGCATCTTTCAGAAATGGTCCCCAAATTGGGAGGACCCATTCAGAGTCATGAAGGTATTTGGAGGAAACGCTTGCTTACTCCAAGACTTAGATGGGCGAACTCACCCAAGGGCCATTAATGGAAGGTTCCTTAAGAAATATGTGCCATCAATTTGAGTTTCTAATAAGAAAGTCCTTAAATTTAGATTCCCAAAATTATGGGCCCAGTTTCAATATCAGTGTCTCGAGGATCAACTTAATGATCCTTGAGTTAGAAAAATAAAACAAAGGAAACTGCCAAACTAAGAGACATATTCAACAAAATACATATTTCATTGATAATTTTAGGAGTACATGGCTTATACAAAAATAATACAATAAGCTACTTGTATGGCCAAAAAACTTCAATATAACATTAAGTAAAACAGAGTTCTAAGCCTAGCTAAGGACTTTTTCTATAGACGCCCAATTATTGGCCGGTAGCCACATTCCTCTAGTTGTCAAAGAAGCTGGCTTCTCCTGGAAAGGATCCCAAAGCTCTTGCTACTGCTAGACCAGATCCTCCCGTTTTGAAGTTCAAGGAATTCCTGAAAAATGTAAGGGAAACAGAGTCGTGTTAGTATTCCCTTAAGGTTCTAAAAGTATGCCAAGATATGGGGGAAAAAAGGCTTGCTTACCTTGTTAAAGGGATTCTTGACGAGTCGTGAGAATGAGACTTTTGATGCTTATAGGTCCTTAAGGGAATACACAATGTTACTCCAAGCCTATGTTAGATTTCTTAAGAAATTCTCCGAAAATCAAAAAGGGCAGGATGTATGATCAGGCGAGTAGGTTCTCTAGGCTTTGAGGAGAAATTGCTCGTGAATGTCTTGTAAACCACTGAGGTATGGGCTTACACTACCTAGCGGACCTACCGTGCATTAACACAATAGCAGGGAAAACGGTCGCTTCAATAAGTGAGAGGAAAAACTGCCAACACCAAAGGTTTTGAAAGGTAGTGCAGTCCATCCAATGCACACAGAGAAAAATCTTCTCTGGCATGTGGCTCTTTGAAGGGGCCCACAAGTGTAGACGCCAAAACCTGTTAGAAGGGATCCACGTAGTAAAATGGATGGCGAACCTAAGGGCGCTCAATTTGCTAGTTTCAGACATCCAAGAAAGTTCCTCCTTGATGGTACCAAAATCAATACGGCTCTGAAGCCCTTTAGAGACCATTGAAATGTCTGATTGGACCAAACGTGCCAACTGCCCAATAGAGCTATCAGCCTAAAAGATGGGGCAGAGACGGCGTAAGAGATTTGAGCCAACGTTGCTTGGTTTGAAGAATCGCAAAGAAGCAAGGAGCATATCAGCAATGGAGAACAAAGATTCAAGAACAGAGAGCAAGTGTTTTTGAATGCTTGATCACAATGAAGAGAGAGCACATAGCAGAAAAGTAAAGATTTGAAGCCCTAACTGTCATGTTTATAGACACGCGGGAATGAAGGTTAAACATCAAATAGTGTTCACTCTAATGAGACAAATTTTTAAAAAAATTTCCCAAATTAATTAAATTAATGCAGCAAAATGGCTTAAAAAGTCCTAAGTTTAAACCTACATGTGATTTAAAAATCCTAATTCTAAATCTACAAATCTCTACTATATCACATTCATAATAATAACATGAATATAAACTTGTATAATAAGAATACTGTAAATAAATAGAACAGAAAAGAACTAAAAGGAAAGGGAAAGAAAAATGCATGGAAATTGCTCCAATATATAGAAAATCGAGACCTGGAGACCTTCTACGCAATATCCTCAAAAAACCCGGGGTGTGGACTCCGAAAAAATATTAAACTTGAGAGAAAAAATTTCAATGGAAATTTTTTCTCTTTTAGTTCTCCGAAAGTCAACAGTTTCAGAAAACTTTTAATTAAAATTGGTTGCTAAACCTTGACTTTGGGACCCCTATTTATAGTAGGCTACCGAAGTAAAAAAATTAATAAGAATCAATGTGGGATTGCAAAATACAAAGCAAAAGGACATAAAACGACATTGCTTTTGAGCCCAAGAGAAACACGCGTACGCAGAGCGCCACATGTCGCTGCAGGATTCACCAGCACAAGCGGACGCGGATCACTGAGAAAGACGTCCAACGCGCTATCCGTTATTGAAGGCATGGATTGCCACTATTTTTCATATATATATATATATATTTCCCACATGTAAAAATTTATCTTATTAACTTTAATTTTAAAATTATTTTATTATATAATTTTGAACTTTTAATCATCTAATGAATAATGTTTAGCAAAATTAAATTTACACATTTTATGAATAAATAATTCATCTCATGAATTCTTTAATAACTAAGGATGGCAATGGGTCAAGTTTGCCTTCATCCAAATTCAACCTAGAGAAAACCCGACCCAACCCAAATCACCAAAAAATTCCATTTATTCTATAAAAATTCAATCCAAATCCATCGAGTGAAACGGATATCCGACCCAAATCCATAACCTATTTAAACCCTAAAACAAATTATAATATTAAAATTTAATATAATATATGTAACAATAATTTGCGACAATAGTAACTTAAAAGCAAATATTTGGACAAACTACTACCTATTTTTCTTATTTTTCATTTAATATGTATAATATAGTAATAATATAATATTAGGCCACCGTTCGAAAACTTTTCATCAGTAATCTTTAGACATATATTTGTTATATCATAAGTTTTACGAAGACTATTATAGTGTCAGAAAAACCCTAGCACATAAAAAAAATATCGGAATTTGATTTGTCATGTTAAAAACTCAAATTTTGGTAATTTAAAAAATCTCCCTATACCAAACATAATCTCGGATCAAATTTGGGTCGGGTTTGTGTTTTGTTTGATGTTATCCAAATCCAATCCGACCCAAAACCCATTTATCAATATCCAAATCCAAATTCATTTAAAACCCATTTTTTATATCCAAATCCACCATAAGTGGATCGGGTTGGATGGACATCCGACGGGTTCGGGTCCAATTGTCATCCCTATTTAAAATAGAGGCTTACACAGGGACCTCAGAAAAAATTTAAATCTAGCTCCAAATGGGTTAAATTAATTATCATTTCATGATAAAATTTAACTACTATTTGATGGGACTTAATTCCACTAAACAAGTCCTAGTACAATCTAGACTTAAATTATTTAGTCAATAATTCCCAAATAGATTATGTTGACAATAACAACCCCTCTATGAGACATCCATGACAAAAAAATAATTATAACTACTACCATTATTTTTTCTTATAGCTTTTTCATTAGTTAACGACTCGCCCTTTTTCGAATAATTCATTTATACTTGAACAAATTCATAGTATAAATTCCAAATGTCAAACACTTGGACCACTTTGGCCAAAGTTTTTGAATTAATTCAAACACTTGCGAATCAACTAAGGGGGCATCTGTATCTCATAAGGGACTATAAATTTCATATTGAATATATGATTCCTATAACATTTCATGCCGTTACTCGGTGCACATGGGACTTCGGCCATTTATCGGGACCTTACTTATAGTGCACCAAAATAACTAATATTCTATACACATGTCTAGAATACTCTCAGGATTTAGAGTTGTCGCTCAAACAATACATCATGAATCACTCATTTCCGATAGTAGTCTAGAAACAAGTAACTCACTTGGTCCTACTCAGTGTATTAATCTTATTAAACACACTAACATCACACTTTTGGATCACCATCCATATGACCAAGACATGTCATTTAAAGTGTCATGTTATAGCCTTAGCAGACAAGTAGTCCAAACTTATCACTAACTATGAGTTTTTCAAATAACATTTCATTTTATTTGCTTCAAGTCTATCTGTGAGTTAATCTCATAATCCACTTAGAACAATTATGTAAATATAGTCTAAAGACTACATTCATCTCATGGATCTTACTTTTTAAAAAAATCACATGCAATATAAACTTACTTACACAAATTTAACGAGGAAGCGACTAGATCTTAAATTTCATTCTTTAATAAAGTAATAATTAAAGGACAAATTTGGATTTTAAGGACACTGTTCCTAACATTCTCGAGCTCTCTATAGCCGTTGAGGATCAAATCAAGCAAATTTTTTACCCGTTGTAAAATTGAATTTGCCAATGGCTAAAAGGAGCGCATTTGTTTACATCTTAAATTTGAGAGAGTTGAGACGACGTCATTTTGAGCAGATCACCACGCACTTGTCACATGAGGTCCTCCTTGAGGAAAGTCGGGCCTCTAGATACTGAGATAATAACATCTTGAGCCCGATTGCTTGAGAAGTTTAACACCCTTACAAGGGTGTTAGCCACTCAAAGCTCAACGTGGTTGAAGGGTAAACGGAGCTCGAGCTCAAGGGACTTCCAAGAAGGTTGCAAGACAAGTGGTTTCCAAGCTCGAGATAGTTACTTGGAGTGCAATTTCAGATGCGTGGGCTGCACACTTATCCAAGAGAAAGTGAGGCATCTAGAAGAGACTCTAGCTGAAAAAGCGAAGTGGGTTTCAAGAATTATGCTCGAGCACACCAAATTAGGGACATGTTCACTAATCTTTCACGCACCAAAGGAGTTTGATGGCTTACGTGGGAAGAAAATGCCACGGAAATAGGGGCAGTCGTTACTTAGTTTTTCTATAAATAAAAGGCTTTATTGTAGTTATAAAGTGTCCAACACCACTCATACAAAACTTTTTCAAGTTTTCTTTACAACATACTTGTGTTTTTTACCTAGGAGCAGCGTAACTTAACTTAGCTTAGCATACGTAGATCTTGTTGTACTTGCTTCTTAAGTAATATAGTGCTTCGGCTTCAAGTATGAACTTCTCGTTTTAATCTGTTCCCAAAATCGACAAGTTAAGAATTGAGAGGCTTTAGTTTAAGGCTTTGACAGCCAAGTTTTGACCTTGATTGTATTGGTTTTAATACTATTGTCATTACTTAATAAGTTAGGTGAATTTAGGTTTGCGTCATTGTTAAGGGCTTTGATGCCCAAGGCTTGACTTGATTACATTGGTCCTCATCCAGTGACTCAAATATGGTTTGCTCCATCTAAATCTTGTCATACTTTAACTCATTCGAGTTATTATAAGTCAATGGTGCCAGGCCTAAAAATTTGATTGACTCGGGCTTATAAGTAGACTGCTGAGCTCTTGGATTTGTCTCCATCCCAGTTCTTGACTTTTAAGTGTAAGAGAAAAGGTGTCTATGGGCCTTGCTCCGTCACTATAATTGTCACTTGAGTTAGGTCGATATCCCTTTAATTTTCTATCATATTGTATATCAAAAAATCCACAAAAAAAATTAAAAAGTCTCTTTAATTAGAGCATAAGCTAAACTCACGTATTAATCGAAGTTAGATACACCAAAATATTACCTCCTTTTCTCCAAAATTGGTGGATGATTGAGGTCAAAAACGTGCGATCCGAATTTAAGCTCACTCCCTAGTCATGATGAGTCCCTTTTACACATTTGTTTATATTTTTATTTGCAGAAACTATATCACACTAATTAACAAATAAGTATACAATTAGCAACCCTAAAATAGGAATATAAAGAAAACAGTACGACCATCAACACTAAAGCCCCACCAACTGGCCAAATAGAAGGGCTTTTTCCGTAAATAAAAGACAAAAGGAAGGCCATTTAGATAGTGCAGGCATTGAGTTATTTATTATTATTATTATTTTTTTTTTTTTTTGACAGAATGCATTGAGTATTTATACCATGATGATTAGCATCCATCCCATGGGTATGTGGACATAGCATGAAGCACAATGGCAACCCCATCCATCCATCCATACCTTTTTAAGCCTAAACATAAAAATTAAAAGAGTTGTTATTGACAAGATAAAAATAATTATTATTAAAATAATAATATAACTTATTAAATAATAAAAGCTATAAAAATATCTTAGAAGCTGCTATCTTATCCTGGCAATAATAATTTTATTCTAATAATAATATTACCCGAAATTAATTAAAACCATATAATTTATTTATTACATACCCTTTATTGGTCCAGGATGCATACTCAAAAAGGACATTAAAATAATATACACTTGATAATTATAAAAGGATATTAAATAATTATTTTTATGGGGAATTATTTATGTATTGATCTTTATACTTTATTTACAATGTCAATTTAGTTCTATTATAATTTATATTATATCTATTCAATTTTGAGGTAGAGTTAGTATTATGGTGGCAATAAAATTTTTAAGGATTTACTGAAAAATTCACTTTGAAAATTTGTTATTTTTTCACCTAACCACGTTAACTATTTAACTTTTCAGAGAACCGCCTCTAGAAGTCTAAAATATTTCAATTAACTACCTTAAATCATGTTGTTAACTATTCGTTATATATAACATGAATTCCAAAAAGGCTTAGCTTACCTTATTTATTTCCTGAATGTACATAAAATATGAGTTAAAACTAGTCAAGTTGACAGTGTATTCACGTGTCCTTCCCCCTCCCCCTACTAGGTTTGATCCCGAGTGAGTTTAAAAGAGGTGGGACTCGAACCTTTGTGGGGAAAGGGGTGGAAAATGTTTTGTCAACTTACATACTTTAAGCCATAATTAATGCCGACTGTAAATCTATATAAAATCCACTAGTAGGTAACGAATGATTAACTGTTTGACTCAAGATAGTTAATTAATAAATTTTAAACTTTTGGATGTGATTTTCTAAAAAATTAAGAAGTTGTGTGGTTAAGTGAAAAATTGGTAACTTTCAAGGTGATTTTTATTGTAAAAAAATCCAATTTGTGCTGACCATATCAAGAGTGCACTAAGGTTGTTAAAATCGGGATTCTACTTAGAATCAGTAGGGGCTTTTAGAATTGGAATCTTATAATAGAATTGAGAATCGTAAGATTCTACTAAACATATACTATAATTGTTTTTTGTATTAATATTAGTTATATCATTCAAAAAATTATTAACAAGACCTTTACTTACATGGGTATATATATGAAATATAATCAAACATGATAAAAATATGATCATGTAACATATATGTATTATTTTATGTTATAATAATCATGAAAATTTTTAAGATAGATGTTGTTAATCGAACTTTATATTAAGATTTAAACATAAAACTAAACTTAATTTAAGTTTCTATAAAATATATAACACTTAATGAACTTTCTTTTACTTTAAAATAATAAAGTAAGTTCGTTTATAATATATGCTTGATGTTTTTACATTTTAACTTTTTATTTATATACATTGGTAAAATTGAGATCGGATCGATAGAATTATAAAATCGTATTACGATTCTATCCATTAGTTTCATAGATGAATGAATCGTAAGATTCTACAAAATTAAGATTCTATTTAAGACTCAGATCGGTCAGTAATTGTGAAATTGTAGAATAATAAGATTCTAAGATTTGAATATGGATTTTAGTAATCATGGAGTGCACCTAATTAGGTCGATAAATGGTTTTATATTGGATTACTTACCTCGGTATGAATGAGCGATTAAAAATTACTTCATTAATGTAAATTTACCATGTGGCTAAATCAACATAGAGAAATTACATAAAGCTAAGTAGATACAATTAAAAGTAAAATGATCCAGTTGGCATAGTGACTAAAATACTTTATGACTAAATTAACAAAAAG